>CM057344.1:561901830-562285037 GCA_030015575.1 Agapanthus africanus
CCTTAATCAAGATAATAATATGGATGCATTGACCGAACCTGCTTATTATACTGAGCTGGGTGTAACACCTTAGAATGCAATTAGTGTTAATTAAGCGATAATGCGGGTTTTCTGTAAAAAGTTTACCAAATTGGTTTCCTCACATTTTATAACATTTAATTAATAATTTATTGTTATTTGTTATGGCTTGCACACACGTTTGCATGTTAATGTGGAGGTTAGTCAGTGTTAATCTTGTTTAGTGACCAAGACACCCTTAGGCTAATCCATACCTTGTTTAACCTTAACCTTAAAACTTAGATATTTGTGTGAGATATTTCCTTGTGTTTTGGAATTGGAGGAAGGTGGCAAGGTTACTCATGGGAGGAGTCATGCTTGCATTTATGAAGGTGAGGGAGAGAGTTAATGTGAGGGTATGCTTACCCTACACTCACCCCTCATCCTTATCATCTTTCTCTCATTCTTATCTCACTATCTCACTCTCAATTGTTTCCTTCATCTCCTCTTCACCCTCAACTTAAACCTTCACTACCCCTTCACTAAACCTTGCTAAAACTTCATTAAACCTCACCCAAATCACCTCTCATGTCTTGTTTTGCCTCTTGGATCCCTTGGAGCTTGGAAAGCTAGGATCTTTGAGCATGTGTGGTTAGGTAATGATCTCAAACTGTTAAATAGGATGTTATAGTGTTGTGTAGATTGTTAGTTGTTGTTTAGAACACTTAAAGTTTAGTTTCATACACATATCGTATTTTTAGTGTCATTATAGGATATTTGTGATCTGCTGTGACCCCGAGTGTATACTGGAAAATTTAGCAGTGTAGTTGTGTTGTACCAGAGACCCTAAGCATTCACTTGAAGCACGAACCCCATAGGCTTGGTTTTGGCCGGCGACATGAAGGAAAAATCCGGCGACCTCGGCAATCTTTGGGAGTTTAGGCTTGGTTTTTGTAGGGTAGCTGTCTGCAGCTATTTTAGAGTGTTTGGTACTGTTTGATTTTTATGTTTTGACAGTATACAAAATCTGGGATCACTTTGCTTGTTTCTTGTATTATGACTACGCGCGATACGTTATCCGACATGGTTCGTGTACTTTGTGTAGTTGTTGCTCTTGGGTTGGTTTCGTAGTGTCGCTACGCACGTTAGCTACTAGACGAACACTTGAGAGTATGTTTGGAGTTGGTGCGTCGGTCAAACGTAGTTTGTACGTATTATTGGTCGATTGCTAATGTGAACTTGTTATATTGTTATATGATCTTAGGGTCGCAGGCGGGGACTTCGGACGCTGTGAAGAAGGGAAAGCGAGTGGTTGGCTTTACTTAGCCCAAGATCATCTGTGAGTAGATTTAACATCTACAGGGGAATCGCCCGCATGGCGTTATGCGTCTGGGCTAGATTAAATGACTTGATTATTAGTTACAAGTATATGGACATTGATTGTGTATGTGTACCATTGTTGCATATTTCATTTCCTATTGTATATGGACTTAGAATTAATAAGACACAACACCATTATTGACAGTTCATGTTACACGAGCACTAATTGTATGCTACACACACTCCGTCGATAACTGCCATGACACGCACAACACCTATACATATGGGATATTGTATTGGTTAGGGACATTGAGACATGATCCTTATTTCCATTGTGCATATGAAATATAGCATACCTGTATACCTACATGCTTACACATATGCCTTACTATACCTACATGTTTACACTTATACCTATATGGTATCACATCATTATTGATAGATATATACCCATATCTTTCTATAGCTACATGTACATCATGCATACATACTTACATGTACACCCACATATACCTTGCTATAGCTACTTGTTCACTTTTATATGATGTTGCATGGACTTTGGAGAAATTGGAAACCGCATGATATATTTAATAACTTGATGCATTTAAATAGGGGTTTTTCCTTGTTATGCTCATATTACTGTTTTATGTTGCATATATTATTTCTCATGGATTTATGCATTTGAGATATGGATTTCATATGATATTTTCTGGATTTAAGGACCGTGGTATTTCATGAAATTATGCATGCTTGAAAAACCCGGTTTCTCTTGATATAATATTTCGATGCGTCCACCATGTGATTTCTCGGTTCTGAGATTGGCATGTGATACCCGATTCGAGGAGCGGAAGGCACCGTCTGCGGGTACATGGTGGACCCGGTATGGTTCCCCGGGGCGAGAGGTGATTTCATGGTGTAGACGATGAGCCTGGCAGGAGAGCTAGTACCTACCGGTGACAGTATTTGGACGCGGCGGATATCTGGAGGATACCGACCGGAGTATGAGACGTATGGATACGTGGATTTCGAGTGTCAGAGCTGGACACTTAGATTCATTGAGACGTATGATACGGACATGAAGGCCGGTCCTGGTGACGGCGCCTGACAGATGAGTATTTACGTGTCGATACTGGACACTAGTTTTCATGATGTTTTCGGGTGCCGATGTTGGACACTCCAGTTCCATGAGACTTATAAGATATGAGGGCCGATCTGAGGATACGGTGCCTTTGGTATTGAGATTTAGATTGTCTTGATGGACACTGGTCCTGCCACAATGAGGATTCCGTGAGGATGACATGTTTTATCTCATACTCAGCATTTATTTTATATGCATTGCTTCATGTATTAGGAGTACCTGATAGAGTACCTTTCATGACTGTTGCATATACATATTACCATATTATACTATCAGCTTGCATATGATAGATTATCGCAGTACGTGCATACCTGCGATTACCTGCATATGTTATTTACTATTCACGAGTTGGCAACTCACCCCCGTTGTGCCACAGTATTTTGCAGGTGTCCCTCAAAGCAGTCGCGGCAGGGCTTCTTCTTATCGTATCATCTTTTGTAGCGGATACCGCTACGGCTGACTGTGAGCAGTTTTGCTATAGGTAGGTTTTGCGGTTATCCGATGATACTCATTGTATATCTTGTTGTATCCTGTACTCTCCATCTGCCACTTTCATGTATTGACTTAGAGACGAGTTGTGAGGATGATATTGTATATTATTTTGTGACTCTGAATGTCATTTATGCTATTTTTATTTATATAGTCTTTTTCTTCGCTACGACGTCGTATATCTGCTTGTGGTGGTTGTTTTCCACCTTTGGGCGTGGATTTGCTCCCGTTTGGGGATGCTTTACTTATATCTTTTGTTGTACCCTTTTTAGGGCTAGTTTTTACAAAGGCGATGCTGCCAAATTTTAATGAAAATAAATTTGGACTTTAAAGATTTTTATTTGAGATTCCAAAAGTTTTAACAATGTTCTTATCACTTACTACTTTTGATGATATAGATGGTCCTGGCCTGTTGCCTTGGGGTTGTCCCGAGTAGACCATCTCTTCATCCTCCTCGGTATCGCTCCCAAATATCGGGATAGTGGAGATGGCTTTTTGTTTATTCTCCGGTTTGCGACATCTTTCCATGTCTTCGAAGTCTGGTAAGTACTTAGCGTCTTCATATTTGCGGACTTCATTTACAGAGAATGGGTTCAGATCCCCTGTAACCGTGTACTCGAGGACATCCTTGAAGTACTTCATACACTAATGTTGTATAGAAGGGATGATGTTGTACTCATGTAACCAAGGCCTTCCGAGCAAAGCGTTGTAGCAAGTCTTGGCGTCCATAACATGGAAGTTGATGTCAGTGACGAGCATCCCGAACCATAATGTCAATATTACGGATCCAAGCGTCCGTGATGACTGCGAGTAAAACCCGGAGATAGTAATTTTGTCTCGAGCCAAGTGCTGCACATTCATGCAAATCTCCTTCAACACTCTTACATTGAGAAGGTTGACGGAGGACCCGTTGTCGACCAGAATCTTCCCTATCTTGATATCGTAACAATACCCAGTTACATACAGCGGACGATTGTGCTCGCACGTTCCAAGAAGGAGGTCTTCATCGCTGAAGGCGACGTCAGCCGTGTGGACTTCTTCCAGCGCGTCCTTCATCTTTTCTTTTACAAGGAAGGCTTGAAACTGGTCGGGCTCTTGTAACGCCTTGATCAGGGAATCTCGTGCCTCTTTAGATAGGAGAAGGGCATCCAAAATACTCAATTGGGAGGGTATCTTTCTCAAATGTGCCAGGACATTGTAATCCACCTTGTTCTTCTTGGGCGGGTCCTTGGCTATGAGCTCTTTGGCGACTCTATCATTGAGGGCAATCTCTTCAGAGACTTTTTCCTTCCCCTTTTCTTTCTTGCACGAACCTTTGTTTGAGGGTCCGAGATTCTTTTTAGGCAACGTACGGTTACACAGCTAAATGTTCTCACAGTTTCTCGTCTCTTCTAATTTTCCAGAGGTGGATTCCTTGAAGAGAGGGCCGAGGGCCATTTCTTCATCCGAATCGTTCCCGATGGTAAGAACTTTAGACTTCCCTTTTGTTGGGATGGCATCAACCATATGACAGTTACCGGCTGTTCCTTTATGCTCATCTGTTGTGCTTCTCTGCTCCCGACGGGCTTTGCGCTTTATTCGCTTGAAGTGTTGTTAGTGGGCAACGTATCCCTGGCACCACTTCTGGAAGGCATTGCACTCTTTGGTAGGGTGTGTGACCCTTCGATGATACAAGAAGTATTTCGGATGTACATCCGGTTCGTCGGGGCACATACTTCCGGAAGTACTTTCTTTGAAAGGTGGCAGCTTCATTCCCACTAACAGAGCTTTAGCGAACTTCTTCCTTATCTTGATTCTGCTATTGCTAGTGGCAAGGGCGCTTCGATCCTGTTTCCCCAATCAGAGCAAAGCTCTGTTCAAAATTCAAATTTTAAAAATGAAGCAACGCTTCAGAAGCAGCGCCAAGTGCGCTGCGCCCTAAGTAGCGTACCACATGTAAAGCACGAATGCGCTAGCGCTCAGTATGCTGCGCCTTAAGTAGCGCACCGCATGCAAAGCACGTGTGCGCTAGCGCTAAATGCGCTGCGCTCTAAGCAGCGCACCACGTGCAAAGCACGGGTGCGCTAGCGCTAAGTGCGCTGCGCTCTAAGCAGCGCACCACGTGCAAAGCACGGGTGCGCTAGCGCTAAGTGCGCTGCGCTCTAAGCAGCACACCATGTGCAAAGCACGGGTGCGCTAGCACTGGAACTAAAAGCTCCCCACCGTCGGATCAAAGATCCAATAATAATGATAAATCATTAATTAATCAGAATTAAATTCTAATAAGGAAAGATTCCTCAAAATCTTTCGAAACAACAAGATTGTGCTCTGTAAATCAGAGCACCGTTGGATCAATGATCCAGTGGTGATTAAAAGTCACCAAAATACAGTATAAATTCTGTATGGAAAAGATTTCCCAATCTTGTTAATAACAAGAAGATTACCAAAGATCCAAGGATGGGAAATTCCCCAAATCAATTGGAGAAAAGATCTCCTTAACTGATTGAACTGATCAGCTTGCCCTATAAAAAGGCCCCTAGATTTCAAGTCTCATAGACAAAAGATATACAGAAATAGAGAGAGAAACCCCCCTAAGCTTCGAGAGATCTCAAGAGCCAAGCTCTCAGAAAAAAAGAAGAGTTTCTTCAAGGTAAAAAAAATGAATAGAGAGATGAAATCATCTCATAATTGAAAAGAAAAATTCACTTCTTTAAAGATCATAGATCTACAAGACAGAAGTCTTTCATAAAAAAATCAAAAGATCTCATCATAAAAGAAGAAGAACATAATTCTTTTCACAGATCATAAATCTATAAGACAAATTGTCTTTCAGGAGATCATGAACATCTCATTATAAAAAGGAGGGAAGAATATTTCAATTCTCTGAGGATCATAGATTCATAAAGGCAAAGCCTTTCAATCAATATAAGAAATTTAAACATCTCCTGTAAAACTGAGAACTTTGTTCTTAGATCCACGAGACAAAGTCTCCTAAAGGGGAATTTAATTCTCAGCGCATAGCGCTGCATAAAAAAAGCCTTAGTGCTCTATATTAAGAAGAAGTGTTTTGCGCTCTTGGAGTGGCGCTCAGCGCCAAGCGCACCACGTGTCCCTCACAAGTGCGCCAATTAACATTTAGCGCTTTGTGCTCTTGGACCGGTGCTTAGCGCAAAGCGCACCACGTGTCCTTCATGTGTGTGCCACTTATCAGTTAGTGCAATGCGCTCATAAACTAGCGCTCTGCGCTCATTAACTGGCGCTAGCGCCAAGCACAGCACGTGTCCCTCATGTGTGCGCTATTTGGCAGAAGCGCACTGCGCTCTTTGACTGGCACAAAGTGCCAAGCGCACTATGTGCTGCGCTGATAGAACATAAATTGTTCTTTAATAAAGTCTCAGAGCACTGATGAATGCTCAGCATTCAATAAAAGACAAAACATTGTCAGAATGCAAGTCAATGCTCAGTATTATTAAAAGGGCCAAGCCCAAACAAATGCTCAGCAACCCAAAATAAATGTTAAACATTTTAACTTGATTGGACTTAGCCCAAGATTGGCTATAAGTCCTCAGTTCAGATCAATTGAGCCCATTTGCCCACGAATCTTTTAATAGACCTTAGTCCCAAATTGGACTACAGATCTCCTAACCAACCTTGGTTCAAGGGTACATATCTTCACTCCTATGATATTTGTCGTTGTAATCCTTCAACGTCTTCAGAGAGGTGACGGGTCCCGACAACCATACATTCAATAGACTATGACGTCTTTAAACTGGACCGTGGGGTCCTTAAGCCCACGGACTATGATGTCCTTAACCTCGGACAGTGGGGTCCTTTTGTTAGTGTATATGCCCTAGAGTCCATTACTGTATCATACTAGTTTGTATATTACTTGATGGAAGCTTGGGATATTCACAGTTGTATAGACAATCTTGCTCAAAACGGTAGTATGCTACTTGGTTTGTTTCTACTTTAATGTGTACATGTGTTTATTTTAGTATATCACCTATACACATTAGTGGACCCCTTAGGATCTTTGCTTGATTACCAGCATTGTGATGGCAGTCACACTCGTAGGGGCTGGGTAATCCACAAGCACAACCTTATACAGGTCTCTAGTCGTAGGACTATCGAGACAGGGCATCGATACTCCGGAGTAGACTAGCGTATGCGCTTCTCATCCTAGCAGGGGAGACGGTCTGTCCCACAGCCGTCAGTACGTCGTACATGAGATAGTATGCGGGTGCTCGCTAGGTTACGAGTACACTGGACAGGACTTGTCGGAAACTGATTGGTTGGTACTATACCTATCGTCAGTAATCAGTTCCCAGGTGACATGAGTACAGCTTAGTCTGCTGACTTGACACTGCCACTTCACCTAGAGTGTGTTCCCACTGTACTTTGATTACTGCCCTACCACGGCTCGAAGGAGTCGTGCAAACAGGTAGTAGTTGGGTGTAGTCCCCAAGCACTTGGAGGCAGTGACGGTTAGACAGGATTCGTCTCTCCCGGTATTGGGAGTTGATATCGCGCTGTGTCACGGAGAGCCATTACACACAGTCGTCCCTGGCCAGGGCAAGCGAGATGCACTGGTAGGTTTCCAGTGTTATCTCAGGGTGTTCTGGGCTACACTCCGACACGACTTGTACCGCTATTAGGGGACTGACGTTTACCGCCCCCCTAGGCCCGCCATGCGATATTCTCAGACGAACAGACTGGACTGTACGGAGATTGTCACATTCAGGCTCAGTAGGAGTCCAGATGGGTTTCACCTCGTCAGTCTTCTTATCGGCATCTACCTGGGGGCCGTTACGCACAGCTAGTGCCGCTTGCGGTTTGTGGTTAAACCCACTGCCAGCGTAGTGTCGAGTCTTTAGAGTCCCACACAGAGAGCTATTCGCCTTTAGGAAAAAGAGTAGAGGTCGCATGGTTTTGCGACAGGGTTCGGTCACATCCGTGCACTTGTGCACGTTTAGTGTCCGGGCAGTTATTACTAGCGGGCTTTGGTTTAAGCCAGATCCTAGTATACGTTTTGGGATTGGTTTTATTTCGGTTGTATTCGTGTTCCCTGGAACGCGGATACGGGTGTGTATGCACAGTTGACAGAGACAAAGGCAGAGGATTCTCATTAGGGTTGTTGACTGTTGACTTTTACTAAACCCTAATGAGAATAAGAAATATGATTATCAATAATATTAATTAAGTATTATTGTGACATGGTTGGGTTGAAAGGTTGACCGTGTTGACTTTGTTGACCGGTTGACTAGGTTGGACTTGTTGACCACCATCATGACAATGGTTATCATTTCTTGGCATTGACTTTAGCTTGCTTGTTTTGTTCACAAATTGCATTTAATGAAAGAAATGATTGTAAGTCCATGTCACGCACCCCACGAACTTACGGGGATGCGGAATATATGAAAAACGATTATCAAAACTTCGTAACATGAACTTGAGCGCATGAATCGTTATCTAAACCATTGCTAACTAAAAGCTAGAGGTTTAACTACTCGGATTCGAAGTTATACCTCACGTTACATGTCCTTCGGGTCTTCATCGCTGTCCTCCACTCCTCGTAGGCTCCTTGGAACATCGGCACCTCAACGGTCTCCTCGAATCAAAGACGATCCAGCCGAAAGCTCCTACGCCAAGCTTAATCTCAAACTTGAGATAACTAGGTTGCTTAAAGTGCCAATCTAAGCTACCTTGGGGATATAGAGTGAGGTTATGGATGTTTAGTCTAGCTAACTCTTGATCTCAACACATGAGAGGCTAGGGTTAGGGTTTGAAGAGAGAGTGAGCTTGAGGAGAGAGAATGTGAAGATGAGAATGAAATGAGATAATAATCTTATCATAATATATATGAAGCATTATTATTTATCCAAAAATCAAAAATAAAAGAACTATCAACCATGCTTCATAAATATCTATGAGTGATTCATCACCATGAGTCATTAAGCATTTATGATGCATTTAATGACTTGGATGAATCACACAAATGAGTCATTAATCTCTTTAATGCAATGCCACCTTAACCCCTTAGTCACCACTCTTCTAGAAGCTTCCCGACAAATTACGAGAATGCCCCTCCAATCCGTGAAAACACGGAAAAACTTTAGAATGTATAAATCCAATAACCCGATACTAGAATCTGGCTTAAACCAAAGCCGGCTAGTAAAAACTGTCCGAAAAGTCGTACGTGCGTAAACACACGTACGCGTCCGAACCCTTGTCGTAAAACCATACGACCTCTATATCGTTTCGCCTGGAGCAGGGAAACTCTTTGTGTGGGACTCTAAAGACTCGACACTACGCTGGCAGTGGGTTTAACCACAGACCGCAAGCGGCACTAGCTGTACGTAACGGTCCCCAGGTAGATGTCGATAAGAAGGCCGATGAGGAAAATCATCCGAACTCCCACTGAGCCTGATGTGACAATCTCCGTACAGTCCGGTCTGTTCTTCTAAGACTATCGCAT
Source organism: Agapanthus africanus (assembly GCA_030015575.1). Taxonomy (NCBI): domain Eukaryota; kingdom Viridiplantae; phylum Streptophyta; class Magnoliopsida; order Asparagales; family Amaryllidaceae; genus Agapanthus; species Agapanthus africanus. The sequence continues at coordinate 561,911,229 of CM057344.1, forward strand.
ATCAATCCTAGGGGGCGGCAAGTGTCAATCCCCTAATAGCTATATAAGTCGTGTCGGAGCGAAGCCCATTACACCCTGAGAAGCTACTGGAACCTACCAGTATATCTCGCTTGCCCTGGCCAGGGACTTTGTATAATGGCTCTCTGACACAGCGCGATATCATCTCCCAATACCGGAAGAGATGAATCCTATCTAACCACTACTGCCTCCAAGTGCTCGGGACTGCACCCAACTGCTTCCTGTTTGCACGACTCCTTTGAGCCGTGGTAGGGTAGCAATCTAAGAACAGTGAGACACACTCGAGGCGAAGTAGCAGCATCAAGTCTGCGGACTATGCTGTACTCATGTCACCTGGAAACTGTTAACTGACGATGGGTATAATACCAACCAACAGTTCCTCTGCGAGTCCTGTCCGGTATACCCGTAACCTAACGAGCACCTGTATACTATCTCCAGTACGACGTACTGATGGCTATAGGACAGACCATCTCCCTGACTGGGATGAGAAGCGTACACACTAGTCTACTCCGGAATATCGATGCCCTGTCTCGATAATCCTACGACTAGGAACCTGTATAGGATGTTGCTTATAGACTACCCAGCTCCCACTAGTGTGGCTGCCATCACAACGCTGGTAATCAAGCAAAGAACTTATGGGCTCTACTAATATGTATAAGTGATACGTTACAAGAAACATATGCACATATTAAAGTAGACTCAAACCAAGTAGCATACTACTATTTTTAGCAAGACTGTATATACAACTGTGAATATCCCAAGCTTCCATTAAGTAATATACAATCTAGTATGATACAATAATGGCCCCTAGGGCATATACACTAACAATCTCCCACTTGCACTAGGGCCATGAGCTGGCATATCGTAGACCTATCATCTCGAATAGCCTCTCGAACTGCGTCTGAGGAATGGCCTTTGTGAATGGATCAGCAATGTTATTCTCCGTCTCTACTATTTTTACCTCGATCTCCCGGCGATCTACGATCTCCCGGCGATCTACGATCTCCCTGATCAGGTGATACCGCCTTAAGATGTGTCTGGACTTCTGATGGGACCTGGGTTCCTTTGCTAAAGCTATAGCGCCGTTGTTGTCACAATACGGAGGTATTGGACCAATACTGGAAGGAACCACCTGAAGTTCTGTGAGGAACTTCTTCATCCAGATAGCTTCTTTTGCGGCATCGCAAGCAGCTATGTACTCCGCTTCCATTGTTGAGTCGGCAACGGTCTCCTGCTTGGAACTCTTCCAACAGACCGCCCCTCCATTGAGGGTAAAGACATAACCCGACATGGACTTGGAGTCATCTTTATCACTCTGGAAGCCGGAGTGGGCAAAGTCCTCCATCTGGAGGTCTTTGCCGCCATACACCAAGAACATCTCCTTAGTCCTCCTCAGGTACTTGAGAATGTTCTTTACTGCTATCCAGTGATTCTCCCCTGGGTTTGCTTGATACCGGCTTACTACGCTCAATGCGTATGCTACATCTAGTCCGGTACATAACATCGCATACATTATAGAGCCTACTGCTGAAGCGTAGGGTATAATCGACATGCTTTCCCTTTCCAAATCAGTCTTGGGAGACATATCTTTGGAGAGGGTGATTCCGTGACAAGCCGGTAAGTTACCGCGCTTAGAATCTTCCATACTGAATCTTTTCAATATGGTGTCTATGTACTTGGACTGTGAAAGTCCCAACATCCTTTTAGATCTATCACGATAGATCTGGATCCCTAGAATGTAGGTGGCATCACCTAGGTCTTTCATGGAGAACTTCTGTGACAAAAAACTTTTGACTGACTGTAACATAGGAATATCATTTCCTATTAGGAGAATGTCATCCACGTACAAGATGAGGAATACTACAGCTCTCCCTACAATCTTACTGTATATGCATGGTTCATTTGTATTTTTGATAAAGTCAAATTCCTTGACAGTATCATCAAAACAGATGTTCTAACTCCACGATGCCTGTTTTAGTCCATAAATGGACTTAAGCAGCTTGCATACTTTACCGCTGCTCCCACTCTGAATGAATCCTTCTGGCTGATCTATATAGACGCTCTCTTCCAAATTTCCATTTAAAAAAGCCGTCTTTACGTCCATCTGCCAGATCTCATAATCATGGAAGGCAGAAATAGCAAGAAGGACCCGAATGGATTTCAGCATAGCTACTGGAGAAAAGGTTTCGTCATAGTACAAACCAGGTCTTTGACGGAAACCCTTTGCAACAAGTCTAGCCTTATAGGTTTCAACCTGTCCATCTAGACCAATCTTCTTTCTGAAGATCCATTTGCATCCTACGGGTTTTACCCCATCTGGAGCAAAGTCCAAACTCCATACTTTGTTAGTGTACATGGATTCCATTTCGGTCCGCATTGCATCCAGCCATTTTACCGAGTCACCGCTCTGAATGGCTTGCTGGAAGCTAATAGGCTCATCATAGTCAATAGTGCAATCCTCTTTATCCCCGTCTATGAGAAAACCATAGTATCTCTCGGACGGATGAGACTGCCTACTACTCCTGCAGAGTGGCGCTGGGATGTCCAGTTCTCCTGAACCTTCTTGTTCTACCAAGGTTTCAGTAACAGCTTGTGGTTCTGGAATTTCTTCCAGTTCTACTGCGCTCCCATTCTTCTGATTTTCTAAAAATTCAGTTTCTAAGAAGTGGGCATGACGAGAAACAAAAACCTTTTGTTCCTTTGCGCAATAGAAATAATACCCTATGGAGTTCTTTGGATATCCCACAAACTTACACTGTACTGAGCGTGCCTCGAGCTTGTCCGGATGCTGCTTTTTTTTATAAAAGCTGGACATCCCCATGTCTTCAGGTACTGAAGATAGGGTTTCTTCCCACTCCATATCTGATATGGTGTAGTAGGCACAGTCTTGGTTGGAACTTTGTTCAAAAGATATGCAGCAGATTCTAGCGCATATCCCCAGAAAGATCGCAGTAACTCAGCCTTACTCATCATGAAACGAACCATATCCAATAGGGTTCGATTCCTCCTCTCTGATACACCATTGTGCTGTGGTGTGTATGGAAGAGTAAGCTGAGAGATAATTCCATTCTCTTTTAAGTAACCCAGGAACACGGTACTTAAGTATTCACCACCTCGATCAGATCTCAGTGTTTTGATACTTTTTCCTTTTTGGTTTTCCACTTCATTCTTGTATTCCTGGAATTTCTCAAAGGCTTCGGATTTATGTTTCATTAAGAAGACATGTCCATACCTAGAGAAATCATCCGTAAAAGTAATGAAGTAGGAATAACCTGTAGGGTTCCTAGGCACTATCAAGAGGTCTGATAAGGCATCAACCATGCCAATTTCAAATTTTATGGTGCCGAGAAACCCAAGACTAGATCGTTGACTAGAAATTTAGGCGAAATACGAATCTAGTTAACAACTTAACTAAAGATAAGAAGCTACAACCTTTGTAGATCCGGATATCCACTTCCTTGGCTCCACGTAGGCGTCCTCTCGCTGTCCATCTTGAATCCCGGACTCAATCGTCGGCTTGATCGGAGAAATGGGCGGACTAGGTCGTCGGCTTCGTGCCGAAGATGATCTACGTCGAGGCATCACAAGTTCAAGCTCCGACTTCACAAATTTGTGAAACTTGTGAAGAAAACACCCAAAACAACTTGGCAAGAGGTAGAGGGTGAAGAAATAGGAGGTGGGTTCACTTTAGAATTGGATTTCTCACTTTAGAACTCAAGTTGCCATTGATGGCATCAAGCTTTCTTTCTTGAAGAAGTAGATCAAGAAGAAGGAAATATTATGATAAGTCAAATAAAAATGAAAAAGAAATGAATACTTATCATAATAGGAACCATGGTTAGGTGTAGAGAATTGACCAAGGTTAGAAGAGTGGTTAGGGTTAAGCATGAAGACAAATTAGTCACTTTGGTCAAAGCTTCATGAAGCTTCACAAAGGTTCAAGAATGAAAGCAACCATTTTGTATTCGTATCCCATTCTTTTTCCAAAATCAATAAACAAAAGAATGGATAATTAAAACCCTAATCACTTTCTTAACCTAGGTTTAATTCTTTACACTTAACCAAATGAGCAAGCATCATTAAACATGATACAAAGATGTGCACAAAAGTATATCACATATACAATTTGCACATCAAGTGAGAAAATCCATTTAAAGTGAACCAATACTAGTTAATGCAAAATAATATATCAAATATATAATTATACATTAAATCATTAAATCAACACTTGATTCAATGATCCGGTCATGTCGCACATAACCGACTAGTATACAATGTATCGATTTATCGAATCAATGATTCGATAACTAGGTTATATCGAATATAACCAATCGATATATTCATCGCGAGAATGGAATACGGTATCACATACACGCATTATTCTCTGTCCTGCACATATCTCATATGCGCTCCTATTTCGTTTCGCTTGAGCCAGGAAACCTCTGTGTAGGACTCTAAAGACTCGTCAATACGCCGGTAGCAGATGATGATCATATCAAGCACCCACAAGCCGCAAGCGGTCTGCTAAACGTAACGGCCACCCGGGTATTGAGCGATCAGAAGATCGACGAGCTAGCCCGCTCACACTCCTGTGAATCCAACCAGTAACACTTACCGTACAGTCCGGTCTGTTCGTCTGATATGTCGCATATCAAGTCTAGGGGTGGTAAACGTCAGACCCCAATAATCGATAAGTCGTGCCGATGTGAAGCTCATAACGGGTCGAGAAACTACTGGTAACACTTACCAGCAAATCTCTGATCAGCCCTGGCCAGGGACTTCCCTGTTACGGCCAATCGAGCACAGCGCAACATCAACCCCCAATACCGGGAGAGACGAAACCCCTCCTATCGCTCATTGTCTCCATGTGACTCGGGACTGTACCCAAAGACCACCATTTTGCACGCCCTCATGGACGTGGTAAGGTGGAGATCAAAGCACAGTGGGAATCACACAAGACTCTATGACGATCTCGGGTCTACAGACTAACCTGCACAAGTGTCACCTGAGAACTGCCATCTGACGTGAGGTATAATACCATCTGGGAGTTCTCGGCGAGTCCGTCCAGTGTACCCAGTCTCCACTGAGCACCCGTATACCATCTCTAATGTCAAACACCAATGGATATGGGATCATCTATCGCCCATCTCATGGGTCGAGAAGCGTATACGCTAGTCTACACTGGTATATCGATGCCCCGTCTCGATACACCCACGACTAGGGACCTTGAAGGATGTACTTATGGACTACCATGTCCCCACTAGTATGATCTGCATCATAGTCCAGGTAGTCAAGTACTCATCCTAAGGGCTTTACCAACATGTAACTATAAGACAGTTTTAAAGAGACAAGTGTACATGTTAAGATAAAGAGTAACCAGATAGCATACTATCATATCGAGCAAGAAAGTCATCTCTATATATGTCCAAGCATCCAATATAATATACATCATCTGTACAATACTGGCCTCTAGGGCATACATACAACTAACAATCTCCCACTTGCACTAGGGCCATCTGCTGTAGTATCGTATACCGAGCATCCCGAAGAGTCTCTCAAACTGTATCTGGGGAATGGCCTTCGTGAGTGGATCCGCCGTGTTGTTCTTCGTGTCAACTCTCCTAACCTCGATCTCCCGGCGATCAACTATCTCCCGGATCAGGTGATACCGCCTCAGAATATGCCTGGATCGCTGATGGGACCTAGGTTCCTTGGCCAAAGCCACCGCTCCATTGTTATCGCAATACAAAGGTATTGGATGCTCAATGGATGGAACCACTCCAAGTTCAGTAATGAACTTCTTGATCCAGACAGCCTCTTTAGCAGCATCGTTGGCAGCGATGTATCCAGCCTCCATCATCGAGTCTGCCACGGTTTCCTGCTTGGAACTCTTCCAGCTAACCGCTCCTCCGTAAAGGGTAAAGACAAATCCCGACTGCGACTTAGAGTCGTCCTTATCACTCTGGAAGCTCGAATCGGTAAAGGACTCCACTTGGAGTTCTCCGTTACCATACACCAAGAGCATCTCTTTAGTCCTTCGTAAGTACTTGGGAATGCTCTTCACAGCTGTCCAGTGACTCTCTCCAGGATCAGCTTGATACCTGCTTACTACACTTAGTGAGTATGCAACATCGGGTCTGGTACATAGCATCGCGTACATGATAGAGCCTACAGCCGAAGCATAGGGTATCCCTTGCATGCGAGCTCTCTCCAAATCAGTCTTGGGAGACATCTCTTTGGAGAGAGTGACTCCAGAGATCGTGGGTAAGTTTCCACGCTTGGATTCTTCCATACTAAACCTCTTTAGTACGGTGTCAATGTACCTGGATTGGGACAATCCCAATATCCGTTTGGATCTATCTCTATAGATCCTAATTCCCAATATGCAGGAGGCATCACCAAGATCTTTCATTGAGAATCTTTGTGATAAAAAGAGCTTGACCGATTGCAGCATAGGAATATCATTTCCTATCAAGAGTATGTCGTCTACGTACAATACGAGGAAGACAACCTTACTCTCTGCCACCTTCTTGTAGATACAAGGTTCATCTGGGTTTTTGACGAAATCAAACTCTTTGATAACGACGTCAAAGTAGATGTTCCAACTCCGCGATGCCTGCTTTAATCCATAAATGGATTTAAGCAGCTTGCACACTTTCCCGCTGCTCCCACTGTCTACGAAGCCCTCTGGCTGAGTCATGTACACGCACTCTTCTAAATCACCATTTAGAAAGGCGGTCTTAACATCCATTTGCCAGATTTCGTAATCATGATATGCAGCGATGGCAAGCATGATCCAGATGGATTTAAGCATGCCACTGGAGAAAAGGTTTCGTCATAGTCCACACCTGGTCTTTGACGAAAACCCTTTGCTATAAGTCTAGCTTTGAAAGTCTCCACTTTCCCATCTACACCAAGTTTTTTCTTGAAGATCCACTTGCTCCCAATGGGTTTTACCCCTTCAGGAGCAACATCCAAAGTCCATACTTTGTTGGTGTACATGGATTCCATCTCGGACCGCATAGCATCCAGCCATTTCACTGAGTCCCTACTCGTGATGGCCTGCTCGAAGCTAGTTGGGTCATCATCCTCCATGATGCAATCCTCGCTCCCACCATCCATGAGAAAACCGTAGTATCTCTCAGGTGGGCGAGGAACCCTACTAGATCGGCGGAGAGGCTGGGGTTCATTCGGAGCTACTGAATCCTCTGGTTCAACCAAATCTTCTGTCGTAGTCTGTATTGCTGGAACCTCTTCCAGTTCTACCTCTTTGCCACAAATTTCTTTTTCAAGAAATTCCTTTTCTAAAAAGGTGGCATGTCGAGAAACAAATACCTTTTGTTCCTCGGTGTGGTAGAAGATATACCCGCGCGAATGTTTGGGATATCCAATAAACTTACACAGAATGGACCTTGCCGCGAGTTTGTCCGGATTTTGCATTTTTACAAATGCCGGACAACCCCATATCTTAACATAATTAAGACATGGTCTCTTTCCTTTCCATATCTCATATGGAGTGGTTGGCACGGATTTGGTGGGAACCATATTCAATTGGTCTGCAGCTGTTTCCAGTGCATATCCCCAGAAGGAAATAGGTAACTCAGCTGTGCTCATCATAGAGCGCACCATATCTAATAGGGTGCGGTTTCTCCGTTCTGATACACCGTTGTGCTGTGGTGTGTATGGAGGAGTCAGCTGAGAGAGAATCCCATTCTCTTTTAGGAAGTCCAGGAATTCATTGCTCAAGTATTCACCTCCTCGATCAGATCGAAGGATTTTAATACTTTTTCCGGTTTGGTTCTCGACTTCATGTTTATATTCTCTAAATTTCTCAAAAGTTTCTGATTTGTGTTTCATCAGGAACACATATCCGAATCTAGAGAGATCGTCAGTGAATGTAATGAAGTACAAAGAACCATCCCTGGCATGTGTAGACATGGGACCGCATACATCACTATGTATTAGTCCCAAGAGTTCGGTAACTCTTTCTCCGTGTCCCGTAAACGGAGTTTTGGTCATCTTGCCTTTGAGACATGACTGGCAAGTGTCATAAGATGAAAATTCAAAAGGATTTAAATATCCATCCTTATGCAACTTAGCTAGTCGTGTCGCATTGATGTGACCCAGTCTACAATGCCACAAGAAGGATTCGTTCAATTTTAGAACTCTTCCTCTTGTGTGTGTTTGTTATACTTAGAACTGTTGATTGATTTAGAACATAAATGCCATTGCACAACGTGCCTGATCCAACCAACTTTTGGTTACGGAAAATGTTCATAACATTATCCTGTAATACAAAATTATATCCCTCTTTACTCAATAAAGAAACCGATATAATGTTGCATATCAGGTTCGGCATGTAATAGCATTCGTTCAGAACCAATGTATTACCAGTTGGTAACACAAGGTGATATTTCCCGACAGTCTTAGCTGCAACAATTGCACCATTTCCAACTCTAATGTCTTTATCACCTTCTCCAAGTTCTCTACCTTTCCTAAGCCCATGTAACTGATTACATATATGGGATCCTGACCCGGTATCTAATACCCAGGACGTGGAGCAAATGGAGTAACAGTTCTCTGTAACGAACACACCCGAAGAAAATGCATCATCATGTACTTTCTTCATTCGGGTGGCACGGGAATCCTGGTATTCCCCTATGTCCTGTTCATTCCTATAACTCTTATAAGAAAGAACGGAACCAACGTTCCCCAGCACAGTATAACATGCGGGTTCGGTCAATACATCCATATTATTATCTTTATTAGGGCATGAAATGGTCGCTACCTGGAGAGAGAGAGAAGAAAACACTTTAGCGTATGCTCGTGCAAGATCAGATTGGTTATTATCTTATCTAATCAGGATGGCTCCCACTGGTTTTTATCAAATCTTCCTTCAAACCCTAAAAGGAAAGACTAGCCGGGATTAATTACACACTACAAGTTCGCCAATCTTTCAGCCAGGCCAGTGTCGGTACTTTGAGGGAGGTCCCCCGTGCTTTCGCACGAACCTAATTAATGTAAACCTCGTTTTCCCAGAGGCGTAACCCCGTTGACACCTTTCTAGACACCTACTTGATCAGCTAATTGCAATGTGTAAAACTCTCCCAGGAGTAACTCTTACTCGCAGTGGGTATCGGGATCCAACTATCTCATAGAAGGTATGCAATCTCATTGCAAATTTCAACACTTGAAATTCCCGATAATATTTTGCCCCTAGCGTCCTATGACCTTGACGCAGGCCAACAAACCATAGTGCGCTAGTCAAGTTCAACCCGTCATTTCCTGATTGAATTAAACCCACCCGCACGACCCTTGACGCAGGCCAACAAAGTCGCACGACTACCCTAATCCAATCTGCATCATATGCATAAGCAGATAAATACTAGTTAGCTACCGCACACTACGCCTTGACATAGGCCAACAAACGTAGCACGAATACTAACTACTACTTATCTGAAATGACGGAGGGCTACAACAGGTTTTTCTGAAAACCTATTGCGTAATGAACTTGATATCGTTGTAGAATCAAATGAAGTTTTGAAATGGAGTGATTTTGAGGCTTTTCTAGTTTTGCTAAAGGGGTCACTCCCGGTGAAGGGATCGTTGGCCCTTTCCTCGTCGAATGAGGTGCGGGATATATCATATATATCACTGTGCAAAGCATAAACTATAGAAGCAATCAAAAGTCAAACCGAGTGTGTAGCATCTGCCAGTTATTGCTAAAGGAGTCACTCCCGGTGAAGGGATCTCGGTCCTTTCCTCATCGAATAAGGTGCAGGGTATATCATATATACCGCTATGCAAAGCAAGAACTGTAGCTACCTGTTTTGTTTAAAATTTGATTCTACAACATCTTAGGTTTCTTTTCTTTCATTAATCACATTAATGAAGTCCCATCATTTAAGTCACCTAAACAACACAGATAAATACGACGTACACTTATGCCATCCGCATTCGCCTCGATGTCCCTTCGTGCACCGTTAGGTTAGGTAACTAACGACAGAGCAGGGCAGGGCTAGTGCGGATGCAAAACATAAGTAACGTCTATATAATATATCATATATACTATATACTGTATCTATCACAGAACATCACATGATCACATCACAGATAAAGCAACAGAAGAAACATATGAAACATTGGATATACTAGGACGTCCGTGTTTTCAATACGAGCCAGTATAAAACACGGATTCCACGGTTGTGATGAATAGCCAATCCCACACCTCTAGACCCCTACGAGAGCGGAAAGCAACCCTACCAATTCTAGGGTTAGGAGACCCGGACTCGACTCCTCGAGATGGTCTCCCACTGGACCCTAGAACCCGGTTACTTGTGCTCCCCTCCTTGGGTCTATCCTAATGCGGAAAAGTAAATAATATACAGAGGGTGACATCTTCCGCAACCTGGAAGTGCCCAAAAAAAAAGAATATTATATACAAGTTTTTACATGAATGAAAATGAAAAAACACCCATCTCACATAAAACCCCCCGGTTATTCAAACACGACGATCCAATATAACATATCCAGCAACACATAACATCACATGTCATCAACGTAAGTAAATATGCGCATCCCAATTGTCGTTGACATATAGCAACGAAACCGGCGATATCACATATTACACTTACGGTCACAGAAAAAAAGTGTAAAACTACAACAGTTGGAATCCACAATCTCCTTAGACATCGCATGCCTAATCAAATGAAATACTTAGACATCACATGCCTAACAGTTATAAACCCCGCATTTTAGTCTCATTATCGAAAACTCTTTTCATATCAAATGAAACTAAACCGCTAGATTTATAACATTCATTCAGTTATTTCATAACTGTTTATGAATTCCAATTATTGTATCCCATTCCGGATAAATAGAATATATTAAACTTTCCGATCGAACATTCGAACACCCAAGTTTTCCCGAAACCGTTCAACACATGAAATAGGTTCAAAGACATTCACTTCATGCCTCAGTACCAACGGTCCAGCCGTAGAAGGGTCAAGCCAACGCCTCACATGTGGCACGCCGTACTGCCCCAAACCCGAAGGTTCAAAGGGCAGTTCAAGACGGTCACATAATCGAGTTAAGGTTTGTTGTCTTCTAGAGAGACCATCGCATTACTTGCACTACTTAGAACGTCCTTAAATCACAGAAAAATCCAACACTTGGAAATTTTCCGGCAGGGGGAAAAGTTGGGTATTTATATCCGGTCGAACTTTTTAACATTTTCTAAAGTTATCCGGAAAGCCACATAGACAAGATTTGATAATCCGATCGAATCGTCGATTCCCAATACAACCCCAGAACACTCAACTCTTGAGTCAAATTAAAAATTCCCAGAAAATTCAGCATAATAAAATAGTAGTTACTGTGCAAAAAGGGGATGATGACGTAATCATCTTGCCGCGGAACCGCCGCAGAAGCCAGGCTTCTGCCGCGGTTCCGCCGCACTCTATACTGTTCATTTGAAGGCTTCTGCCGCGGTTCCGCCGCACTCTATACTGTTCATTTGAAATATTTTGCACCGTAATTCTTAAAATTCCCTGCTGAATTTTTTAAGCATTTTTAATATGGAAAAATCCCATATTTTAGAAAAAGTCCAGAGAGCATATCGGGAATTAGGGTTTCGGTTCGATCGGGTTTCAAACGTCGTCTAGACTTCGCCTAAGGCTCTAGCTAGGCTCTGATACCACTTGTAGGGTTCCTAGGCACTATCAAGAGGTCTCAAAAGGCATCAACCATGCCAATTTCAAATTTTATGGTGCCGAGAAACCCTAGACTAGATCGTTGACTAGAAATTTAGGCGAAATACGAATCTAGTTAACAACTTAACTAAAGATAAGAAGCTACAACCTTTGTAGATCCGGATATCCACTTCCTTGGCTCCACGTAGGTGTCCTCTCGCTGTCCATCTCGAATCCCGGACTCAATCGTCGGCTTGATCGGAGAAATGGGCGGACTAGGTCGTCGGCTTCGTGCCGAAGATGATCTACGTCGAGGCATCACAAGTTCAAGCTCCGACTTCACAAATTTGTGAAACTTGTGAAGAAAACACCCAAAACAACTTGGCAAGAGGTAGAGGGTGAAGAAATAGGAGGTGGGTTCACTTTAGAATTGGATTTCTCACTTTAGAACTCAAGTTGCCATTGATGGCATCAAGCTTTCTTTCTTGAAGAAGAAGATCAAGAAGAAGGAAATATTATGATAAGTCAAATAAAAATGAAAAAGAAATGAATACTTATCATAATAGGAACCATGGTTAGGTGTAGAGAATTGACCAAGATTAGAAGAGTGGTTAGGGTTAAGCATGAAGACAAATTGGTCACTTTGGTCAAAGCTTCATGAAGCTTCACAAAGGTTCAAGAATGAAAGCAACCATTTTGTATTCTTATCCCATTCTTTTTCCAAAATCAATAAATAAAAGAATGGATAATTAAAACCCTAATCACTTTCTTAACCTAGGTTTAATTCTTTACACTTAACCAAATGAGCAAGCATCATTAAACATGATACAAAGATGTGCACAAAAGTATATCACATATACAATTTGCACATCAAGTGAGAAAATCCATTTAAAGTGAACCAATACTAGTTAATGCAAAATAATATATCAAATATATAATTATACATTAAATCATTAAATCAACACTTGATTCAATGATCCGGTCATGTCGCACATAACCGACTAGTATACAATGTATCGATTTATCGAATCAATGATTCGATAACTAGGTTATATCGAATATAACCAATCGATATATTCATCGCGAGAATGGAATACGGTATCACATACACGCATTATTCTTGGTCCTGCACATATCTCATATGCGCTCCTATTTCGTTTCGCTTGAGCCAGGAAACCTCTGTGTAGGACTCTAAAGACTCGTCAATACGCCGGTAGCAGATGATGATCATATCAAGCACCCACAAGCCGCAAGCGGTCTGCTAGACGTAACGGCCACCCGGGTATTGAGCGATCAGAAGATCGACGAGCTAGCCCGCTCACACTCCTGTGAATCCAACCAGTAACACTTACCGTACAGTCCGGTCTGTTCGTCTGATATGTCGCATATCAAGTCTAGGGGTGGTAAACGTCAGACCCCAATAACCGATAAGTCGTGCCGATGTGAGGCTCATAACGGGTCGAGAAACTACTGGTAACACTTACCAGCAAATCTCTGATCATCCCTGGCCAGGGACTTCCCTGTTACGGCCAATCGAGCACAGCGCAACATCAACCCCCAATACCGGGAGAGACGAAACCCCTCCTATCGCTCATTGTCTCCATGTGACTCGGGACTGTACCCAAAGACCACCGTTTTGCACGCCCTCATGGACGTGGTAAGGTGGAGATCAAAGCACAGTGGGAATCACACAAAACTCTATGACGATCTCGGGTTTACAGACTAACCTGCACAAGTGTCACCTGAGAACTGCCATCTGACGTGAGGTATAATACCATCTGGGAGTTCTCGGCGAGTCCGTCCAGTGTACCCAGTCTCCACTGAGCACCCGTATACCATCTCTGATGTCAAACACCAATGGATATGGGATCATCCATCGCCCATCTCATGGGTCGAGAAGCGTATACGCTAGTCTACACTGGTATATCGATGCCCCGTCTCGATACACCCACGACTAGGGACCTTGAAGGATGTACTTATGGACTACCATGTCCCCACTAGTATGATCTGCATCATAGTCCAGGTAGTCAAGTACTCATCCTAAGGGCTTTACCAACATATAACTATAAGACAGTTTTAAAGAGACAAGTGTACATGTTAAGATAAAGAGTAACCAGATAGCATACTATCATATCGAGCAAGAAAGTCATCTCTATATATGTCCAAGCATCCAATATAATATACATCATCTGTACAATACTGGCCTCTAGGGCATACATACAACTAACATAACCACCTCGTGCATGTGTAGACATTGGACCGCACACGTCACTGTGTATGAATCCTAAGAGCTCGCTTGCTCTTACTCCGTGTCCAGTAAACGGAGTCTTGGTCATCTTTCCCATGAGACAAGATTCACAAGTAGCATAAGATTGATATTCAAACGGATTCAAATATCCTTCTTTATGTAACTTAGTCAACCTTTTCTCATTGATGTGACCTAGTGTACAATGCCATAAGAAAGCCTGATTTAATTCCGGAGACTTTCTTTTAAGTGTGTTCTGGACATTAAAAACCTGAGCTTGACTCAATACGTATATGCCGTTATCTAATGTACCGGACCCAATCATGACTTGATTTAGGTGGATGTGAACTACATCGCTTTCGAATGTAAAATTATATCCCTCTCTTCAAAGTGAGGATACTGATATGATATTACAAGTCATACTAGGTACATACAGACAGTTACGTAGAATCAATATCTGCCCACTTGTCAAACCTAGGAGATATTCTCCCACGGATTCAGCATCCACGCTCATTCCGTTTGCAACTCTGAGAGACCAATCACCTACCTTTATAACTCTACGGTTTCTCAAAGCATGTAATGAATTACAGATATGAGATCCTGCTCCGGTATCTAATACCCAGGAAGTAGAGTTTATTGACAAACTGTTCTCAGTAACAAACACACTTGAGGCTAAATCCACAACATGCTTCGTATCCTGGTTACTGGCTTCTAAAGCCCTGCAATCTTTCTGCCAATGTCCAATCCCATAATTATAGGAACTACCCTCTTTTACCACATTAAGTCCCAAAACTTTTGCCCTTCTCTTTCCTTCTGCTTCCCTGGTTTCCTTCAGGGTAGAAGGTAGAGATTGTAGAATTAAGTCAGTATCTGACCTGTTTCCCAACGTGGTCTCCAGGTCCAGGAGCTCATCAATATAGCTAGACATTGTAAGGACGTTGTCCCCTATAAATGACCCGAAAGTCAACCTCGCTTGAGTAATTCATTCGAGGTCTCATATCTTGCGATATGAGATTGCTCTCCATATAAATCTTTGTTATGGAGAAAGATGAAAACTAAATCCATCTTTTTGTGCTGCTTCTGGTATATACCATCAACTGAAGCTGACACGAGGCACTTGGCTTTCGTTTTATGCTTTTCCCTTGTCTGATAGATATCCATATCCGCGACGGTGGAAACTGGACCTGGGACGGCGGGATCTTGAGTAGTAATAGGGTGGTCCGGCTTGTTATAGGCAATGGACATCTGGACAGGCCTTTGCCAGTTAAATAAGTCAGATTCAGTCAAATTGTTATCTAGATGTAACCTATGTGTGGTCACAAGGTCGCTGCAATTAAGAGAGAGAGAGAGAAGAAAACACTATTAGCATGATACTCTTGCAAGTTTAGAGTGGTTTAATTTAACTAAACAGGATGGCTCCCACTGTTTCTTGAATCCTTCCTCAAACCATAAAAGAAGAATTAGCCAGGACTATTCTCACCGTACAATACTTGCTTAACCGTT
This sequence comes from Agapanthus africanus, assembly GCA_030015575.1. Taxonomy (NCBI): domain Eukaryota; kingdom Viridiplantae; phylum Streptophyta; class Magnoliopsida; order Asparagales; family Amaryllidaceae; genus Agapanthus; species Agapanthus africanus. The sequence goes on from CM057344.1 coordinate 561,926,685, forward strand.
CAGCCAGGCCAGTGTCGATACTTCGAGAGAGGTTTTCCAACGCTTTCGCGAAGTTCCTTAATTAAATAACCTCTTTTCTCTGGGAGTGTAACCCCGCTGACACCTTTCTAGGCACCTACTTGGTTTATAGCATTGATCGTTAAGTGACGAATCTCCTGATAAGTAGCATGTACTCACAGTAGGACCGGGATCCAAAATATCATCGTATGATAATGTTGAAGGAATCCTACCAACATTCATCAAACTCCAAAATGGTATGCATCTCTCTGCAAATTTCAGTTTCTTTAGAAATTCCCGATATGGATTTTTGCCCCATGCTCTTATGACGTTGACGAAGGCCAACAAATCATAAGTCACATGTCAAGTTCTGCCCATCATTATCTTTGTTAATTTGAACCCCCCCGTACATACCCTTGACGAAGGCCAACAAGGTAATACGACTGTCCCAAACCAACACATCTATCTATGCAACAAATGAATACCCTAGTAGCTACCAAACACTATGCATTGACGAAGGCCAACAAACATAGCTTGAATACTGTTGACCAGCCATAAGAAATGACGGAGGGCTACGACTGGTTTTGGCGAAACCGTGAACGTAGTGAACTTGATATAATCGAAGGAACCTGTTAGCTTTTTTAAAAGGAGTGGTTAAAGCTCCGCAATTAAAAATTCTGCTCTTTTAAAATAACCGAGTGGTTTCTTTTAAATTCGTTCCAACGATTCAACTTTGGTTTATTTTCTTTGCATTATAATAATGCGTCCCATCATTTATCCTATCATTGCAGAAAACAATGAAAATACCACGTCCTCTTATGCCAGCTGCATTCGCCACTGGGTCCCGTCATCACCCGTCAGGTTACTTAACTAACGACAGAGCAGGGGCTGGGCTAGCGCGGGTGTAAAACATAAGTGACGTCTAATAGCTATCATATATAGATATTGTACATTCGTCAGACGCAATAATAAGCATTCCAGATCACAGATGAACTTTATTGGATTTACTAGCAATCCGCATTTGCTTTGAGCCTGCAATAAAAGACGGATTACACAGTTGTGATGAATAGCCATTACCCCACCCTAGACCCCTACGGGTACGGCAAACTACCCGCCAAGTACCCGAAGTGAAGCGGTCTCCCTCAACAAAGTGAGTAGGCCACTAAACATTCGACGTACCTGGTAGTTTGTGTACCCCACCTTGGGTCTATCCTAGGAGCAAAAACAGTAAAAAGAAATAATACAACGGTGGCTACAACCGCAACCTGGATGTGCCCCGCAAAAGAATATTACATCAAATTACATTTACATTGAATGAATGAATATTAAATACATCTCAAACCCCGGCTAATCATCACAACAGTCCAACACAGTTCATATACACAAACAGTAAACATTACAGAAATGTGCAACCCCCTGCCAACCGACATACTAGCAGTTAGGGGAGGTTTACGAACACATTAAACATTATAGATAAAAACCCAATTAGCAAATATCTTAGAATATCGATCGATTACCATATTCCATGTCTACCCTTGAAGCAAACCTGCACTGAAGTAACCTGGGTAGAAACAGAATATACAGGAAAACAAAAAACACCAAAATATGAATTACTGCGAAAATCCGAGTCAACTCGGAGTTGACTCGGCCGCGGATCCGCGGCCAAAAGCACACTTTGGCCGCGGTTCCGCGGTCGTCAAGTCGAGTTGGGTCATCGTATTTTCCCAGTATTCTTATAATTCCCTGCTGTGAATTTTAAGGTATGTCAAATTATTTTTCAGACACTTTTAAAATTAACAGAAACTTGGAATATCCGGGTTTTTTTTCGTGTTTTCCATCGATCGAACTTCTAATCAATTGCTAACAAGCTAGTAATGGTTTAGTTGGCTCTGATACCACTGTAAGTCCATGTCACGCACCCCACGAACTTGTGGGGAGGCGGAATATATGAAAAACGATTATCAAAGCTTCGTAACACGGACTTGAGCGCATGAATCGTTATCTAAACCATTGCTAACTAAAAGCTAGAGGTTTACCTACTCGGATTCGAAGTTATACCTCACGTTACATGTCCTTCGGGTCTTCATCGCTGTCCTCCACTCCTCGTAGGCTCCTTGGAACATCGGCACCTCAACGGCCTCCTCGAATCAAAGACAATCCACCCGAAAGCTCCTACGCCAAGCTTAATCTCAAACTTGAGATAACTAGGTTTCTTAAAGTGCAAATCTAAGCTACCTAGGGGATATAGAGTGAGATTATGGATGTATTAGTCTAGCTAACTCTTGATCTCAACACATGAGTGGCTAGGGTTAGGGTTTGAAGAGAGAGTGAGCTTGAGGAGAGAGAAGGTGAAGATGAGAATGAAATGAGATAATGATCTTATCAGAATATATATGAAGCATTATTATTTATCCAAAAATCAAAAATAAAAGAATTATCAACCATGCTTCATAAATATCTATGAGTGATTCATCACCATGAGTCATAAAGTATTTATGATGCATTTAATGACTTGGATGAATCACACAAATGAGTCACTAATCTCATTTAATGCAATGCCACATTAACCCCTTAGTCACCACTCTTCTAGAAGCTTCCCGACAAATTACGAGATGCCCCTCCAATCCGTAAAAACACGGAAAAACTTTAGACCGTATAAATCTAATAACCCGATACTAGAATCTGGCTTAAACCAAAGCCGGCTAGTAAAAACTGTCCGAAAAGTCGTACGTGCGTAAACACACGTACGCGTCCGAACCCTTGTCGTAAAACCATACGACCTCTATATCGTTTCGCCTGGAGCAGGGAAACTCTTTGTGTGGGACTCTAAAGACTCGACACTACGCTGGCAGTGGGTTTAACCACAGACCGCAAGCGGCACTAGCTGTACGTAACGGTCCCCAGGTAGATGTCGATAAGAAGGCCGATAAGGAAAATCATCCGAACTCCCACTGAGCCTGATGTGACAATCTCCGTACAGTCCGGTCTGTTCGTCTAAGACTATTGCATATCAAGCCTAGGGGGCGGCAAGCATCAGTCCCCTAATAGCTGTATAAGTCGTGTCGGAGCGAAGCCCATTACACCCTGAGAAGCTGCTGGAACCTACCAGTATATCTCGCTTGCCCTGGCCAGGGACTTTGTGTAATGGCTCTCTGACACAGCGCGATATCATCTCCCAATACCAGGAGAGATGAATCCTATCTAACCACTACTGCCTCCAAGTGCTCGGGACTGCACCCAACTGCTACCTGTTTGCACGACTCCTTTGAGCCGTGGTAGGGTAGCAATCTAAGAACAGTGGGACACACTCGAGGCGAAGTAGCAGTGTCAAGTCTGCGGACTATGCTGTACTCATGTCACCTGGAAACTGTTAACTGACGATGGGTATAATACCAACCAACAGTTCCCCTGCGAGTCCTGTCCGGTGTACCCATAACCTAACGAGCACCTGTATACTATCTCTAGTACGACGTACTGATGGCTATGGGACAGACCATCTCCCTGACTGGGATGAGAAGCATACACACTAGTCTACTCCAGAATATCGATGCCCTGTCTCGATAATCCTATGACTAGGAACCTGTATAGGATGTTGCTTACAGACTACGCAGCCCCCACTAGTGTGACTGCCATCACAACGCTGGTAATCAAGCAAAGAACCTATGGGCTCTACTAATATGTATAAGTGATATGTTACAAGAAACATATGCAGATATTAAAGTAGACTCAAACCAAGTAGCATACTACCATTTTTAGCAAGACTGTATATACAACTGTGAATATCCCAAACTTCCATTAAGTAATATACAATCTAGTATGATACAATAATGGCCCCTAGAGCATATACACTAACAATGATATTGCCATTTGATATAATAACAACCATCACATAATACTCAATTATTATTATTTGTTATCATGATTTTGGATTATGAGAGCTTGGATGGCAAAAGTCTTGCTCATTCTTACATTTCCTTTCTCTCTCATGCTTGAGCTCTCCCTCTTCCTCTTGCACTCTCTCTAGTTCATGGTTCTATTGTCTCATGTGTTGAGAAGCAAGAACCATAGAGATCAACACCCATTACTCTTCTCTACTCATCCTAGTACACAAGGTCTAGCAAGCCAAGTGTTCTAGTTTTCTTCTAGTTTGAAGTAGAAGCCAAAAGGTAGAAGCTTTCGGGTGGATCCATCTTCGGCGCGGGAAGACGATGAGGTGAGGCCGATCCGACCACTGCAAGGAGTTGAAGACGAAGGAGTTCAAGTTAAGGTATAACCCCTAACCGAGTAGGTAAAACTGCTAGTTAGGTTGTTAGATAGTTGTTTAACAAAGATCCGTATTTTGAGTCCATGTTACCACCCTAGAAAAAATCGTTTTTCACCATTTCCGCAACCCTAAAGAACCGGAGAAGGGTAACGTGGACTTACAGTGGTATCAGAGCCTAGTTAAACACTATCTAACATGTTAGCAAAGTAACTAGAAGTTCGATCGGAGAAAAAGTCGCGAAACATGCCCGAAAAATTAAGTTTCTGCCGATTCTGTTTTCTGTTCAAAAATTAATTAATCTTACACTAAAAATCGGCTCAGGCTATTTAGAACACACTGTAGAAAAATGGTCCATCGACTCGGTCAAAGCGCCGCGGAACCGCGGCGGGAGCATGCTCCCGCCGCGGATCCGCGGCCAAGTTGACTCGGCCGTGGGCAATTTTTCCTGCAGTGTGTTCAGTGGGGTGTTTTGGGATTTTTACAATATGTTTTTTCTGCCCAGATTTTCCAGAAAGCAAAATTTGTTTTTGGGGCCTAAAAATCCGTATTTTGATCGAACTTCTGAAGACTTAAGCTAACGGGTTTATATCTGTGATGTGATATATGTATTGAACGTCTGCTAATCGCTATGCGTCGATTAGTGAGGGTTATACATATCTGTGATCTGTAATGTTGATGGTATGTGTATATGAATTCATTGGATTGTTGCGGATGAATAGCCGGGGGTTGTGAGATGGGAGTTTTCTTTATCTTTCAATTCATGTAATTTGTAATTGATGTAATATTATTTATTTGGCCGCATAACCGGGATGAGGTTGTAGCTGTCATTGTATAATTTCTTTTACTGTTTTTGCTCCTAGGATAGACCCATGGAGGGGGTGCACAAACTACCGGGTACCTCGAAGTGCCGAGTGGCCTACTCACGTCGTTGAGGGAGGTTGCTTCGCTTCGGGTACTTGGCGGGTAGTTTGCCGCACCCATAGGGGTCTAGGTTGGGATATTGGCTATTCACCGCGACCGTGTAATCCGCTTTTCGTTACAGGCTCGTGCAAATTGCGGATTCCTAGTATATCCAATGTGTTCATCTGTGATCTGGAATGGCTATCATTGCTATATATCTATATATGATATCTATTTAAGCGTTGCTTATGTTTTGCATCCGCGCTAGTCCAGCCCCCGCTCTGTCGTTAGTTAAGTAACCTAACGGGTAATGACGGGGCCCCGTGGTGAATGCGGATGGTATAAGCTTACGTCATATTTTGGTTGTTTTCTGCAATGGTAGGATTAAATGATGGGACGCATTGAAAGTAATGCAAGAAAATAAACCAAAGTAAAGTCGTTAGAACACTTTCAAAACCCACTCGGTTTCTTTTCAAAAACCAACTTTTAAACGCAGAGCTTAAGCCACTCCTTTTATAAGCTATCTCGTTCCATCGATTATATCAAGATCACTACGTTCACGGTTTTGCCAAAACCATTCGTAGCCCTCCGTCGTTTCACATGGATAGTCAATAGTATTCAAGCTATGTTTGTTGGCCAAAGTCAAGGCATAGTGATTGGTAGCTATTGGGTATTCATGTGCAGCATAGATAGATGCGTTGGTTTGGGCAGTCGTACTGCCTTGTTGGCCAAAGTTAAGGGTAGGTACGGGTGGGTTCAAATTAACCTGGAAAATGACGGGTAGAACTTGACATGTGACTTATGATTTGTTGACCAAAGTCAAGGTCATAAGAGCATGGGGCAAAAATCCACATCGGGAGTTTCAAAAGAACCTGAAACTTGCTACCGCTGTATACCATTTGGAGTGTGATGATTCTGGTAGGATTCCTTCAGTTTTGTCACGCGATGATATTTGGATCCCGATCCTACTGTGAGTATATGCTACTCCTCGGGAAATTTCTCACTTAACAATCAATGCTATAAACCTAGTAGGTGTCTAGAAAGGTGTTAGCGGGGCTACGCCCCCAGGGAAAAGAGGTTCTTAAATTAAGGAATTTCGCGAAAGCGTTGGAAAACCTCCCTCGAAGTACCGACACTGGCCTGGCTGAACGGTTAAGCAAGTATTGTACGGTGAGATTGATCCCGACTAATTCCTCCTTTTTGGTTTGAGGAGGGATTCGAGAAACAGTGGGAGCCATCCTGTTTAGACAAACTAAAAACCACTCTAAACTTGCAAGAGCATCATGCTGAGTGTTTCTTCTCTCTCTCCTAATTGCAGCGACCAATCGTCATGACCGGACTTAAGTTACTTCTAGATAAAAACATACTGACAGGGCCAAACTACAAAGATTGGCTCAGGAATATCAAAATGGCAATCACTTACGACAAGCCGGGGTATCTCCTTACCACCAAAGCTCCCCCTGTCCCAGGTCCCACCTCCAGCGTCGTGGATAAGGAAATCCGTAAGACCTGGGAGATCGATAGCGCGAAGGCCAAGTGCCTCGTGCTTGCCTCTATAGACAATGAACATCAGAGGAGGCACGAGAATATGGACCCGGAATCCATATTTCTTCATACAAAAGAACTGTATGGATAGCAATCCCGTATCGCTAGATACGAAGTCTCGAAAAAGTTGTTTTCGGCGAGATTGGCCATCGGATCATTGGTAGCGGAACACGTGCTTATGATGATTGGCTTCATTGAGGAGCTCGCGGACCTTGGGACCACGTTAGAGAACGAGCTCTATACGGACTTGATTCTCCAGTCCCTTCCTTCCACTTACGCCCAGTTTATCCTGAACTTCAACTTGCAAGGAAAAGAAGTTGAACTTCCGGAGCTCCTCAAAATGCTGAGGAGTGCAGAGGGCACCCTACAGAAAGGTAGGGAAACATCCACTTTGTTTGTAGGAGGATCTTCCTCTTCTAAGTCCATGGCGAAAGCCAAGGGAAAGAAGAAGAAAGCCCCCGCCAAACCAAGGAGTGGTGTTAGTAAAGTGGAAACGAAGGGAAAAGCAAAGGCAACAAAGATAGCGGGGCAGCTTGTGGGAAAGGAAGAATGCTTCTATTGTCATAAGAAGGGACACTGGAAGAAAGATTGCAGGGCTTGGAAGGCCAGAAACCAGGATCCGAAGCAAGTTGCGGTTTCGGCTTCAGGTGTGTATGTTATTGAAAACTGTCTTTCAATAAACTCTACTTCCTGGGTATTGGATACCGGATCAGGATCTCATAACTGTAATTATTTGCAGGCACTGAGAAAGCGTAGGGTTTTGAAGGCAGGTGATATGACCCTCAGAGTTGTAAACGGAGCTGGCATGGATGCTGAGTCCGTGGGAGACTATCACCTGGGATTGTCAGATGGACACGTTTTGGTTTTGCGTAATTGCTATTTTATACCCAATGCAACTTGTAATATCATTTATGTATCTTTATTATCTAAAGAAGGTTATGAATTTGCATCTGTAAGTAATGTTGTGAACATTCACCTTAATCAAGTTCTGATTGGGTCAGGTACATTAAGCAATGGTATATACGTATTAAACCAACCACAGATTTTCAATGTCCAGAATACACACAAAATAAAGTCTCCGGAAACTAATCAGGCTTTCTTACGGCATTGTAGACTGGGTCACATCAATGAGAGAAGGTTGACAAAGTTACATATAGAAGGATATTTGGATCCGTTCCAATATCAATCATATGCAACTTGTCAATCATGTCTCAAAGAAAAGATGACAAAGACTCCGTTCACTGGACACGGAGTAAGAGCGAGCGAGCTCTTAGGACTCGTACACAGCGATGTGTGCGGTCCAATGTCTACACATGCGCGAAGTGGTTATTCTTACTTCATTACTTTTACGGATGATTTTTCAAGGTACGGATATGTCTTCTTAATGAAACATAAATCCGAAGCCTCTGGAAAATTCCAGGAATATAAGAATGAAGTAGAAAAACAAACCGGCAAAAATATCAAGACACTGAGATCTGATCGAGGTGGTAATACTTTAGTGCCGAGTTCCTGGATTACCTAAAAGAGAATGGAATTCTCTCTCAGCTTACTCCTCCATACACTCCGCAACATAACGGTGTATCGGAGAGACAGAACCGGACCCTATTAGATATGGTACGTTCCATGATGAGTAACGCTGAGTTACTGCGATCATTCTGGGGATATGCACTGGAATCAACTGCATATCTTTTGAACCGAGTTCCAACTAAGACTGTGCCTACCACACCATATCAGATGTGGTGTGGGAAGAAACCCTATCTTAAGCACATTAAGACACGGGGATGTCCAGCTTTTGTTAAAAAGCAGCATGCGGACAAACTCGAGGCACGCTCAGTACAGTACAAGTTTGTGGGATATCCAAAGAACTCTAAGGGATATTTCTTCTATTGCGAAGAGGAACAAAAGGTTTTTGTTTCTCGGCATGCCTGCTTCTTGGAAACTGAGTTTTTGGAAAATCAGATAAGTGGGAGCGCAGTAGAACTGGAAGAAATTCTAGAACCATGAGCTATTACTGAAAGCTTAGTAGAACCAGAGGGTTCAAAAGAACAGGACATTCCTACGCCGCTCCGCAGGAGTAGTAGGCAGTCTCATCCGCCCGAGAGATACTACGGTTTTCTCATAGACGGGGATAGAGAGGATTGCATCATGGATAGTGATGAGCCTACTAGCTTCCAGCAGGCCATTCAGAGCGTTGACTCGGTAAAATGGCTGGATGCAATGCAGACCGAAATGGAGTCCATGTACACCAACAAAGTATGGACTTTGGACATTGCTCCAGATAGGGTAAAACCCGTAGGATGCAAGTGGATCTTCAAGAAGAAGATTGGTGTAAATGGACAGGTTGAGACCTATAAGGCTAGACTTGTTGCAAAGGGTTTTCGTCAAAGACCTGGTTTGGACTATGACGAAACCTTTTCTCCAGTGGCTATGCTGAAATCCATTCGGATCCTTCTTGCCATTGCTGCCTTCCACGATTATAAGATTTGGCAGATGGACGTAAAGACCACTTTTTTAAATGGAAATTTAGAGGAGTGTGTCTATATGGACCAGCCAGAGGGTTTCATTCAGAGTGGGAGCAGCGGAAAGGTGTGCAAGTTGCTTAAGTCCATCTATGGACTAAAGCAGGCATCGCGGAGTTGGAACATCTGCTTTGATGAGACAGTCAAAGAATTTGGCTTTATCAAAAATCCAGATGAACCATGCATCTATAGTAGATTTGTAGCAAGAACTGTCGTATTTCTCGTATTATACGTGGATGACATTCTCTTGATAGGAAATGACATTCCTATGTTGCAATCTGTCAAGGGGTTTTTGTCACACAGGTTCTCCATGAAAGACCTGGGTGATGCCACTTACATTCTGGGGATCCGGATCCATCGTGATAGATCCAAGAGAATGTTAGGACTTTCACAGTCCAGGTACATCGACACCATACTGAAAAGATTCAGTATAGAAGATTCCAAGCGCGGTAACCTACCGGCTTGTCACAGGATCACCCTTTCCAAAGAGATGTCTTCCAAGACTGATTTGGTAAGGGATCGCATGTCTATTATACCCTACGCTTCTGCGGTAGGCTCTATAATGTATGCGATGTTATGTACCAGACCAGATGTAGCTTATGCACTGAGTGTGGTAAGCCGGTATCAGTCAAACCCTGGGGAGAAATACTGGATAGCGGTAAAGAACATTCTCAAGTACCTGAGAAGGACTAAGGAGATGTTCTTGGTGTATGGCGGAAAAGACCTCCAGATCGAGGCCTTTGCTGACTCCAGCTTCCAGAGTGACAAGGATGATTCCAAGTCCATGTCGGGTTTTGTCTTTACCCTCAATGAAGGGGCGGTGTGTTGGAAGAGTTCCAAACAGGAAACCGTTGCAGACTCGACGATGGAAGTGGAATACATCGCTGCTGCTGATGCCGCAAAAGAAGCCGTCTGGATGAGGAAGTTCTTGACAGAACTTCAGGTGGTTCCGTCTATTGTTGATCCAATACCTCTGTATTGCGACAACAACGAAGCTATAGCTTTAGCGAAGGAACCCAGGTCCCATCAGAAGTCCAGACACATCATGAGGCGGTATCACCTGATCAGGGAGATCGTGGATCGCCAGGAGATCGAGGTTTGGAGGGTTGCTACAGAAGATAACACTGCTGATCCACTCACGAAGGCCTTACCCCAGACTCAGTTCGAGCGGCTGATCGAGATGATAGGTCTTCGATACGCCAGTATATGGCCTTAGTGCAAGTGGGAGATTGTTAGTGTATATGCCCTAGAGGCCATTACTGTATCATACTAGTTTGTATATTACTTGATGGAAGCTTGGGATATTCACGGTTGTATAGACAATCTTGCTCAAAATGGTAGTATGCTACTTGGTACTTTAATGTGTACATGTGTTTATTTTAGTATATCACCTAGACACATTAGTGGAGCCCTTAGGATCTTTGCTTGATTACCAGCGTTGTGATGGCAGTCACACTCGTGGGTGCTGGATAATCCACAAGCACATCCTTATACAGGTCCCTAGTCGTAGGACTATCGAGACAGGGCATTGATACTCCGGAGTAGACTAGCGTATGCGCTTCTCATCCCAGCAGGGGAGACGGTCTGTCCCACAACCGTCAGTACGTCGTACATGAGATAGTATGCGGGTGCTCGTTAGGTTACGAGTACACTGGACGGGACTCGTCGGGAACTGATTGGTTGGTACTATACCTATCGTCAGTTATCAGTTCCCAGATGACATGAGTACAGCTTAGTCCGCTGACTTGACACTGTCACTTCGCCTCGAGTGTGTTCCCACTGTACTTTGATTACTACCCTACCACGGCTTAAAGGAGTCATGCAAACAGGTAGTAGTTGGGTGCAGTCCCGAAGCACTTGGAGGCAGTGACGGTTAGACAGGATTCGTTTCTCCCGGTATTGGGAGTTGATATCGCGCTGTGTCACGGAGAGCCATTACACACAGTCGTCCCTGGCCAGGGCAAGCGAGATGCACTGGTAGGTTTCCAGTGTTATCTCAGGGTGTTCTAGGCTACACTCCGACACGACTTGTACCGCTATTAGGGGACTGACGTTTACCACCCCCCTAGGCCCGCCATGCGATATTCTCAGACGAACAGACCGGACTGTACGGAGATTGTCACATTCAGGCTCAGTAGGAGTTCAGATGGGTTTCACCTCGTCAGTCTTCTTATCGGCATCTACCTGGGGGCCATTACGCACAGCTAGTGCCGCTTGCGGTCTGTGGTTAAACCCACTGCCAGCGTAGTGTCGAGTCTTTAGAGTCCCACACAGAGAGCTATTCGCCTTTAGGCAAAAGAGTAGAGGTCGCATGGTTTTGCGACAGGGTTCGGTCACATCCGTGCACTTGTGCACGTTTAGTGTCCGGGCAGTTATTACTAGCGGGCTTTGGTTTAAGCCATATCCTAGTATACGTTTGGGATTGGTTTTATCTCGGTTGTATTCGTATTCCCCGGAACGCGGATACGGGTGTGTATGCACAGTTGACAGAGACAGAGGCAGAGGATTCTCATTTGGGTTGTTGACTGTTGACTTTTGCTAAACCCTAATGAGAATAAGAAATATGATTAACAATAATATTAATTAAGTATTATTGTGACATGGTTGGGTTGAAAGGTTGACCTTGTTTACTTGTTGACTTTGTTGACCGGTTGACTAGGTTGGACTTGTTGACCACCATCATGACAATGGCTATCATTTCTTGGCATTGACTTTAGCTTGCTTGTTTTGTTCACAAATTGCATTTAATGCAAGAAATGATATTGTCATTTGATATGATAACAACCATCACATAATACTCAATTATTATTATTTGTTATCATGATTTTGGATTATGAGAGCTTGGATGGCAAAAGTCTTGCTCATTCTTTCATTTCCTTTCTCTCTCATGCTTGAGCTCTCCCTCTTCCTCTTGCTCTCTCTCTAGTTCATGGTTCTATTGTCTCATGTGTTGAGAAGCAAGAACCATAGAGATCAAAACCCATTACTCTACTCTACTCATCCTAGTACACAAGGTCTAGCAAGCCAAGTGTTCTAGTTTTCTTCTAGTTTGAAGTAGAAGCCAAAAGGTAGAAGCTTTCGGGTGGATCCATCTTCGGCATGAGGAGACGACGAGGTAAGGCCGATCCGACCACTGCAAGGAGTTGAAGATGAAGGAGTTCAAGTTAAGGTATAACCCCCTAACCGAGTAGGTAAAACTCCTAGTTAGGTTGTTAGATAGTTGTTTAACAAAGATCCGTATTTTGAGTCCATGTTACCACCCTAGAAAAAATCGTTTTTCACCATTTCCGCAACCCCAAAGAACCGGGGAAGGGTAACATGGACTTACACCTTTTAGACCCACGGACTATGATGTCCATAATCTCGGACTGTGCGGTCCTTTTAAACCCACGGACTATGATGTCCTTAACCTCGGACTGTGGGGTCCTTAAGCCCATGGACTATGATGTCCTTAACCTTAGCCGAGACGTCCTTAAACTAACGTTGGACAACCATGTTCTTAAACTGGTAATCGACCGCAATGTCCCTAAACTAAACAATAGAGCCTAAATGCTCTACTGTTGGATCTAAACGATCCCGTTAAGTTGATCTTAGTCTGATATCAGACTAACGTATCCTTAACAAACGTTTAAGTTGATCTTAGTCTCAAATGAAACTAACGTATCCTTAAACCCAACCCCAAAACCAAATCTAAGAAAAATACAGATTTGGACTAATCCACGCCCTACGGGCGACAACATAAATTAGTCTCCGTATACAATCCAGGGGCAACCAAAAAAAAACAAACACACACGACACGAAGTGACAATTTGGAGAAGGAAAAAGTGGTTACCGCGATGCGGTAGCGTACTTAACTGCAAGGGCTTGCGCCTACAGGGAAGAGCGTCCCCACAATCAAAAACCCCTCAATGAGGGGGAATCTGACGAAGTCTGCTATATCGGCCGCATCCGTTTAAACTTTCGATACATGGTGTCATAAATCAACTTGGCATCTTCGGAGAGGTGGATAGATAGCACCTATTAGCATATTCCCCGAAATTCAGGCAAGGCGGACCTGCGCGGTCGCGTCTCCGTGTTTCGGCGGGGAACGGATTCTTGCATGCCTGGTGGGATCTTTTCCTCTTTCCACTCCACACTTCATGTGTTGTGTTTCGCGAACGAATCGCGGTTTGATATGGTTGCCTTTGGGTTCGAGGTACTAAGATCTGGTTTTTCTCTCGTGCATAAAAAAGAATATCAATTGCCTCCAACTTCTCCAGCTGCAACTGCAACTCCCGTTCCGCCTCATTTGGAGGTGTAACCTATGGGCCCCAAGCGGCCTCCCTTTTTAAGATGCCAGTGGAGCAAGTAACTCAGGCCACCACTGGGCTGTTCTTCGGGGCTATGATCCCACCGATGAGCTTCAATGCCCCGATGTTGTCGCAAGAAGCCCCAAAGAAGTCGGTCTTTGATCGACTTACCACTACTGCGACCCCTCTCAACGGGTCGCCCAGCTCTATTGCCTCAGTTTTCAACAGACTGGGCCAAAACGCCAACAAGCCCGCGATACCTGAAGCAGCCATCCCTAAGCGGATAGCCATCCCGGCTCAAGCGGACAAAATTATCAGAGAGACTTCTTCTGCCAAGAAGTCAGTCTTCACAAGGCTGGCCGTTCTGACTCCCGCTCCAGGCGAAGTCCTCAAAGCCGCTTCCCCCGCCCAGAGGTCTATCTTTGACAGATTGGACATTGCTTCTCAACGGACATCGGTCTTCAAGAAGCTGATGTTGGCGACAACCATTCGTCAAAACAAGGGGCATGATGAAGTCACCCCTACAGCTGAGACGATCCTATCCACACGACTTGCTATCCGTCGTCACTGGCGCCGAGTAAGGAAGGCTGGGGGCAGTTCCCCTTCTGGACTGACTCCGCCAGCTCCAATGGTGGAAATTGATGCTGCTGTTCCAACTGGGAACAGCTTTGAACCGCTAAGGAAGGTGCGCAAAAACTCTCCGACTGCCGTGATGAAGAGATCTCCTCCACCTGTGGAGAATGCTACAGAGAAGAAGCCGAAACAGCCCCCTCAGCGGTTATCCTCCAAAACTTATAAAGTCTAGCGACAGGTCTAGGAATCGGTGATTGACCAGGACTACTCTCGCCGACCAAAGAAGATTAAAACTTGGAAAGAAAAGAGCCATCCCGTGGTACCACAGAAGATGTCATTCGTCTGGATGCCCGCTGCAACGGCTCCCTCAACGTCAACCGCTCACAAGAGAAGGAGGCCGGAGAAAGCCACTGTGACCACAGCGAACCGCAAGGATGCTGAATCTAAACGCCCTAAGTCTGGGGGCATGGTAACACATACCGTTTATATGGCTTCCGGAAAAGAGGAAAGTCGTGCTTCTACGAGTCATCGACCGCTTACCCGATCGATAACAAAGGCTCAGGAGCAACAGCAGCAAAAACTTCAGGAGATGCTGACCGCAATGGCCGCACTCACTGGGCCGAAAGAAAATCCAGAGCTCTCAGAGCAGCGTCAGGAACAAGAAACTGATGCTGAATTCCTTTGAAGAATACTCGAGAGAAAAGAAAAAGAGGCCGCGGACCAAGTGGCCAATATAAAACGAATGGCGCTCCTCTTCCAAGACATGGTCGGGATGATGATACAACCGGATCCTCCGGCTAAAGACCTCCCGATTATCATTGAAGACGATAGAGAGGAGACATCGAACCCTCCTCCGGCTCTTTCAGCAGCCAAGGAGGAGACCATCTCCAAGGCCGCTCTGGATGATTACATCGCTTAGCAAATACGAGCTCATCAGGCAAGCGAAACGACTGGGAAGATTGTTAAGACTGGACGACCCTACCCGGGCTGGTATGACCAAATAAGGTACCCGCCGGGATATACGATCCCTAAATTCCATGTATATAAAGGGACAGGCAATCCCCACCAGCATGTCGCCCAGTTCAGGGCTCTATATGGTAACACTGGAGGTGACGATAAACTGCTACTTCGCCAGTTCGTCGGCAGCTTGTCGGAAATAGCGTTCGAATGGTACTCTGAACTCCCGAACGACTCCGTTAAGACGTTTGCAGAGATGGAGCTGCTATTCACCCAACGTTTTGCGAGTGCTAGCGAACGCACCCCAATCACGGCGCTGATCAATGCTAAGGTGAAGCCGGGAGAAACTTGGGTCCAGTATGCAATACGGTGGCGAAATTTATGGTCGAAATGCGAGCAACGCATTGAAGAAGCGCCTGCGGTAGGCATGTTTGTGGGTATTCTCGACCCTCAAGCGACCATCTCACAATTTATGATGTTTTTCAAGCCCACCACCTTCCAAGCCCTGATTGACAAACCGGCTCAAATGGACCAGATGGGCTATAGACCATCTCCTTCAAAGCCGGAGCCACGGAATGAAAAGGGCAAAGGGAAAGCGACCTTCGTCGCAAATGCTCAACAGTAGCTTAGTGGTCTAAAATTAACTGATCACCTAGACGAGAGATGGCGATTTAATAATGAGAAAATGAAGCGCCCTTACTCGTTTCCCCGAAAATGAGGAGATTGTTTGAACTATCGGTGCGCAACAGGCTCATCAATCTGCCAAATCCGAAACGCCCATTGCAACCCGGTGAGGCTAATAATCCTAATTATTGCCCCTATCACCAAGTGATAGGCCATCCAATTGAAGATTGCATCGTCTTTAAAGGCTGGATTGAAGATCAATATCAACAGGGCAAATTCGCCCTATCCGAGAATTGGAAAGTAAGCCCGCCTCAGCCGCACGCTCCTAAAAGGGGAGACACACCGGGGGCATCGTGCTCTTTGTCGAAGAAGCTCTATGTGAGGTCGTTCTTTCAGCCAAGATGAAAAGAATTCTGAAGGATCTCCAAACATGCCCGACAATCAGGTGGAAAAATCCACTAGAACCCGAGGTCATCGAGGGAATGCTGAAACCACGCCCAACTCCAAAAATTGGTGGTGATGGTCAAAGCGCTCACACCCAGCCGTCAAAGTCTTCGAAGAGAAAGAAGAAGAGCAAAAAGCCCGTGAAGCCTGAAGACAAGCGCTCGGACCTGCAAAAACATATCGACGCGCTGGAAGAATATAACCAGAAGGCGCGAATCCCGGTCACACTTCAAGAGTTTCTCAGCCGCGTCCTTGAGGACGGAGATAACGACAATGGAGAAGACTCGTCGGATGAACCTGAGGATTACGTGGCAAGTTTCCATGTGATCTCTCACTCGTCGATAAATGATGAAGAAGCTCCTTATGCGGAGATAATGGGGGCAGATCCCGAGCCGGGACTTCCTCTTTAGACGACAACATTTTAAGCGGATGAAACGCAAAACTCATCGAGAGCAAAGAAATACGACCGAGGAGCGTAAAAGAAATACCGGCAACTATCACATGGTCGATGTTGGGGGATCGCAAGTTCTCACATTTGGGAGTGATTCTGAGGAAGAAATAGCTCTTGGCCCTCTATTCAAAGAATCCACCTCGAGAAAAGAGGAAGAACCGAAGAGTTGCGAGAACATTCAGCTGTGCAATCATACATTACCTGAAAAGAATCTCGGACCCGCAAACAAGGGATCAAATAAAAAGGATAAGGGAAAAGAAAAGGTCCCTGAAGATATCGCCCTCGATGATCAAGTCGTCGAAGAGCTGACAGCTAAGGACCCACCGAAGAAAAGTAAGGTGGACTACAATGTTCTGGCACACCTGAGGAAGATACCATCATAGCTCAGCATTCTCGACGCCCTTCTGCTATCCAAAGAGGTGAGAGATTCTTTGATCAAGGCACTACAAGAGCCCGAGCAATTCCAAGCTTTCCTCACCAAAGAAAAGATGAAGGTCGAGCTGGAAGAAGTGCACACAGCCGATATCACCTTCGGCAATGAAGATCTCCTCCTCGGGACGTGCGAGCACAACCGTCCCTTTTATGTCTTCAGATACTGTCATGATATCAAGATAGGCAAAATCCTGGTTGACAATGGGTCCTCCGTCAATCTCCTCAATGTAAGAGTGTTGAAGGAAATCTGCATGAGCGTTCAGCACCTTGCTCGTGATAAAATTACCATCTCCGGGTTTAACTCCCGGTCATCACGGACGCTCGGGTCTGTAATATTAACACTACACTTTGGGTTGCTTGTCACGGACATCAAGTTTCATGTCATTGACGCCAAGACTTGCTACAACGCTTTTCTCGGCAGGCCTTGGTTACACGAGTACAACATTATCCCTTCTACACAACACCAGTATATGAAGTATTTCAAGGATGGTCTCGAGTATACTGTGACAGGGGAACTAAACCCATTCTCTGTGAATGAAGTCCGCAAGTACGAAGATGCAAAATACTTCCTGCCTGATTTTGAAGACACAGAAAGATGTCGCAAACCGGAGGACAAGAACAAAGCTATCACCACTATTCCAGTCTTCAGGAGTGATACCGAGGGGGAAGAAGAAATAGTTTATTCAGAGCCTCCCTAATACAACAAACCGGGACCGTCCACCCCTATGTTGATCTTCGGCAGCGACTCAGAAGATGAAGTCAATGTCGTATTTTCTATTCGGCCATCAATTCAAGCCTTCGCTGATGATGATCGGAGTTTGCAAATCGCCATGGTTCCGTGGGAGAATTACAAAGAACTTGACGCACTTAATGCCTATAGTGTGCAGGAACTGTAGACATTCTACGCCCCTCCCAGGCGAAGAGGTAAAAAGGCGATCCTATTCTATCGATCCGGGGAAACCAAAGTGGAGAAAGAAATCTGGCATGGCGTGGATTCTACACTTGACAGGCTCCAGCCCATCCATCTGCCCAGATATTACACAAACAGATTAAAAAGACTGTTGAGGCGCCAAGGCGTATCCCTTAAGCAGACTGCTTGACAAGCTCAGTTCTACAACAGGATCTGGAGCGTCTCCGGAACTCAACGAAAGTTGCCCAACGGGAGAATGGAAACAATCGGGGTTGGGTATGTTCAATCTAAGAAACGGGAGCTATTCCGTGACTGCTACGTCATACATGACTTCGAGGAAGAAGGAGAAGCTCTGTGGGAAGATGCTAACCCTGAACCAAAACGAGCTCTCGTCGTGAAAATGCCAAGCCCGTCGTTCGAAGAACAAATGGACAAGCTTATAAGGGAAGCGGGTCAAAAGGTTCGAGATGACCATAATCGCGAAATGGCCATCTACGAGAAAGCCAGAACGCAACGCCTCCTTCAGCAGGCTGCGAAAAATGAAAATGCTCTTTATCGTCAACCCGTCAAACAAAAGGCCCGATGCAGAGGCAGAAATAAACCCAAGAACGGAAAAGGCGTTCGACAGCGACAAAGCGGGACCAAGAAACCACGCGATCGAGAATCGAGCAACCAAGATCCGTCTCTTATAAATAAGATGGGTCGAGCGTATTCTTTTTCCCAAGACAAGACAAGAAAGATACTTGATCTTGTCATAAAACATCAGATGATTACCCTCCCGGAGTCCAAGCACCCCGAGCAAGCAGGTGAAGTTAATCATCCGGATTATTGCTCCTATCACCGAGCAATAGGACATCCTCTCGAAGACTGCTTTACCTTCAAGAAATGGGTCGAAGACAAATATCAATAAGGCAGGTTCGCTCTATCCGACGGTTGGAGGGTAAGTCCGCCACGGAAGCATGAATCAAAAGCCACGTATGCAACGAGAGTAGAACCAGATCAACATCGGTCTTGGAAGCGATCTCGTACCTGTCACATGATAATGCTATCAGAAGAAGAACCAGAGAACATGGATGGCCTCTCTTGGTGCTTCGAAAACGATGAAGATGAGTTAATCTCAGAATTTCCACCGGCGCCAAAAGAGCTGGAAGATGGGATACATACTACTGCAGACGACCTCAGAAAAATTGACTTGGGAACGGCAAACGACCCACGGCCGACGTTCGTCGGTGAGCTGTTGTCTGAAGAAAAGAAGGCTACGCTTAAAGACATGCTCATACAGTATAAAGATTGCTTCGCATGGAACTATTCCGAGATGCCGGGACTCGATCCAGAGATTGCTGTCCACAAATTGGCGATTTCTCCAGACGTCAGGCCGATCAAATAGGCACCGAGAAGAATGCGGCTCGAGCTTGAGATGAGCATCAACGCCGAAGTCAAGAAGCTAATCGACTCTGGCTTCGTCCAAGAGGTTCAGTATCCTGACTGGATCGCCAACATTGTCCCAGTAATGAAGAAAAATGGGACGGTGCGCATATGCGTAGACTTCTGGGATCTCAACAGAGATTGTCCAAAGGATGACTTTCCAGTACCGGTCACTGAGCTGATGATAGATAATACGTCCACTCATGAAGTTTTCTCCTTCATGGACCGCTCATCAGGATACAATCAGATAAAGATGCATCCTGAGGACCAGAAGCATACCGCTTTCCGAACCCCTCTGGGCATATTCTGCTACAAAGTGATGCCTTTCGGTCTAAAGAACGTCGGTGCCACCTATAAGAGGGCCATGACGAAGATCTTTGATGACCTCATACATGAAATCATCGAATGCTATATTGACGACCTCATTGTTAAAAGCAAATCATACGAGGAACATTTAGAGCATCTGAAGATCGTGTTTCAGCGCTTTCGGAAATACAACTTGAAGATGAACCCTCTCAAGTGCGCGTTCGGAGTTTCCTCGGGCAAGTTCTTGGGATTCGTCGTCCGACACCGAGGCATCGAAATAGACCCATCGAAGATCAAGGCGATCATGGAAATGGCTCCGCCAAGGACTCTCAAACAACTGCGGTCTCTCTAAGGGAAGCTCGCGTATATCCGACGATTTATAGCCTATCTCTCCAGCAAGTGCCGTCCTTACAATCACCTGATGAAGAAAGGAACCCCGTTCGTCTGGGATCGCAAATGCCAAAACGCACTGGACGAAATCAAGCAATACCTGCAGAATCCGCCGGTGCTAACTGCTCCGGTCAAGAGAAAGCCTCTCATTCTGTATACAACCGCCCTTGAGAGTTGTCTAGGGCATTATGGGCACAAGAAAACGACCAAGGGAAAGAGAGAGCCCTCTACTACTTGAGTCGAGTTCTACTGGGGGCAGAAAGCAACTACTCCCCCATCGAAAAACACTGCCTGGCATTGATCTTCACGATAACGAAGCTCAGACACTACGCGTTGGCACATGAGGTCCATCTCATATCGAAGGTGGATCCTCTCAAATATTTGATGTCAAAGGCTATATTAACGGGACGGCTCTCTAAATGGGCCCTACTCTTGATGGAGTTCTCGATAACGTATCGTCCCCTCAAGGCAGTGAAAGGCCGGGCCATCGCCGACTTTCTCGCTGAGCATCTGATACCTGCCGATTCTCTTTTGAACTGCGAATTGCCCGATGAGCACGCGTTTGACATGATCGACGGGGAGAGAAGAGAGAATGATACCCAATGCGAACTATATTTCGATGGAGCATCTTCCATGAAGAAGCGCAAACAAAGCACCCCCATAATCAAATCAGGGGTAGGCCTCATCTTCGTGACTCCACAAGGAGGGATAATGCGCTTTGCCTTCTCCTTAACAGAGCCAAGGACAAACAATGAAGCCGAATATGATGCTTTAATAGCAGGTCTTGAGATCGCCGTCGACATGGGAATTGAGAACCTCGTCATATACGGAGACTCCCAGCTGATCATTAGTCAAGTAAATGGCGACTATCAAAAGTGCAAGCCTGAGTTGGTGAAGTACGGCGAGAGAGTACAGCAACTGCTGACTAAAATCCCTTCCTACGTCCTGGAAAGCATACCGCGCGCGGAAAATAGCAAAGCGGATGCGTTAGCCAAACTCGCTAAAGAACTGGCTGAAGAAAACCTCGATGATGTAAGGATCATGGTACAAAGCCGTCGGGTTCTTGCGCCGGCAGAAATATCTCCGAAGTCGTCCAAAGAAAAGGAAGCGACCGAACAAACGGCCCTGCAAATAAAAGACCAAGTAAAGGCTATGGATTGGAGAGAATTCTTTATAGACTACTTCAAATCTCGTTGAACACCTGAAGATGCGTTGTCAAGACATCAGCTCATGAAATTAGCTCTATCTTTTGCCTTCGTCAATGATACTCTGTATAAGAGGTCATTTAATTCTCTGTGGTTAAGATGCTTGGGACCTGAAGAAGCAAAGAGAGTCGTCCAAGAAACTCACGACGGACTCTGCGGTTCTCACCAAGCCGGACCGAAGATGAAACTGAAGATCAAAAGGATGGGCTACTATTGGCCCACGATGATCTAAGACTGTCTCGAATATGCGAAGCAATGACACTCATGCCAGATTCACGGGGACTTTATCCACCAGGATCCAAATCCACTACATCCGACGGTGGCTAGATGGCCGTTCGAAATGTGGGGAACTGACATAATCGGACCCATCGAACCAGCATCGTCCAGAGGACATCGATTCATTTTGGTGACAACTGATTACTTCTCCAAATGGGCAGAAGCAGTACCGCCGAGGGAAGTGAAGACGGAGAATATCCTCCACTTCTTCAAGACACACATCATTTATCGGTTCGGCACTCCGATAACGGGCCAGCCTATAGAAGCCACAAGATCAGCCGCTTGGCACAACAACATAATATAGACTGGAGATACTTTTCGGTCTATAATCCCCGAGCTAACGGTCTGATTGAGGCTTTTAACAAAACCTTGACGAAGATCGTGAAAAAGACGATGTCTCGAAATAAGAGGGACTGGCACGAGAGACTGCATGAAGCTCTCTGGGCATATCGAACTACGTTCAAAACTGCCACAAACACAACGCCCTATGCGTTGGTATTCGGTACAGAAGCGGTACTCCCCCTCGAGATAGAGTTACCCTCTCTGCGAGTGGCCGTTCACTACGAGCTAACGGACGAAGAAAATGCTCACCTTCGGCTTGAGGAGCTCGACGCCCTTGATGAAACCCGTCTCATGGCGCAACAAAATCTGGAGGCTTATAAAGCAAAGATGACGCGCTCGTATGAGAGACTGACTAGGCCGAGAACAGTCCGCCAAGACGAACTCGTGCTAGTGGTTAAGAGACCTATGATCCCTAATCGTTCCAAGTGGGGGAAATTCGAGCCGAACTATGAAGGCCCGTATATCATAGACAAAGTTTACCAGGGTGGAGCCTATCTACTCATGGACATGCATGGTGAAAGACCTTTCAAGCCAATAAACGGCCACTTCCTGGAAAAATACTACGCCTGACGAGTCACGGCCTAGGTCAACGATAGATGACGCCGCCTATGTCCACTCGCTATCTTCCTAAGACCAAACTCTATAAGTAGTAACCGGCTATGGACCGAAACGTCATTAAACTAATGATGGACCACTATGTCCTAAAACTGGCTATTGACCGAGACGTCAATAAACTACTACGGACCGCAGCATCCCAAGGCTGACACAAAAAAAGAAGAAGAAAACGGTACGTCCATAAGCGAGATGGGCACGGATGAAAACCTGAAAGGGCTTCGTGAGTAAAAATAGCAGGGCTACCGGCGAGTTTTATGAAAACCCGAAAGGGCGCAATCTCATTAAAAGACACTTGACGGGTCCTCTCGACCTTGTAAGGAGAAAACACCTGCGTGAGATCCTTACGACTCACAAGGGAGCAACACACTTAGGGATCCCCACGATTCCTAAGAAGAAATTACACTTACGAGATCCTCACGACTCATAAGGAGAATTCCCCTTTGAGACCCTCACGACTCATAGGATTCAAAAGCCTTAAGCTACAGGGATCTGATCCTGTTCTTAAGCCATCACAACCTCCAGCATTGCCCTACAAGCGGTTCAGTATTGACCCTTGTATACAATCCACGGGCGCGAATAAACATTTCCCTAACAAAGTCTCATCAGAGACCGAGGATATGCTCATATGGCGAATGACACTTGTAAGTCCTCTCGATTTATAAGGAGAAAATACTCATGTAAGATCTTTACGACTTATAAGAGACTATACACTTAAGACTCCTTACGATTTTTAAGGAGAAAACGCACCTACGAGATCCTCACGACTCATAGGGAGAAATACCTTTATAAGACCCTTACGGCTCGTAAAGTTAAAAGCCTTAGTCGAAAGGATCCTAACCCTGTTCGCTAAGCCATCTTTATTCGACGTCCACAGAGGCAAATGATGATTCTCTCCTGGAAATATCCTAGTTGTAGCGATACTGATGCTTAAATCGGTATCAAATCCTAAAACTCGCAGTGAAAAGCTAGCGAGCCATAAATGCATATGAAATAGCCGAAATGATGGAGTAACTTGCAACAAAATCAGCAAGTAAAAATGTATGCATACGAAATAGCCGAAATGATTGGCCAACTCACAATAAAAAGCAGCGAGAAAATAAAACAAACAGCCGAAATGATTAGGCACCGCAATAAATAGCCGAAATGATTGGGCAATCGCGACTTTCACGATATAAAAAGCTGAAATGATAGAGCATCGCGGAAAGAAAAATATATAAAATAAAACTTTTTGCCCTACAGGTGAGATCACATCGATCCCTGTATACAATCCAGGGGCACAAACAAAGAAGGAACCATACCTTCCCCCCAGGCTCCATCCAAAAGAGAGCCAAGTCTCGACGGTTCACAAATAGCCTGGAGATCATCTCAACATTCATCTCATTACAACAGACACAACATCAGCAAAGCGGAATCGCGGCAATTCCCGGCTCCATGACTCGACGATGCACAGACAACCGAGAGTCAACCCCCCCGACTCTGTGAAATGCGGATAAAGTCAACCTTTCCTGGTCTAGTGGAACACGGCTTATGTCAATCCTGACCCCGTGGGAAGCGTCCAGAGCGGATCCTGGTCCTTACGGAACACGGCTTTGTAGGGTTCCTAGGCACACACAAGAGGTTCCACAAGGCATCAACCATGCCAAATTAAAATTTTCCGGTGCCGAGAAACCCTAAACTAGATCGTTAACTAGAGATTAGGCGAAAACTAATGCAAGTCAACAACATAACTAGATAGTGAAAGTGACTACAACCTTTGTAGATCCGGTCCTCCACCTCTTTAGCTCCGTGATGACGTCCCTCCGCTGCGATCATCGGATCCCGGACTCTTGCGATGGTTTCGTCGGAGAAATGATCGGGCTAGGTCGTCGACTTCGATGCCGAAGATGATCTACGTCGAGGCAACTCAAGATCAAGCTCCAACTTCACCAAGTCATGAAACTTGTGAAGAAAACACCCTATACTACATGGCAAGTGGTAGAGGATGAAGAAATAGGAAGTGGGTTCACTTTGGATTTGGATTTCTCACTCTTTTGATCATGGCACCATTTGAGGTAGCAAGGTTTCTTCTTCTTGAAGAAGAAGAAGAAGAAGAAAAAGAAAATCATAAGAATAATAAAATCAATTGATCTAATCATAATGCAACCTTGGGTTAGTTTAACAAGTGTAGAGAATAAACTAGGGTTTAGGTTTAAAGGTTAGGTCAAGGCAAAAGACAAAATGGTAGATAATGCAAAGAAGCTTCATGAAGCTTAAGCAAAGAAACAAAATTAGCCACCATTTCATTTTGCCAAAAATGAATTAAAGAAAATAAGTAAAGATAACAAAACCCTAACCATTAACCTAAACATGGTTTAGATCAAACATACACCCAAGTTTGCATGTATCATCAAACATGACACAAACTAGTGCACAAAACTATATCATATATACAATGTGCACATCAAGTGAGAAAATCCATCTTAAGTGAACCAATACTAGTTAATGCAAAGTAATATATCAAATATATAATTATACATTAAATCATTAAATCAACACTTGATTTAATGATCCGGTCATACTACATATAACCGACTAATATCAAGTGTATCAATGTATCGAATCAACACTTGATTCGATAACCCGGCTATATCATATACAACCGTCCAATGATACAAATCGTGAGAATAGAATACAGTATCACATACTGGTATTATTCTCGGTCCCGCACATATCTCATATGCG
Source organism: Agapanthus africanus (assembly GCA_030015575.1). Taxonomy (NCBI): domain Eukaryota; kingdom Viridiplantae; phylum Streptophyta; class Magnoliopsida; order Asparagales; family Amaryllidaceae; genus Agapanthus; species Agapanthus africanus. Next base: position 561,951,870 of record CM057344.1, read on the forward strand.
CTCCTATTTCGTTTCGCTTGAGCCAGGAAATATCTGTGTAGGACTCTGAAGACTCGTCAATACGCCGGCAGCAGGTGATGATCATATCAAACACCCACAAGCCGCAAGCGGTCTGCTAAACGTAACGGCCACCCGGGTATTGAGCGATCAGAAGATCAACGAGCAAGCCCGCTCACACTCCTGTGAATCCAACCAGTAACACATACCATACAGTCCGGTCTCATCGTTTGATATGTCGCATATCTTGCCTAGGGGTGGTAAACGTCAGACCCCAATAGCTTGATAAGTCGTGTCGATATGAGGTCTATAACAGTTCGAGAAACTACTGGTAACACTTACCAGTAAATCTCAGCAACCCTGGCCAGGGATTTCCGGTTATAGCCAATCGAACACAGCGCAACATCAACTCCCTGTACCGGAAGAGACGAATCCCCTCCTATCACTCATTGCCTCCATGTGATTCGGGACTGCACCCAAAAACCACCGTTTTGCATGCCCTCTTGGACATGGTAAGGTAGAAATCAAAGCACAGTGGGAATCACACAAGACTCTATGACGATCTCGGGTCTACAGACTAACCTGTACCAGTGTCACCAGAGAACTGCCATCTGACGTAAGGTACAATACCATCTGGGAGTTCTCGGCGAGTCCGTCCAGTGTACCCAGTCTCCACTGAGCACCCGTATATCATCTCTGATGTCAAACACCAATGGATACGGGATCATCCATTGCCCATCTGTATGGGTCGAGAAGGTATACGCTAGTCTACTCTGGTATATCGATGCCCCGTCTCGATACACCCACGACTAGGGACCTTGAAGGATGTACTTATGGACTACCATGTCCCCACTAGTATGATCCGCATCATAGTCCAGGTAGTCAAGTACACATCCTAAGGGCTATACCAACATGTAACAGAGAGACAATCAGTGTACATGTTAAGGTAAAGAGCAACCAGATAGCATACTATCATGTCGAGCAAGAAAGTCCTCCCTATATATGTCCAAGCATCCACTACAATATACATCCTATGTATAGTAATGGCCTCTAGGGCATACATATAACTAGCAATCTCCCACTTGCACTAGGGCCATCTGATAGCAGTGGTTGTAGTATCTCATACTCAACCATCCCATAAAAGTCTCTCTCTGGGAAAAGGCCTTTGTAAGTGGATCCGCCGTGTTGTCCTCTGAGTCTGTTCTCCTAACATCGGTCACCCTGGAGATCAACCATCTCCATGATCAGGTGATACTGCCTTAGAATATGTCTGGATCACTGATGGGACAGGCGTTTCTAAGCATAAGCCACAACTCCATTGTCTCACAATGGGAGGAACGAAGTTCATCTCATGAACTAATATACATCCAGACTGCCTCTTTGGTAGCATCTTAAGTAGCGATGTATCCAGCCTTTATCGTCTAGTATGCCACGGTATCTAGCTTGGAACTTTTCCAACATACCGTCCCTTTACTGAGGGCAAAGACAATGCTTGTGACTGACATTCAGTCGTCCTTATCATCCTGGAACCTTTCCAGTGATTCTCCCCAGGATCGATTGATACCATCTCACTACAACTAGTGAGAATCCTAACATCCATTTAGATCTATCTCATAGATCCAAAACCCAGGATTTAGTAGGTATCACTTTGATCCTATGTGGAGAATCATTGTGATAAGCGGAGATTGATCGAGCGTAGCATAGGAAACTCCTTCCCTATCAAGAGTATGTCATCCACGTACTCTACGAGGATCGCCACCATACTCCCTACTACCTTTTTGTATATACAAGGTTCATCTACCATTTTGATGAAGTCAAACTATTTGACTACTACATCAAAACAGATGTTCCAACTCCGCGATGCCTGCTTTATCCTATAAAGCATCTTGTACACGTTTCCGCTGCTCCCACTATTTACGAAGCCCTCTGACTGTGTACTTATAGACTCTCTCTTCTAAAATATCATTTAGAAGAGCAGTCATGACACCCAACCGCCAGATATCGTAGTCATGGTATGTAGCCGTGGCAAGTAGGATCCGGATGGACTTAAGCATAGCCACTGGAAAAGGTTTCATCATTATCCACGCCCGGTCGATGATGAAAGCCTTTAACAAGTCTAGCTTTGAAAGTCTCAACTTTTCCATCTACACCAAGTAATCTTCTCAAGATATACTTGCTCCTGATGGGGATTTAACCCTTCAGATATAGCAACTAAAGTCCATACTTTGTTGGTGTACATGGATTCCATCTCAGATCGCTAAGCATCCAGCCATTCTTACAAAGTCCCTACTCTCGATGGCCTGCTCGAAACTAGTTGGGTCATCATCTCATGATGCAATCCTCGCTCCCACTGTCATCGAGAAACCGAAGTATCTCTCAGGCGGATGAAGAACCCTACTAGATCGGCGGAGAGGCTGAGGTTCGTTGGAATCTACTAAATCCTTTGGTTCTACCAAATCATCTGCTGTGGTTTGTATAGCTGGAACCTTTCCAGTTCTACATAACAGACATTGCCTCGATCTTGTCCGGATTTTTGCTTTTAGAAATAGACCGGTCAACCCCAAATCTTAACTAGCTTAAGACATGGGCTCTACCCATACCATATCTCATATGGAGTGGTAGGCTGTGATCTGATTTGAACCTAATTCAATAGGTATGCAGCTTCTCAAGTACATAACCCCCAAAACGAAACAGGTAACTCAGTAGTACTCATCATAGAGCGCACCATATCGAATAGGGTGCAATTGCTCCGCCCCGATATACCATCGTGCTATGGTGTATACGGAGGAGTAATGCTGAGAGAGAATCTCATTCTCCTTTAGGATAGTCCAGGAATTCTATGCACAAGTATTCTCCTCTCTGATCGCATCAAAGGACATAATACTTATACCCGTATTTTGGTTCTCTACTTCTAACTTATATTCTGTGAATATCTCAAAAGTTTCGGACTTGTGTTTCAACAGGAACATATGTCTGAATCTTGAGAGATTATCAGAGAATGTAATGAAGTACAAAGAACCGGTCCTGGCATGTGTAGACGGGGGACCTTACATACATCAACATGTATCAATCCCAAGAGTTTACTAACTCTTTCTCTGTTTCCAGTAAATGGAGCTATGGTCATTTTATCTTTGTGACATGACTGGCAAGTTTCACAAGATGTAAATTCAAACTGATTTAAATATGCATCTATATGTAACTTCAGCTAGTCGGGTCGCATTGATATGACCTAGTCTACAATACCTCAAGAAGAATTCGTTCATTTCTGAACTCTTCCTCTTATGTGTGTTCTGTATACTAAGAACTGTAGTTTGATTTAGAACGTTAATGCTTTTAAATAACGTGCCTGAACCGATCAACTTTTGATATAGGAAATGTTCAAAACATAATCCAACAATACAAAATTATATCCTTTCTTTATTAAATAAAGAGATTGATATGATTTTGTATATCAGGTTCGGTATCTAATAGCGTTTGTTCAGAATCAATGTATTTGGAAATACAGAGTGACAGTGACCAACAGACTTGGCTGCAACACTTGCACCGTTTTCTGTCTCATGAAACTTATCATCCGTTCTCAGTTCTTTACCTATCTGTAGCCCATGTAACAGATTACATATGCGGGATCCTGATCCGGTATCACATACCCAGGACGTAAAGGATATTGAGAAACAGTTCTCTGCAATGAACACACCCGAAGATGATGCATCGGTATGCACTTTCTTTATTTGGGCGGCACGGGAATTCTGGTAATCCCCTAATTCCTGCTCGGTCTTATAACAATTATAAGTTGGAGCGGGACCAACGTTCCCCAGCTCAGTATAACAAGCGGGTTCGGTCAATAATCCGTAATATTATCTTGATTAAGGCGTGATATGGTCGCTACCTGGAGAGAGAGAGAAGAAAACACTCAGCGTGCACTCTTGCAAGATCAGATTGGTTATTATTTTATCTAATCAGGATGGCTCCAACTGTTTTAATCAAATCTTCCTTCAAACCCTAAAAGGAAAGACTAGCCGGGATTAATTACACACTACAAGTTCGCCAATCTTTCAGCCAGGTCAGTGTCGGTACTTTGAGGGAGGTCCCCCGTGCTTTCGCACGAACCTAATTAATGTAAACCTCGTTTTCCTAGAGGCGTAATCTCGTTAACACCTTTCTAGACACCTACTTGATCGGCTAATTGCAATGTGTAAAACTCTCCCAGGAGTAACTCTTACTCGCAGCGGGTATCGGGATCCAACTATCTCATAGAAGGTATGCAATCTCATTGCAAATTTCAACACATGAAATTCCCGATAATATTTTGCCCCAAACGTGCTATGACCTTGACGAAAGCCAACAAACCATAGCCCGCTAGTCAAGTTCAACCCGTACATTTCTTGACTGAATTAAACCAACCCGCACGACCCTTGATGAAAGCCAACAAAGCCGTACGACTACCCTAATCCAATCGCATCGTATGCAGCATATAAGCAGCATATAGCTACCGCACACTACACCTTGACGAAAGCCAACAAATGTAGCACGAATACTATATACAACTTATCTAAAATGAAGGAGGGCTACGACAGGTTTTTCTGAAAACCTATTGCGTAATGTAGTTGATATCGTTGTAGAATCAAATGATTTTGAAATGGAGTGTTTTTTAGGCTTTTCTAGTTTTGCTAAAGGGGTCACTCCCGGTGAAGGGATCGTCGGCCCTTTCCTCGTCGAATGAGGTGCAGGATATATCATATATACCACTATGCAAAGCAAAACTATAGAAGCAATCAAAAAAAAACCGAGGGTTGTAGCATCTGCCAGTTATTGCTAAAGGGGTCACTCCCGGTGAAGGGATCGTCGGCCCTTTCCTCATCGAATAAGGTGACGGATATATCATATATACCGCTGTGCAAAGCAAGAACTGTAGCTACCTGTTTTATTTTTGAAATTCGATTCCACAACATCTTAGGTTTCTTTTTCTTTCATTAATCATATTAATGAAGTCCCATCATTTAAGTTACCTAAACTTCACAGATAAATACGACGTACACTTATGCCATCCGCATTCGCCTCGATGTCCCCTCGTGCACCGTTAGGTTAGGTAACTAACGGCAGAGCGGGGCAGGGCTAGCTCGGGTGTAAAACATAAGTAATGTCTATATAATATATCATATATACTATATACAGTATCAATCTGAACATATCACATGATCACATCACAGATAACACAGCAGAAAATATCATATGAAATATTGGATATACTAGGACGTCCGTGTTTTTAATACGAGCCAGTATAAAACACGGATTCCATGGTCGTGATGAATAGCCAAACCCACACCCCTAGACCCCTACGAGAGCGGCAAGCAACCCTACCAATTCTAGAGTTAGGAGACCCGTACTCGACTACTAGAGATGGTCTCCCACTGGACCCTAGAACCCGGTTACTTATGCTCCCCTCCATGGGTCTATCCTAGTGCAGAAAAGTAAATAATATACAAATGGTGACATCATCCGCAACCTGGAAGTGCCCCAATAAAAGAATATTACATACAAGTTTTTACATGAATGAAAATGAAAAGCACTCATCTCACATAAAAACCCCCGGCTATTCAAACACGACGATCAAATATAACATATCCAGCATCACATAACATCATATGTCATCAACGTAAGTAAATATGCGCATCCCAATTGTCGTTGACATATAGCAACGAAACCGGCGATATCACATATTACACTTACGGTCACAGAAAAGAAAGTATAAAACTACAACAGTTGGAATCCGCAACCTCTTTAGATATCACATGCCTAATCAAATAAATTCCTTAGACATCGCATGCCTAACAATTATAAACCCCGCATTTTAGTCTCATTATCGAAAACTCTTTTCAATATCAAGTCGGGCAATTCAACAAGATTCCCGACATTTTGATCGAATGCTCGTCGCAAACTTTATTAGGCGGCCGCACCCCCGATGCCCTCGACGAAGTGCACCAAGACGGAACACCGCTGCCGCGAGCACCCGAACGAATGCTTTCGGCGACGGGGTTCTCCTTCAGTCACTTGGTCGAGGTTAAGGGGTGTAGCTGTCTATTAAGTTTATCCGGCGAGTATCCGCGTACGCTAAGTGATTGCGACGGACTTTTGATCACATCAAAATTCCGTGGCAACCGATCAAGTGAGACTAAAGTGCTATGTTTATAACATCCAAATCAGTTATCTCATAACTACTTGTGGATTCCAAATATTGTATCATATTCCGGATAAATAGAAAATGTTAAACTTTTTGATCGAACAATCAAACACCCAAGTTTTCCCGAAACAGCTCAACACTTGAAATAAGTTTTAAAACATTCATTTCATGCCACAGTACCAACGGTCCAGCCGTAGAAGGGTCAAGCCAACGCCTCACATGTGGCACGCCGTACTGCCCCAAACCCTAAGGTTCAAAGGGCAGTTCAAGACGGTCACATAATCGAGTTAAGGTTTGTTGTCTTCTAGAGGGTCAATCGCGTTACTTGCACTATTTAGAACGTTATTAAACTACGGAAAAATCCAACAATTGGAAATTTCCCGGCAGGGAAAAATGTGGGTATTTATATCCGGTTGAACTTTTTAACATATTCTAAAATTATCCGGAAAAAACACATAGACGAAATTAGACTTCCCGATCGAAACACCGAGTCCCCAATACAACCCAGAAAACTCAACTCTTGAGTAAATATTAAAAATTCCCAGAAAACACAGCAATAATAGAAAGAAATTACTATGCAAAAATTATTGAATATTGTGACTGTATGGCCGCGGAACCGCCGCACAAGCCATGCTCGTGCCGCGGTTCCACGGCGGTTTAGTCGACTCACGCGCTCGTTTTGCACAGTAACCCTTAGAAAACCCTGCTGATTTTTCTGCATATTTTTAATTTGGAAAAATCCACATTTTCAGAAAATGTACAGAGAAGGGTTTGAGTTAGGGTTTCGGGGTTCGATCGGATTTCTAATATCGTCTACACTTCGCCTAAGGGTCTAGCTAGGCTCTGATACCACTGTAGGGTTCCTAGGCACACACAAGAGGTTCCACAAGGCATCAACCATACCAAATTAAAAAAATTCGGTGCCGAGAAACCCTAAACTAGATCGTTAACTAGAGATTAGGCGAAAACTAATGCAAGTTAACAACTTAACTAGATAGTGAAAGTGACTACAACCTTTGTAAATTCGGTCCTCCACCTCTTTAGCTCCGTGATGACGTCCCTCCGCTGCGATCATCGGATCCCGGACTCTTGCGATGGTTTCGTCGGAGAAATGATCGGGCTAGGTCGTCGACTTCGATGCCGAAGATGATCTACGTCGAGGCAACTCAAGATCAAGCTCTAACTTCACCAAGTCATGAAACTTGTGAAGAAAACACCCTATACTACATGGCAAGTGGTAGAGGATGAAGAAATAGGAAGTGGGTTCACTTTGGATTTGGATTTCTCACTCTTTTGATCATGGCACTATTGGAGGTAGCAAGGTTTCTTCTTCTTGAAGAAGAAGAAGAAAAAGAAAATCATGAGAATAATAAAATCAATTTATCTAATCATAATGCAACCTTGGGTTAGTTTAACAAGTGTAGAGAATAAACTAGGGTTTAGGTTTAAAGGTTAGGTCAAGGCAAAAGACAAAATGGTAGATAATGCAAAGAAGCTTCATGAAGCTTAAGCAAAGAAACAAAATTAGCCACCTATTCATTTTGCCAAAAATGAATTAAAGAAAATAAGTAAAGATAACAAAACCCTAACCATTAACCTAAGCATGGTTTAGACCAAACATACACCCAAGTTTGCATGTATCATCAAACATGATACAAACTAGTGCACAAAACTATATCATATATACAATGTGCATATCAAGTGAGAAAATCCATCTTAAGTGAACCAATACTAGTTAATGCAAAGTAATATATCAAATATATAATTATACATTAAATCATTAAATCAACACTTGATTTAATGATCCGGTCATACTGCATATAACCGACTAATATCAAGTGTATCAATGTATCGAATCAACACTTGATATCTCATATGCGCTCCTATTTCGTTTCGCTTGGGCCAGGAAATCTCTGTGTTGGACTCTAAAGACTCATCAATACGCCGGCAGCAGGTGATGATCATATCAAACACCCACAAGCCGCAAGCGGTCTGCTAAACGTAACGGCCGCCCGGGTATTGAGCGATCAGAAGATCAACGAGCAAGCCCGCTCACACTCCTGTGAATCCAACCAGTAACACTTACCGTACAGTCCGGTCTCGTCGTCTGATATGTCGCTTATCTTTCCTAGGGGTGGTAAACGTCAGACCCTAATAGCTCGATAAGTCATGTCGATATGAGGTTTATAACACTTTGAGAAACTACTGGTAACACTTACCAGTAAATCTCAGCAACCCTAGCCAGGGATTTCCGGTTATAGCCAATCGAACACAGCGCAACATCAACTCCCTATACCGGGAGAGATGAATCCCCTCCTATCGCTCATTGCCTCCATGTGATTCGGTACTGCACCCATAAACCACCGTTTTGCACGCCCTCTTGGACGTGGTAAGGTGGAAATCAAAGCACAGTGGGAATCACACAAGACTCTATGACGATCTCGGGTCTACAGACTAACCTGTACCAGTGTCACCAGAGAACTGCCATCTGACGTAAGGTACAATACCATCTGGGAGTTCTCGGCGAGTCCGTCCAGTGTACCCAGTCTCCACTGAGCACCCGTATATCATCTCTGATGTCAAACACCAATGGATACGGGATCATCCATCGCCCATCTGTATGGGTCGAGAAGGTATACGCTAGTCTACTCTGGTATATCGATGCCCCGTCTCGATACACCCACGACTAGGGACCTTGAAGGATGTACTTATGGACTACCATGTCCCCACTAGTATGATCCACATCATAGTCCAGGTAGTCAAGTACACATCCTAAGGCCTTTACCAACATGTAACAGAGAGACAATCAGTGTACACGTTAAGGTAAAGAGCAACCAGATAGCATACTATCATGTCGAGCAAGAAAGTCCTCCCTATATATGTCCAAGCATCCACTACAATATACATCCTATGTATAGTAATGGCCTCTAGGGCATACATATAACTAACAGGCTTATGTCAATCCTGACCCCATGGGAAGCATCCAGAGCAAATCCTGGTCCAGTGGAACACGGCTTATGTCAATCCTGACCTCGTAGGACGCGTCCAGAGCGGATCCTGGTCCTTGCGGAACACGGCTTATGTCAATCCTGACCCTGTAGGAAGCATCCAGAGCAAATCCTGGTCTAATGGAACACGGCTTATGTCAATCCTGACCCAGTGGGAAGCGTCCAGAGCGGATCCTGGTCCTTGCGGAACATGGCTTATGTCAATCCTGACCCCGTGGGAAGCATCCAGAGCAAATCCTGGTCCCGTGGAACACGGCCTATGTCAATCCTGACCCCGTGGGAAGCGTCCAGAGTGAATCCTGGTCACATGGAACACGGCTAATGTCAATCCTGACCCCATCGGAAGCGTCCAGAGCGGATCCTGGTCCTTGCAGAGCACGGCTAATGTCAATCCTGACCCCGTGGGAAGCATCCATAGCAAATCCTGGTCTAGTGGAACACGTCTAATGTCAATCCTGACCCCATGGGAAGCATCCAGAGCGGAACCTGGTCCTTACGGAACACGGCTAATGTCAATCCTGACCCCGTGAGAAGCATCCAGAGCAAATCCTGGTCCTTGCAGAACACGGCTTATGTCAATCCTAACCCCGTGGAAAGCATACAGAGCAAATCCTGGTCACGTGGAACATGGCCTATGTAAATCCTGACCCCGTGGGAAGCGTCCAGAACGAATCCTGGTCACGTGGAACACGGCCTATGTCAATCCTGACCCCGTGGGAAGCATCCAGAGCGGATCCTGGTCCTTGCGAAACACAGCTTATATCAATCCTGATCCTGTGGGAAGCGTCCAGAGTGGATCCTGGTCCTTGCGGAACACGGTTTATGTCAATCCTGACCCCGTGGGAAGCATCCAGAGAAAATCCTGGTCACATAGAACACGGCCTATGTCAATCCTGACCCCGTGGGAAGCGTCCAGAGCGGAACCTGGTCCTTGCAGAACATGGCTTATGTCAATCCTGACCCAGTGGGAAGCGTCCAGAGTGGATCCTGGTCCTTGCGGAACACGGCTTATGTCAATCCTGACCTCGTGGGAAGCATCCAGCAAATCCTGGTCTAGTGGAACATGGCTTATGTCAATCCTGACCCCGTGGGAAGCGTCCAGAGCGGAACCTGGTCCTTGCGGAACACGGCTAATGTCAATCCTGACCCCGTGGGAAGCGTCCAGAGCGGATCCTGGTCCTTGCGGAACACGGCTAATGTCAATCCTGACCCCGTGGAAAGCGTCCAGAGCAAATCCCGGTCCCTTGGAACACGGCTAAAGTCAATCTTGACCCCATGGGAAACGTCCAGAGCAACTCCTGACTCCGTGAAATGCGGATAATGTCAATCTCATCAAACACTTACGGGTCCTCTCGACTCGTAAGGAAGAAAACTCTCTTGTGAGATCCTTACGACTCCCAAGAGAAAAACACACTTAGGAATCCTCACGATTCCTAAGGAGAAAATACACCTACGAGATCCTCTCGACTCGTAGGGAGAAAAGTCTTTATGAGACCTTCACGGCTCATAAAGTTGAAAAGCCTTAGGCAGCTGATCTGAACCTGCTTCCTAAGCCATCACTACCGTTCGAAGAATTCAAGACGGAATGTTCTCTATCATCTACAGGCTACGCTTACTTAGGTAACATGCCGGCAACAAGGAAAAGAGAAGAAAGCAAGGGATAACGCAAGATAGTATGAAAGAAATGTATCTTTTATTTATAAATCCAATTGAGTACAAGTTACATCATATGAAAGGATAAAAAAATGGATATATTTTATTCAAAAATTACAAACGTTGGTTGATACAAAAACGAATATTGGGAGGGAGGCATTTTCAATAAACCATCCAGTTGCTCGCGCACTTCCTTTAGTCCCTTTTCAGGGTCAGCTGCAGCGGCCAACTCCGCTTCAACCTGAGCCCGTTGCTGCAAATAAGACGAAAGTTGATCATCAATGACCCGCTGAGCTTCCCCACGACTCTGCGCATCTCGCTCGATAAGGTCGAGCTTCCGCCTTAGTGTTAGCCCATCAGAGATGCAGCGTAGAAGGCCCTCAAAGATAGCTTTCAACAGTACAGTATTTGCATCAACCTGAGCATGCAGTCGGGCAGATTCACTTGAAGTCTCTTTACAATCTTTACGCTTTAAGGCCGCTTCTTGTTCAAGATGGTGGAAGTAAGGAGTTCTCTGCTCGACCCACACAGCCCGTTGGGAGTTCGCAGCCAAGACCTCAGGAGCAGGACGTCCGAACTCGAGCTCATGCAGACAGGCCTCAATTTTCCTGCAGTGATTAACCCAAGACTCAACGACGCCCTCACTATGAAAATTCATGAGCGTCGCCAGCATAGGATTAACCTCGGCAGCAAAATCTACAGCGAATGTAGGACCCTCCGCGTCAAGCTCCTCGATGTAATCGCTCAACATGCCCAAACTATTCACAGCGCCTTTTGAAGATGGACGTCTGGAAAAGGGGCCCGCTGGCATTATGATTCAAGACTCGAAAGAAGCTGAAGTCGGTATCACCGCTTCAAAACAAATCACAGTCAAATGACGGTTTAAGAAATAGAGAAGGTTCATGAACAACGGAGTTTACTATACCGGCTGCAGCAGGTCGCAAGGCCAGGAGTACCGGTGGTGCAACTTTTCTTTCATCTCCTCCTTTAATCTGTAGTGCTGCAGTCAAAACAAAGAAGAATTAGAAATGATTTGGCTGCCCGTAAAAGAAAAGAGAAGACATTACCTAAAGGCTGTACTCACCAACGCCACTGGATGAGGCAATCTCTGACTAGAAGGAGAAATGTGGGTGCAGCACCTGATACAGGTTATCAAAAAGGACTCCTGCAAGGATGTAATAATGCAATATCAGTACATAAAGTATACTGCCTATAATGAAACAGATGGATCATAAATCCGTACCTTCCAGCATTTTGGAGGACAAGGGAGAAGGCAAAGGGACGGCCACCGTCAAAGCAGCAACTGGTGATGCTTCCTCGGGTGGCACAACCTCAACGCTCACCACGCCTGCATAAAAAATGAGAGAAATACTATCAAAAGAGATTGAAAGGGATTGCAGAATAAAAGAGAAAGCAATAACCCAAAATCTACCTGGTGAGTCGCCGGTCGAAACCGCGACAAGGGCGTCACTGGGAGCAACGACTGCTTCACCCTCCTCCGTCGGAATGGTTTCGCCACCCGTAGCTTCATCCCCCGACTCCACGAGAATCGTCGTGACACTCATAGCGCCCGGCACCGGCAAGGAACCGCAAGGGGAAAAAGTGGCGATTGGGGCAATGCCCGACTCTTGAGAAAGAGTGGCTACCTCAGGCTCGGCGATTGCCTCCATCTCACCTACCTCTTCCTCATCAATACTCGGCCCTGCAGGATAGGATATATGAGAATCTGAAGATTAAAACTTTGATAAAAGAACTCAGTGTTACGTTACCTTGGGTGGTCTTTCAATTGCCTCCCGAGCCGCACGTGATGCCTGTCTATGAGCGGTAGATAGGGCGACCGAAGCACCCTCTGAAGGAGCAAGGACAGGGGTAGCAGCGCTCGAGCCTGCACCCACGGCCAAGGCGGCTTTACATTCCCTCACTGCACGCATTCTGCGCTTCCGCCCGGGCCGTGAGAGCTGATCTTCTCAAGACCTCCGTCAACGGGACGTCATCGTCCACGCCAGCAGCTACCTCTGGAGCCGTTATGGTGTCCATCATCGGTTACTTAAGTAAAGCCTCTTTTTGCAATACTGAGGAGGTCGGGACTTCGATAGCTAACCTTGGAGACATCTCCCCATCACCCTGCGGGATTGGCACTGTACTAGGCATGACCTGAGTCGAGGTAGTCCCTGCAATAAGATGAAAAAGGGGTCAGATTATCCATAAGAAAAGTGAATGAAGGCACAATGAGCCGAAATATACCAACGCCCAGCGAAGCGCGAATCCTCTCCTCCTCCTTAAAAGACTTGAGGGAAGCCGCGAGAGCCTCTTCAGTGGAAATGCCTGTTAAAGAAGGAAAAGCGTCAGTCAAAACATGATAATAAAAATGTAATGCAATGACAAAAGGTACGACTGATGTTTACTTGATTGCGCGAGGATGGACAGTCCCGCTTTGTGGCTTGCTAATCGCTCGGAAGCTGCAATGGCAGCCTCGAGGTCGGTATCGTCCGGCGCCATAAATAGACCCTCGTTGGTCCCATATTCTCCAAAGCCCTCGCTATAAGGAGCATGAGGCTCCTGACCAAATACAACGTCGGCAGAAAGAATCGACTTCTTCTTCTGCGACTGAGTACAAGTTGCTGTCAGCACAAGCTTACGCTTGACAGACACCTTGGGACGACGAGTCCTGATATCCGAACCCACGCCGGACTCAGGGGACGCCACAGTCACCATTTCCACGGGAGCACGGGGTATCGGTAGTTCGGGCCTATCATGCGAGACCTCGACCGCAGCAACTTCTCTTAAGGGATGACGGATAATGGTCCATCGCTTCAGAGGAACATTTGGGTTACCAGCCGGAGCGGTGCCCTTGCGATCAAGCAGCAATCGCTTCTCCTCCCTAATGACAGCGCCCATCGAATGTTGATACCAGGACACATACACATTCAGGGCCTTCGGAACACAACTCAGTTCACTGATAAAAATGTTGGACTCTGTGTTCAGACGCATAAAATGATGCAGCGCGCTTCGCATTCCCTCTTCGGTAGCAGCAGGTTCTGCCAAGAAAGCCTCAAGCGGGACTCCCTGATTATAGCTTAGCTGCTGGGCAAAACTATGCGGGTTGTATCTCATGAATAACGCCGCATCATTTTGCCTAAATACGAGAAAACCCGGCCTAATGGAGTACAGATGAAGAATCTACCGAGCTTTCAACACAGATGCCCCATCTTTAAAGATGTCTTGCAATGGCAGCACCGCTTTAGCAGATTCCTGGCCGACGGACAAAATATTATCGGTAAAGGACATACCATCTCCAACTGTGCGCGGATGAAGGAGCAGACCCCTAGCTTCCCGCGGTAACGGACTTACGACGGAGGCATCGACCAGCCGCATTATCTGAGGGAACTTGCATCTGTTATAAAAGGATGGTCTTTTATGGATACCGAAGACCCCAAGCACGTGCAACTCAAGCCATGAGGTGAAATAATGCATTGATAAGTTCGCAGGCTGCACCCCCAGCTCAGTAGTATCCGCTGCCAAGCTGAGGCCGTAATACAAGTGGGCTAACCCAGCAATCCCGACGGCCACTTGTATCCCGGCAACCATTCGATGCGCTGGGTAGAAGACGGATGACCTCATATAGCGAGGGTGCATGGGAAGCGCGAACCAGTTTAACCATAAACCGAGGAACCCTAGAAAGAACGTTTCCTCATCGATGCACGGAGCGGCAATTGCTGAAAAAGGGACGATCTCGACGTTAGGAAGAAAGAAATCCTTTTGATCAGCTCCCAATATTGGCCGGCAATCCAAACCAAGCCAAAAGGATTGTCAAGTTTAGCAAACTTTTCACCTTGTCACGACAAGACTTCCGCACGGAGAAAACGAGCGATAAAATCCGTAAAGGTAACGCTGCGGCCTCCGGATTTGAGAAAGAGGCTCTTATACATATTCAACACCTTTATCAGACTTGGGAACTAGTGTTGAATGGCGTTCTCTGGGGTAAGACCCATTACCACTGATTTGGGGCAAAAATATACTCATCCGGAGGAAGCAACTCCTCGTAGTGCTCTCCCCTAACGGGTAAACCAGAGATCTCGGAAAATTCCTCTAAGGAAATAGAGACCTCTCGATCCAATAGGAGGAAGGTGTGGGTCAGAATGTTGCACTGCTCTAAAAACGCCTTGATCCACCATGTCGTGGGTGCAGAATACTGGAACAAGGAAGCGTAGATCGCAGGGTACAATCCAAGCTTCAGCAGCTCTGATATCTTTGCAGATAAAATATATCGGGCTCACTGTAAGAATCCGGCCGGGTGACGGGGAGTTAGTCCTATGTTGTAGGGCTGTCCCCAAGGGCGCGATTCACTCTGACATATACGCCGTCCTAAAGTATCCGAAGCCACCTGCGGCTACACGGGTGCTGCGGCAATAGAAGGCCGAAGGAGACCTTCCAAAGCCCGGTTCACCTCCTCAACGGTATAGCTTATCGGGGATGCCTCTGCATAAGGGATCGCAGAGATAGGTTCCGAGGGTGTCGCATAAGAAAAGCTCCGGCGGCCTCTGATAATCTGATCGTACTATCTACCCCATAGATGAAGACTCTTTTTCTCCGGATCATGGTCTTTGATCAGCGTAAGAACCTCTCGGTATACGAACGTTTCGGGGAACCCGCCTTTCGAGCGCACGAACGGGAAAGAAGTGTCGAAAGACATAGTACCTGTGCGGGGAAAGAACAAATTGTCAGCCACCAATGCTACAGTTTAAGCACTGTCATTAAGTACTTTAAATTTGTACCACACTGCAATGCAGTAAGAAGGGGACCAAAGGGGGACCCACAAAATCTAGATGACAGTTCATCATTAATCAAACAGCCTCATCATTTGATGAGACTGTCAATTAAGTGAGGAAATCCTCAATTAATTCTCATTTAATGAGAAACCCCTCGAGCTAAGGAGTAAATCTCCCCTTCAGAGCAGTGCTCTGTGACAGAGTGACATCTGTCAAACCCTAATGATGAAGGAATAAAAATTCCTGAAGAGCCTTGCTCTGAAGAAATGATGGAATAACCATCAGAAAAATTTAAAATAAAACTTTTTTTATGAAATAAAATTCCATGGTCTTTAAGATCCATGAACAAATTCTTCAGAGTTCTTGATGAAAGATTAATGAATCTATGAGATTTAAAAAGAGCAAAGCTCCATTAATGGGTTAAGAAACCTCAAGAAAGATCTCTTTAGATCTATGATTCCAAGAGAGCAAAGCTCTGTTAATGAAACCCTAAAAGGGTTTCCTTTAGATCAAAGATCTATGAAAAGCAAAGATCTGTTAATGGGTGAAACCCTAAATTCTTAAATAATCCTTTAAAAGATATAATCTTTACCTAAGTTTTGACAGAGTTCTATCTTTAAAAGAAGTTAAGACAAAGAGCTATGCTCTGTGGGAGAATAAAATTTCTCAGAAAACAAGAAGGAAGATGAACAGAAATCATCCTAAGGGCCAAGGGTCCTATTAATAGGCACTGGAATGCCGTTTCAACTTCTGAGTTGATCCAAGAGCGCAGATGCTGCCACCGCTGCACTCACATGTAGGCTACGTGAGCGCAACGGTGGGGGGCATTTGTTTCCCCAATCAGAGCAAAGCTCTGTTCAAAATTCAAATTTTAAAAATGAAGCAACGCTTCAGAAGCAGCGCCAAGTGTGTTGTTCCCTAAGTAGCGCACCACGTGTAAAGCACAGATGTGCTAGCGCTCAGTATGCTGCGCCTTAAGTAGTGCACCACGTGCAAAGCGCGTGTGTGCTAGCGCTAAGTGCGCTGCGCTCTAAGCAGCGCACCACGTGCGAAGCACGGGTGCGCTAGCGCTAAGTGCGCTGCGCTCTAAGCAGCGCACCACGTGCGAAGCACGGGTGCGCTAGCGCTAAGTGCGCTGCCCTCTAAGCAGCGCACAACATGCAAAGCACGGGTGCGCTAGCACTGGAACTAAAAGCTCCCACCGTCAGATCAAAGATCTAATAATAATGATAAATCATTAATTAATCAGAATTAAATTCTGTTAAGAAAATGTTCCTCAAAATCTTTCCAAACAACATGATTGTGCTCTGTAAATCAGAGCACCGTTGGATCAATGATCCAGTGGTGATTAAAAATCACCAAAATACAGAATAAATTCTGTATGGAAAAGATTTCCCAATCTTGTTAATAACAAGAAGATTACCTTCTGTAAATCAGAAGCCCTTGGATCAAAGATCCAACAATGGGAAATTCTCCAAATCAATTGGAGAAAAGATCTCCTTAACTTATTGAACTGATCAGCTTGCCCTATAAAAAGGCGCCTAGACTTCAAGTCTCATAGACAAAAGATATACAGAAATAGAGAGAGAAACCCCCCTAAGCTCTCAGAAAAAAGAAGAGTTTCTTCAAGGTAAAAAAAATGAATAGAGAGATGAAATAATCTCATAATTGAAAGGAAAAGTTCACTTCTGTAAAGATCATAGATCTACAAGACAGAAGTCTTTCACAAAAAGATCAAAAGATCTCATCATAAAAGAAGAAGAACAAAATTCTTTTACAGATCATAGATCTATAAGACAAATTGTCTTTCAGGAGATCATGAACATTTCATTATAAAAAGGGCGGAAGAATATTTCAATTCTCTGAGGATCATAGATCCATAAAGGCAAAGCCTTTCAATCAATATAAGAGATTGAAACATCTCCTATAAAACTGAGAACTTTGTTCTTAGATCCACGAGACAAAGTCTCCTAAAGGGGAATTTAATTCTCAGCGCATAGCGCTGCATAAAAAGAGCCTTAGTGCTCCATATTAAGAAGAAGTGCTTTGCGCTCTTGGACTGGCGCTCAGCGCCAAGCACACCACGTGTCCCTCACGCGTGCGCCAATTAACAGCTAGTGCTTTGCACTTTTGAACTAGCACTTTGCGCTCTTTGACCGGCACTCAGCGCCAAGCGCACTACATGTCCCTCACGTGTGCGCCACTTATCAGTTAGCGCAATGCGCTCATAAACCAGCGCTCTGCGCTCATTAACTGGCGCTAGCGCCAAGCACAACACGTGTCCCTCATGTGTGCGCTCTTTGACTGGCGCAAAGTGCCAAGCACACTATATGCTGCGCTGATAAAACATAAATTGTTCTTTAATAAAGCCTCAGAGCTCTGATGAATGCTCAGCATTCAATAAAAAACAAAACATTGTCAGAATGCAAGTCAATGCTCAGCATTATTAAAAGGGCCAAGCCCAAACAAATGCCCAATAGCCCAAAATAAATGTTAAACATTTTAACTTGATTGGACTTAGCCCAAGATTGGCTATAAGTCCTCAGTTCAGATCAATTGAGCCCATGTGCCCATGAATCTTTTAATAGACCTTAGTCCCAAATTAGACTACAGATCTCCCAACCAACCTTGGTTCAAGGGTACATCTCTTCACTCCTCTGATATTTGTCGTTGTAATCCTTCAACGTCTTCAGAGAGGTGACAGGTCCCGACAACCATACATTCCATAGACTATGACGCTTCTAAACTGGACTGTAGGGTCCTTAAGCCCACAGACTATGATGTCCTTAACCTCGGACTGTGGGGTCCTTTTAAACCCACAGACTATGATGTCCTTAACCTTGGACTGTGGGGTCCTTTTAAACCCACGGACTATGATGTCCTTAACCTCGGACTGTGGGGTCTTTAAGCCCATGGACTATGATGTCCTTAACCTTTGACCGAGACGTCCTTAAACTAACGTTGGACCACCATGTTCTTAAACTGGTAATCAACCGCAATGTCCCTAAACTAAACAATAGAGCCCAAATGCTCTGTTCTTGGATCTAAACGATCCCGTTAAGTTGATCTTAGTCTGAAATTAGACTAACGTATCCTTAACAAACATTTAAGTTGATCTTAGTCTCAAATGAGACTAACGTATCCTTAAACCCAACCCCAAAACCAAATCTAAGAAGAATACGGATTTGGACTAATCCACGCCCTACGGGCGACAATATAAATTAGTCTCCGTATACAATCCACGGGCAACCAAAAACAAAACAAACACACACGACACGAAGTGACCATCTGGAGAAGGAAAAAGTGGTTACCGCGACGCCGTAGCGTAATTAACTGCAGGGGCTTGCGCCTGCAGAGAAGAGCGTCCCCACAATCAAAAATGCCTTAATGAGGGGGAATCTAACGAAGTCTACTACATCGGCCGCATCCGTTTAAACCTTCGATACATGGTGTCATAAATCAACTTGGCATCTTCGGAGAGGTGGACGGATAGCACCTATTAGCATCTGCCCCGAAATTCAGGCAAGACGGACCTGCGCGGTCGCGTCTCCGTGTTTCGGCGGGGAACAGATCCGGTTGAGGTACTTTATGGCTTCTCATTACCGGAGGTTTTTCATTCTGACACCGACGCTTGGCCTTTTTGTATATGGCCTCTTCATTTTCTCGATCAGCTTTGCTCTTTTGAAGAGTTTCGCTCAGCAGCTTGTCGATCAGGTCATCTGACGGTTCCATGGATTTTGGTTCTGGATCTGCCCCTAGTTTCTCTACATCGGGAGCTTCTTTGCCATTTATTGACGAGTGAGAAATCATGTGGCAACTCGGCACATAATTCTCGGGTTCTTCTAAAGAATCGTCTCCTTCATCAATGTCAATATTTCCGTTCTCAAGAATATGCTTGAAGAACTCTTCTAGTGTGACTGGGGTCCGTACCTCTTAGTTGTATTCCTCCAGTGCATCGATATATTTTTGCAAACCCGTACGATTGCCGTCGATCTGAACGGGCTTCGTGGCCTTCCTCTTTTTCTTTGAAGACTTCGGAGGCTTGGCCTAGAGGTTTTGCCCATCGTTACCAACTTTCGGCGTTGGGCGCGGTTTAAGCATTCCGTCAATAATTTCAGGCTCCAGCGGGCTTTTCCACCTAATCGCCAGACATGCTTGAAGATCCTTCAGCATTCTTTTAGTTTTAGCCGAAAGGACAACTTCCTACGGAGCTTCCTTTACAAATGAGCATGATGCCCCCGGCGTATCCTGTTGGAGATAGTGCCCTCAGAGTCGATTATTGGATCACAGGCACGTGATTGCAATGATTGAGGGAGGACCTATCCCGGTACGACAGTCTCACTCGAGATGATAGTATGCTATCTGGTTTATCTTTATCATCGTGTACTGCTTTAGGTAACCTGACAGGTCACTATTGCACGTTGATAGAGCCCCTAGGATTCTTGCTTGGCTGCCAGCAGTATGAGGGCGATCATATAAGTGAGAGCTGGAGTCTATAAGCACATCCTTAAAAGGTCCCTAGTCGTGGGAGTTTCGAGACAGGGCATCGATTCTCCAGAGTAGACTAGTGTATACAGTCGAGACCCCGACGAGGGGCGGTGGCCGGTCTCACAGGCCACTGGTGTCAGTTGAATCACCTAAGATGTATACAGGTGCTCATTGGGTTATGAGTACACCGGACAGGACTCGCCGGGAACATGCTAGTTGGTCTTATACCTGACGTCAGATAGCAGTTCCCTGGTGACATGTGTACAGGTTAGTTCATCGACCTGGGGATCGTCATTTGTCTCGTGTGAGTTCCCACTGTGCTTTGATTACTACCCTACCACGGCTCAAAGGAGTCGTGCAAACAGGTTTTAGTTGGGTACAGTCCCGAGCCACATGGAGGCAGTGAGCGGATCTTCGGGGGTTTCGTCTCTCCCGGTATTGGGGGTGAGGTCGCGCTGTGTCTAGGAGAGCCATTACACGAAGACCTTGGCCAAGGCAGGAGATTTACTGGTAGGTATTCCAGTAGTATCTTAGGGTGTTCTGGGCTACACTCCGACACGACTTGTACCGCTTTTGGGGGTCTGACTTTTACCCATCCCCTAGGCCCGACATGCGATGCTCATAGACGAACGGACCGGACTGTACGGATATTGTCACTGACAGGCTCAGTAGGGTGTCAGGATGAGTTCGCTCATCGACGTCCCTTTTGGTCAATAGCTGGTGGCCCGTTATGTATTGGCTTATACCTCTGACGTGCTAGTGGTTAAATCCACAGCCATAGTATTGACGAGTCTTTAGAGTCCACCACACTTTCAGTTACTCAGGCTTTCGGGCGAAACGCTGTAGAGGCCGTATGGAGATATGGCAGGGTTCGATCAGATACGTGCGGTATTGCACGGATGGTGATCGGACGGTTTTTACTAGCCGGCTTTGGCTTAAGCCGAATCTTAGTATTTGATAGTGTAGATTTTGTCTCTTTACATTTGTATTTCGGTCGAAATACAAATGCGGGTGTGTATGCACAGTATCGGGGTTTTCCTGTAATTTATTATGGGACCAGTTTTCTGGGGGTTGCCAGTTTGCATTCCGTTCCGGCCGGTTTTCTCTTTTTCCTTCCCGGTCGGACTTTTCGTTGGGGGGTGTTAATTGCAAGTTTGCAATTAACATTTTGTTGAGGGGGTTTCTTGCAAAAGGTTTGTTTATGATATCATCTTTTTGCTATTGATGCATTTATTATGATTAGAGAGGGTATGGGTTTTTGATTTTGTGTTGGAAATTGGTTTGGTGGTGGGGCCGGCCACTATTTGTGATGGATGTATGGGCCGGCCACTGTATGAGTATGGAGTGAAGTTTTTGGAGTGAGTGTTTAATTTTTGGTGAAAAATTATTCCTTCATGCTTAATTTTCGTGGGCCCCCCCCTCCCTTGAGTGTGCAGGAGATTTTGGATGTTAAGGGATTAATTAATTAAGAGATGAATGTGTGTGTGTGTGCTGTGAGATTCAATTCTTCTTTGGTATTAGTTCATTCATTCATTCACAATGTGTGATTGCTTCATTCTTCACTTCCAGTGAGCACCAAAATGCCCTGGCCGAGCTCATTTCTCTGCTGCTCCAATTTTCTCTAGCATCCATGGAAAAATTCATGTCTACAAATTCCTCCATAAATGGCAACCTCCTAAACCCTAAAAGAGACAAGCTTCTACACTATATCTATAGCAAGTCTTGGACGCGTCGGCTAGCCAACTTCGCGCCCGAGTTGCCTCGGTATAGAGGTGGGAGCCCGTAAAAGAATCCGGCTACGTGGTGCCCTTCCGGCAAGGAGGCGACGACCGGAGGATCCGCGGGAGATCGGGACGACGACGAGAAGACCGAAGGACTCGGATCACTCGGTATATCTCTTTCCCTTCTTCTAGTTAGCTTAGACTTGTTAATGGTTCGATCCGGGTGTTTAGTGCGCGGTGGTGCCGGTTTGCTAAGTCCGCAAAATTAAAAGTTTTTCACCGCTTCCGCACTTGGCCGTCGGATCGACGGCCGGGGCGCCGCCGTGCACTTACAGTGGTATCAGAGCCTCGCCATTAACTTAGTCTAGCTTTGTGTAATGTGTTTGCATTTCCGATCGATCAAAAAGTTCCAAAACCCGTATTGCCTTCGCATCAGTTTCTGTTGAAAATTTTTGGTCTCGAAAAATTTTTCAGGTTGTAAAATATTGATGTAATAGAAATTATAAGACCACTGTTCAAATTCGAGGCACTGAGCTTCCAACAAGAGCGCGGAAGGGCGGCCAAAACCCACTTGAGGCCGCGCTTCCGCCGCAGCATAGAGGAATCAGTGGGTTGGGTTTTTACAGTGGGCTTCTGGGGTTAAAATAGGGTTTTTGGAATATTAATTTTGGGCCCATAATTTCTTTAACTGCTACAGTATTATTTTGGGGCCCACTTGTTAAATTTTGATCGGTCGGATATTTTAAACACATTTTTCACAGTATTTACATTATATCTGCGACCGTGAATGTCACTCGATCGGTAAATCCGGTCTAACTGCTATAGCCCGGTTAGACGGATTTGCGAACGTGACTTTCACGTTGATGTTCTATGTATTTGCTGTGTTGTTGTCGATCGGTCGTGGGGGATAGCCTGGATGCAATGCTAGTGCAGTGTTGTTGTATTATGTACATTTGATATTGCGGGGCGAGCGTCCGACATGTGGACTGCCGTCACTGCCTGTTTGTATTATTCTTTTGGGGCACGACCAGGTTGCGGTCGATGTACCCGGTGTATGTATATTTTACTTTCTGTACTAGGATTACCCCGCGGAGGGGTGCACAGATAGCCGGGTTCTAGAAGGCAACAAGCCCGCATCTCATGGCATTGGGACGGAAGGGCTTCACTCCAGGATTGGCTGGCTATTCGCCGCACTCGTAGGGGGTATAGGATTTCATTGCACAGGCTATCCACACGACCAGGGGAACGTCGGGTTTCAGTAGTGGCTCTGTGAAACCCGGGGATCCCAGATATCTGTATTGTTCTGTGATGCTGTACATTTCTGTGATGTTGCATTTTATTCACGCCTTGAGCGAAATACTATATATTGGTATATATATTAGTAGATGTTGTATATGTTTTTCATCCGCGCTAGTCCAGTCCCCGCTCTGCCGTTAGTTAGCTAACCTAACGGGTGATGACGGGACCCAGTGGCGAATGCGGATGGCATATACGTACGTCAGTATATTTTCGTTCTTTGTGGTGTGATCAATTGATGGGACTGCATTGATTCGGATCAATGCAAGATAAACAAACCTATTCTGATGTTGTTGGAACACTTTTCAAAAAGCTGTTATTGCAAGGACGTTCACTTTTGTTTTGCATCGTGGTATTCATTTAGAATATCCTGCTCCTCAGTCGACGAGGCAAGGGCCGAGATCCCTTCACCGGGAGTGACCCCTTGGACAGAAGTTTGCGTCAGGGCATTAACTTCACTATAGCCGATTACTTTTGCTTTGCACAGTGATATTCGGTTATGAATATCCAGCACCCCATTCTACGGGGAAAGAGCCGAGATCCCTTCACCGGGAGTGACCTCTTTAGCGAAGGTTTTCGTCACTATATTTTCTAAAAAGCTATCCGTTTCTTCAACGATATCAAGTTCACTACGTTAAAGGTTTTTCGCCAGAAACCATTCGTAGCCCTCCGTCGTTTCATATGGGTAATCAATAGTATTCAAGCTGTGTTTGTTGGCCTTAGTCAAGGCACAGTGTTTGGTAGCTATTGGGTATTCATATGCTGCATAGATAGATGCGTTGGTTTGGGACAGTCGTATAGCCTTGTTGGCCTTAGTCAAGGGCTTGTACGGGTGGGTTCAAATCAACCTGGACAATGACGGGTAGAACTTGACATGTGACTTATGATTTGTTGGCCTTAGTCAAGGTCATAAGAGCATGGGGCAGAAATCACATCGGGAGTTTCAAAAGTACTGAAACTTGCCAGATATGTGCATACCTTCTGGAGTGTGATAACGTGAGCGGATTCCGTCACTTTATCATGCGATGAGAGTTGGATCCCGATTCCCACTGATGAGTTGGTTTACTCCTCGGGTGACCCCGACTAATTCTTCTTTCAGGTTTGGAGGAGAATTTGAGGTACAGTGGGAGGTTTCCAGATTAGATAAATTGGTAACCATTCTGATCTTGGTTAGAGTGCACGCTGAGTGTTTCTTTTCTCTCTCTCTTGGCAGCGACCATTGACCCGACCCTAAGACTATGACTCAGTGACCAAGTTGACCGAACCTTCTTAACACTGGCTTTTGGATTGTCAGAGTTGCAGACCTCATTGCCACTCCTACTTTTACCCTTTTCTCCAGGACACCCCGTATTACTACGAACGTCCACTTCCATTGGACAAAACCATCGTATGGTTAGATACGAACTCGAAGGTATTCGAGGATGGTTTCAGGTTCTGGAGAAAACGGATAGGATTATTCAGTTGTATTTTCTTTTCACCCTCTCTCAGGTTGCGAGTACTCCTTAGTTTAGGAGTAGTACACCTATTATGCAAATTGGATAGTTTTCTTCCAAACCTTAGGCTGGTGCCGACCGGTAGGGAATGGAGAAAACCAATTAGCCTAAACGGTGTGCAGAAGGTATTAAGATTAAGACAAAGCAAAGGATTAGTAAGAGGGCAAAGTAAATTGCGACTGATATTCACGACCAAACCAAGTATTTCTTCGCCAATCCTAAATCACCTTTGTATTTCTCCAGGACACTCCGTATCACTACGAAGATCCACAGTTTATTGGATACTCCATCGTATGGTTATATACGAACTCGAAAGGAACTTGTTCCAGTTCGGTGATGGATTCTGGTCCAGGAGAAATAGGAATAAGGTTTATTCGGTTGTCTTTTATCTTCACCTTCTCTCGCATTGCGAGTGCTCCTAGGATTAGGACAGTACACCCATTATGCTTATTGGATAGTCTTCTTCCAAACCATAGGCTGGTGCCGAACGGTAGGGAAGGAAGAAAACCAATTGGCCTAAAGGGGTGTGCAGAAGGTAATGACTAAAGACATATAAAAGGATTTGGAGAGGTGGCAAAGAATTATACGGTTATAGTTGTGAATTTGGATAATGGTAGAGGCATTACTAAGAATACCAGGATACCCCATCGAAACATTTCAATGTTTCAGTTCACTGTGTACTGTTAAAAGAAAACTGATTTCCCGATTAGATACTTACTCCAGGGTATGTATTTACCAGGTATGATTCTCACATCTGTATGGTTTTACAGATGATGAGTGGGAGTAAGTTATTGGGAATTGGGTGATCATCCTCATTATATCGGGATTCGTTGTAATCGGTGATATTTGAGGAGATCACCTGGGCTGTTTGCCGGTCGGCAAATATTTGGTTTTGAATATCCGCTGTTGTGCACCAATTTCAAATTGATATATCTGTACGTCTATTTTCATAGAGTGAGATATACCTTTTGATATTATGTCGATGACATTTACCTATATCAGTGGATGGTTAGGTAAGGAGCATTAAACAGCGGTGTAATTCTTCTTAACCATAAGTACAGTTTTCAACTTACGACACACAGTGAAAGAGTTGTTAGACTCAGCGGACTTATACAGAGTATTGTATGTTGTCCAGTGTCTATTAGGACAGAGGGCTTGGTCCTCATACTATATTCTGTTTACTTTTAACTTCTCTAGTTCTTAGACATGTGTTTCGTAGAAACACAGGGTCTAAGTTTTGAGGAGTTATAGGTATTTGAATAGAGTAGAGAACCAGGTGTAGCAAGTATCGGGATTCTTCAAGTGATCGAAGATGTAGATACTTGTGTATGGTATTCAGTTGATAGTAATGACAAAGAGAAATTGCTTCTCTTTCAGGTTACTCATAATTGGAAGCATTCCTAAGTTGAGTAACGCTGATCGGCCTCTCTCCATGTAGTTGACATGCACTGGAGACAGTTGCATGATTTGAATCTGGTTCAATTAAATCAGTGCCTCTGGTTCTATATTCGATATAGTACAGTTCATATCTTAACATTGTTAAGGTACGGGGAGTTGTCCGGCTTATGATTAAAACCAGACTCTGGATAACTCAAGGCACGTTTCTGTAATGGCTGTTTGTGGGTTGACCCAGGCTATGACGAGGGTTGACTTTCTACCATCTGGAAGATCAATAGTGATATTGTTCTTAACTCACCACATTTTAAAAGAAATGGTTATTTTTCCAAAAACAGTAGTGGGAGTATGGTAGAACTGGAAGTGATTCCAGAACCGCAAACGATTACTGAAGATTTGATAAGGAACCTAAAGATTCAATCTGATTTGACATTCCATTGGCCACTCCGCAGATACGGTGGGTAACTTCAGGCACCCGAGAGGTACTCCGGTAGCCTCAAGGACGGTGACAGGGAAGTTCTTGTTTACCCACACTTGCCATTGCTGTTGTTCCAGGCTGCGAGACCCGGTGGGAGGATGAGTATAGCGTCGTTCTAAACTAGCTTTAGAAGTGTACGTCTATATGACTCTGCCAGAGGGTTGTTGTAGTCAGTGGGAGCAGCGGAAGCATTGGTGGACATCAGGCTTATGTCTATTTATAGACTAAAGAAGATGTAGCGGAGATAGATCATCTATTTCTGATGTGACAGTCATAGTTTTGACGTCATCAGAATAGGGGATGGATCTGTTGAGAAGGTAGTAGGGTGTGATATCCGGGTTTTGGATGACATACACAAAGTAGGAAGTGACATTCCTATACTACGATCGGTTATATTTTGGTCGTCACACAGTGTTTTCTCCACATGGGACTTGGACATTATATCAGATATACTGGTTACTAGATCTATGGTTTTAGATCTAGATTTGGGTGGTTTCCCAATCAGGGTACTTTGACAGCATTCTAAGAGTATTTAGAATGGACGACTCCTGGCACGGTAGTGTACCTGCAGGTGATGGAGTCACCCTCTCTAAAGGTGTCTTATAGACTAAAGTAGAGAGGGATATGCAGGATTGGCAGATCACTTGCTTAGGCAATTGAGTCAATCATGAGATGTCAAGTACCACACCAGATGTTGTTCTTGCACAAGATGCAATAAGTTGACATTGATCCAATCCTGGAGAAACAGTCGGAAGCAGTTTTAGAACATAAGTGGATGTTCTAGGGATATGATAACGGCTGCCTCCTTTAGGAGACGGTTATCACTCCACGCTTCCAAGGTGACATGGACGACAAGAATGTTGTCAGAGTTATAGTTTTCCTTCTGACGAGGGGCAGTATTTTGGACAGGTGGTCCAAGGCAATACTGAGGGTGGCATGGAGCAGGATACTGATTAAGTTCAGTTGACGATACAGTCTAAGAAGTTTGGACTTGGAGTTCATTTATGAGCTCGGTCCCATCAGACATCCGGACATTCTAAGATAGGAATTGCTCATTTCGGGAGATGGCTTTCTCCGCGAACTTGAGATATAGAGAGACATAGAAAGAAACATCAGAGCGGATCCACTCGCTGAGGCTATTCCTCGAACGCAAGAGTTTCGCAAACATGCTTTGTGAGACTGACTAGTAGAGGAGTTGGGTGTTCGGTATCACACGGGCTGTGAGTATGCGACATCGCAATAATTAGCCTTGAGTGCAAGTGGGAGATTGTTGGAGATAGTGCCCTCAGAGTCGATTATTGGATCACAGGCACGTGATTGCAATGATTGAGGGAGGACCTATCCCGGTACGACAGTCTCACTCGAGATGATAGTATGCTATCTGGTTTATCTTTATCATCGTGTACTGCTTTAGGTGACCTGACAGGTCACTATTGCACGTTGATAGAGCCCCTAGGATTCTTGCTTGGCTGCCAGCAGTATGAGGGCGATCATATAAGTGAGAGCTGGAGTCTATAAGCACATCCTTAAAAGGTCCCTAGTCGTGGGAGTTTCGAGACAGGGCATCGATTTTCCAGAGTAGACTAGTGTATACAGTCGAGATCCCGACGAGGGGCGGTGGCCGGTCTCACAGGCCACTGGTGTCAGTTGAATCACCTAAGATGTATACAGGTGCTCATTGGGTTATGAGTACACCGGACAGGACTCGCCGGGAACATGCTAGTTGGTCTTATACCTGACGTCAGATAGCAGTTCCCTGGTGACATGTGTACAGGTTAGTTCATCGACCTGGGGATCGTCATTTGTCTCGTGTGAGTTCCCACTGTGCTTTGATTACTACCCTACCACGGCTCAAAGGAGTCGTGCAAACAGGTTTTAGTTGGGTACAGTCCCGAGCCACATGGAGGCAGTGAGCGGATCTTCGGGGGTTTCGTCTCTCCCGGTATTGGGGGTGAGGTCGCGCTGTGTCTAGGAGAGCCATTACACGAAGACCTTGGCCAAGGCAGGAGATTTACTGGTAGGTATTCCAGTAGTATCTCAGGGTGTTCTGGGCTACACTCCGACACGACTTGTACCGCTTTTGGGGGTCTGACTTTTACCCATCCCCTAGGCCCGACATGCGATGCTCATAGACGAACGGACCGGACTGTACGGATATTGTCACTGACAGGCTCAGTAGGGTGTCAGGATGAGTTCTCTCATCGACGTCCCTTTTGGTCAATAGCTGGTGGCCCGTTATGTATTGGCTTATACCTCTGACGTGCTAGTGGTTAAATCCACAGCCATAGTATTGACGAGTCTTTAGAGTCCACCACACTTTCAGTTACTCAGGCTTTCGGGCGAAACGCTGTAGAGGCCGTATGGAGATATGGCAGGGTTCGATCAGATACGTGCGGTATTGCACGGATGGTGATCGGACGGTTTTTACTAGCCGGCTTTGGCTTAAGCCGAATCTTAGTATTTGATAGTGTAGATTTTGTCTCTTTACATTTGTATTTCGGTCGAAATACAAATGCGGGTGTGTATGCACAGTATCGGGGTTTTCCTGTAATTTATTATGGGACCAGTTTTCTGGGGTTGCCAGTTTGCATTCCGTTCCGGCCGGTTTTCTCTTTTTCCTTCCCGGTCGGACTTTTCGTTGGGGGGTGTTAATTGCAAGTTTGCAATTAACATTTTGTTGAGGGGGTTTCTTGCAAAAGGTTTGTTTATGATATCATCTTTTTGCTATTGATGCATTTATTATGATTAGAGAGGGTATGGGTTTTTGATTTTGTGTTGGAAATTGGTTTGGTGGTGGGGCCGGCCACTATTTGTGATGGATGTATGGGCCGGCCACTGTATGAGTATGGAGTGAAGTTTTTGGAGTGAGTGTTTAATTTTTGGTGAAAAATTATTCCTTCATGCTTAATTTTCGTGGGCCCCCCCTCCCTTGAGTGTGCAGGAGATTTTGGATGTTAAGGGATTAATTAATTAAGAGATGAATGTGTGTGTGTGTGCTGTGAGATTCAATTCTTCTTTGGTATTAGTTCATTCATTCATTCACAATGTGTGATTGCTTCATTCTTCACTTCCAGTGAGCACCAAAATGCCCTGGCCGAGCTCATTTCTCTGCTGCTCCAATTTTCTCTAGCATCCATGGAAAAATTCATGTCTACAAATTCCTCCATAAATGGCAATCTCCTAAACCCTAAAAGAGACAAGCTTCTACACTATATCTATAGCAAGTCTTGGACGCGTCGGCTAGCCAACTTCGCGCCCGAGTTGCCTCGGTATAGAGGTGGGAGCCCGTAAAAGAATCCGGCTACGTGGTGCCCTTCCGGCAAGGAGGCGACGACCGGAGGATCCGCGGGAGATCGGGACGACGACGAGAAGACCGAAGGACTCGGATCACTCGGTATATCTCTTTCCCTTCTTCTAGTTAGCTTAGACTTGTTAATGGTTCGATCCGGGTGTTTAGTGCGCGGTGGTGCCGGTTTGCTAAGTCCGCAAAATTAAAAGTTTTTCACCGCTTCCGCACTTGGCCGTCGGATCGACTGCCGGGGCGCCGCCGTGCACTTACATATCCAACTTTTTAGGAGCGTGCTGCTGTGGCGGGTTTACCTTCCAGTTTTCGGACAGCGCGAACTTGCCTTGTTGGTACTAGTCTTCAACCCGGTTTTTGAAGAAGTAGCAATCATCGATTGGGTGGCCCACTATTCGATAGTAGGGGCAGTAATTGGGATAGTTGACGTCACCCAATTACAGTGGGCGTCTCGGATCCGGCAGAGTGATGAGCTTGTTGCGCACCGCCAATTCGAATAGTCTCCTCGTTTTATCCCGGGGGAACGAGTAAGGACGTCTCAACTTTTCTTCAAGGGATCTTGGTTTGTTGTTTTGGCGAACTATCGGTTTCGGGTCACTCGGTTGTTGAGCGTTGGCGATGAAGGTCGCTTTCCCTTTGCCCTTTTCATTCCGGAGATTCGTTTTTGAAGAGGACGGCCTATAGCCCATCTGGTCTAGTTGGGCCAGTTTGTAAATCAAGTCCTAGAAGGTGGTTGGCTTGAAGAACATCATAAACTAGGATATAGTTTCCTAAGGATCAAGAGTCCCCATGAACATGCCCACAGCAGGAGCTTTTTCTATGTGTTGTTCACACTTTGACCATAGGTTACGCCACTGAATTGCATATTGAACCCAGGTCTCTCCTGGCTTCACTCTAGCGTTGATTAATGCCATGATTGGGGTGCGCTCGCTTGCGCTTGTGAACCGCTGTGTGAAGAGTAGTTCTATATCCGTAAATGTCTTGACAGAGTCATTTAAGAGTTCGAAGTACCATTCAAATGCCGTCTCCGACAAGCTGCCAACAAACTGAAGAAGCAACAGTTTGTCATCGCCCCCAGTATTACCGCACAAAGCTCTGAATTAAGCAACATGTTGGTGTGGATTGCCCATCCCTATATGCACATGGAATTTGGGGATCGTATATCTTGGCGGGTACTTAATTTGGTCGTACCAGCCTGGATAAGATCGCCCGGTTCTGACGACTTGGCCTGCCACTTCGTTTGCTTGATGAGCTCGTATTTGTTGAGCTATGTAGTCATCAAGGGTAGCTTTGGAGATTGTCTCCTCCCTGGCTGCTGATAAAGCTGAAGGAGGTTTTGATGTCTCCCCTCTATCGTCTTCAATGATTATTGGAGGGTCTTCAGCAGGAGGACCTGGCTGGATCATCATCCCCACCATGTCTTGGAACAGACGCGCCATTTGTTTTATATTAGCCACTTGTTCTGCGGCCTCTTTATCTTTCTTTTCAAGCACCCTTCATAGGAATTCGGTGTCGGTCTCCTGCTCCTAGAGTTGTTCCGAAGATACTTCCGGGCTTTCTTTCTGCCCAGTGAGTGCGGCCATCCTTGTCAACATCTCCTGGTGCTTTTGTTGTTGATCCTGAGCTTCCGTCACAGACTATGTGAGTGGTCGATGACTCACGGAAGCACGACTATCCTCTTTCTCGGATGCCATATAGACGGTATGCACAACCATGCCCCCAGACTTGGGGCGTTTGGGTCCACTGCCTTTAATATTTGCCGCAGGCATGGGGATCTTCTCCGGCCTTCTCCTTTTATGGGAAGTCAATGTTGAGGGGCCATTGCAGCAGGCACTCATGCAGATGATACCTTCCGTGCTATAATGGAGAGATGGTCCTCCTCTTGTCGAGCCTTCATCTTTTTCAACTGGCGAGAGTAATCTTTGTCAATCACAGAGTCTTGGACTTTCCGCCAGACTCTGTGGATCTTGGAGGACAACCGCTGAGGAGGTTGTTCCAGCTTCACCTGTGTTGTGTTTTCGACAGGCGGAAGAGACTTCTTCAGTATGGCAGTTGGAGAGTTCATGCGCACCCTCCTAAGTAGCTCGAAGTTGTTCCCGAATATCAGCATTAATTTCCACCATTGGAGCTGGTGGGGTAAGTCCATAGGGGGAACTGCCCTCAGCTTTCCTCACTCAGCATCAGTGACGACGTCGAGCATGTTGTGCAGATAGGACCACCTCTGTTGTCGGAGTGACTTTGTCATGCCCTCTGCTCTTATGGTGTGTTGTTGGTGTCAGCCTGTCAAAGAACGACGTCCGCTGAGAGGGAACGGTCAATCTTGCAAAGGCCGATCTTTTGATAGGGGAAGCAGCCTTAGTGACTTCACCCGTAGCAGGAGTTGGAACGGCCAGTCTTGCGAAAACCGACCCTCCAGCAGGATAAGCCCCTTTGACGACTTCGTCTGTCGGAACAGGAATGGCTATCCGCTTCGGGATAACCTCTTCAGGTATTGCGGGCCTCTTTTCGGGCCCACTGGAGCTTTGGCCCAGTCTGTTAAAGACTGAGGCATTGGAATTGAACGACCCATTGAGAGGGGCTGTGGTAGTTGCAAGCCGATCGAAGACCGACTTTTTTGGAGCCCTCTGTGATGGTATTGAAGCATTGAAGCTTATTGGCGGGAGCATGGTCCTAAAGAACAATCCAGTGGTGGCCTAAGTCACCTGCTCCACTGGCATCGCAAAGACGGAGTGGTAGTTGCTGTTGCAATTGGTGTAGTTGGAAGCCATCGATGTCATCTTCTTTTCTGCATGGAGCAAGACACCAAATCTTAGTACCTCGAATCTAGGGGCAACCATATTAAACCGCGATTCGTTCGTGAACACGACAAATGAAGGTCCCACCGGGCGTGCCAGAATCTGTTTACCGCCGAAAGCCGGGAAAGATGAACGTCTTGCCTAAATTTGGGGGCAGATGCTATTTGGTTTTATCCGTCCACCTCTCTGTAGATGCCAAGTTGATTTATTGCACCGTGTATCGGAGGTTTGGATAGATGCGACCGTTGTAGCAGACTTCGTCAGATTCCCCCTCGTGTGAGGGATTTTTGATTGTGGGGATACTCTTCCCTGCAGGCGCAAGCCCCCGCAGTTAATTACGTTACCGCATAGTGATAACCACTTTCTCCTGTTCCAGATCTTCACTTCGGGTCGTTTGTGTTTGTTTTATTTTTGGTTGCCCGTGGATTGTATATGGAGACTAATTTGTGTTGTCGCTCGTAGGGCGTGGATTAGTCCAAATTCGTATTTTCTTAGATTTGGGTTTGGTTGGATTCAAGGATCGTTAATCTCGTTTGGGATTATGATCAACTTAAATGTTTGTTAAGGATACATTAATCTAAGTTTAGACTAAGATCTACTCAACAGGATTTTTGGGATCATTCAGACCCAACAGAAGAGCATTTGGACTCCATATTGTCTTAGTTTAAAGACATTACGGTCCATAGCTAGTTTAAGGACGTTATGGTCCATAGAGTTGTTGGTTGTCGGGACCCGCCACCTCTCTGAAGACGCTGAAGAATTACAATGACATATATCAGAGGTGTGAGGAGATGTACCTTTACACCAATGTCAGTTAGGAGATCTATAGTTGTGTTTGGGACGAAGACCAATTTGGAACATGATGAGCATATGGGCTCGGTTGGTCTGAATTGGGGATTTGGTTAACTTAGACTCAGCCTATTTAATCTTTGAATAAAGTGTTAAACACTTATTTGGGCCCAGTCCCTTTTGTGTGCAAACAGTGATGGGCATTGATATGGGTTCTGACACTCAACCTTTACTTTAACTGCCTTTTTTGTTTTTTATGGAGTGTTAAACACTCTTTATGGCGCCCGTGTGTGGAGCACGTTAGGCGCCTAGCACGAGGCGCGAGGCGCTGTTTGATGAGTGCAGAGCACTTTATGTTAAGAAACGCCCACGTGATGGGCACGTGAGGCGCTTGGCAATGAGTGCCAACCAAAGAATGCTAAGCACTCTTTATTTTAGCAGCGCCCACGTGAGGGGCACGTGAGGCGCTTGGCACTGAGCACCAACTATTGAGTGCTAAGCACTCTTTATTTGAGCAACACCCACGTGAGGGGAACGTGAGGTGCTTGGCGCTGAGCGCCAACTATTGAGTGCTAAGAACTATTTATTTGAGCAGCGTCCACGTGAGGGGTACGTGAGGCGCTTGGCGCTGTTTCTTTCTTTGTGCATTTTTCTGAAGATGTTCAATTCTCTGTTTTCCTCTGGATCTTCGATCCCCAAGAACAAATTCGTCCCCACAAGAATTAAATTCTCATTTGTGGGAGACTTGTCTCATAGGTCTCGGATCCAGGTGAAAAACTATGCTCTTTATGAGGGTTAAACCCTTGGATATGCAGATGAGATACTATGATCTCTATTATCTTTATTTATCTTGAAGAAAGTCTTTCTTCTTTCTTCTCTCTTAAAACTTTCTTTTTTGCTTGCTCTTCTTTTTGAACTTGAGGTTTATGGGGGGTTCCTCTCTGTAAGACTTAAAGTCTTGGGTCTTTTATATAGTAGAGGTCAATTTGTGGATTTAGTTAAAAAAATCTCTCATTGAGAGATCCTTAATTGATTTGGGGATTTTATCCACCGTTGGATCTTTGATCCAAGGACTTCTGTTTTACTGATAATATTTCTTGTTTTTAACAAGATTGGGAAATATTTTCCCATACAGAACTTATTCTGTAGCTTGGTGATTTTTAATCACCATTAGATTTTGAATCCAACGGTGCTCTGTTTTGCAGAGAGTAATCTTTCTCGTTTAGAAAGATTTGAGGAATATTTTCTCAACAGAATTTAATTTTGTATTTTAATGATTTATCATCTCTGTTGGATCTTTGATCTAACGGCAGAGAACTTTTAGTTCTGGCATCAGCGCCCTCGTGCGGGGCACGTGAGGCGCTGCCTCAGAGTTTTTAACTCTTGGCGCCGGCGTCCTCATGCAAGGCACGTAAGGCGCTGCCTCAGAGTTTTTAACTCTTAGCGCTGACGCCCTCGTGCAAGGCATATGAGGCGCTGCCTCAGAGTTTTTAACTCTTGGCTCTAGCGCTCTCGTGCAAGGCATGTGAGGCGCTGTCTCTTTCGAATTTTAAACAGAGCTTTGCTCTTTTATTGGGAGGAAACAAATGTCCCCCCACCGTTGCGCTCACGTCACTTACACGTGAGGGCAGCGGTGGTAGCCTTTCCATCGTTGGATCATCTTGGAAGTTGGATCGTACTCTCTTGCCTATAAGTAGGGCCTTTGGCCTTTGAGATGACTGTTGTTCATCTTCTTTTATTCTTTCTTCTCCTAAGAATTTAATTCTCCTTTCCGAGCTTAAATCTCTGCCTACAGAAATCTTTTCTTAGAGTTATAACTCTGCCCAAAATTTTTGGTAAGGATCATAATCGAACCCATTAAACAGAGCTTTGCTCTTCTTAGATCACAGATCTTTAAGATGTATTTTTAGGGTTATTTAACCCATTAATCAGAATACTGTTCATCTTCCATGAAGAACTCTTAGAGTTTGTTTTGCAGATCTTAAAGATCTAGGGATTTTACTCTGTAAAAGGCTTTGCTTTTAAAGGTTCTAGTAGATTATACAACTGTTTTTTCAGAGCATGGCTCTTTAGAAAAAAAAATTTGGGGAATTTTATTCCCTTCTTAATTAGAGTTGACAGATGTGAATTCTGTTTGTAGAGCACAGCCCTTGAGGGAGTTTAACTTCTTAGCCCAATGAGATTTCTCATTAATGAGAATTCTTTTAGGATTCCCTCCTTAATGGGCGACTGCCCCATCAATGATAGAACTTCACTACTGTTTTATTTTAGACTTTAAGAATCTTGATATTTAATTGATATTCTTTTGCTGAATTTTCTTTCCAGATACTATGGCTATTTATCTATATGATCTTGACGAGATTATCTCCTATGAAGACATTCGCGTCCAAGGTCGCTGTCAAGGCCAGGAGTTTACGAACGCCCAATGCACAGAGGTGATGCGTCGCTTCGATGAATACAACGGCCGACTACTCCCCCGTCGTTCCACTCTTTTGAAAATTATCGTGGGGGCTATTTGGGAGGCACTTCCTGAATTTAACGAGGCCATGCCGCTTGAGGCACTTGATGATGCCGAAGACAAGGTGCACTTAGTATATCTGATGGGCTTAATCTCGAAGAGGCAGCGAGATGATCTTGTCGATATTTTGCATCAGGTTTTCCAACAGACGACGATAATCTCTGCTTATCAGAGGACGGACGATATCAGCGGGAATCCCGACGCTTGCATTCGTGAGAAAATGCATAAGAAATGGTCAGAGAAGCCAGAAGCATTTTACTCGGCCTTGCTTCTGAATTCCTAAATCCATGTCCGGGATTCAGTGTCTTGCCATTGTAAACATTTTGATGATATTTTGTTTGTTGTTATCACCGATGTATAAATTTTTCCCAAGTATGAATCGCAAAATTTCCTTTTCTTTTATACCACTGCTCATAAGTGTCTCTTGTGAAATAGTAGTATATAATGCTGGGGTCCCTATGTCATACATGCGAGGCACGTGAGGCGCTGCCTCGTTACTGAAGGTGTCTTTTCACCTTCTTTCTCTGGTTTTCCTAAGTCAAGCTTCTTTTTCCCAATGCCTTCTTTTAACAGAGCTTGGAAATAGTCCATCATGCACAACCTTTTATGTGCCTAGATTTAAATGTCTCCCTTCATAATCTGAAGCAATGCTTATCTTCTCTCTCACTTTCAGAGGATCATTTTAGCAGGGAAGAGCTATGGCTTGTAATCATCCACGTGCTCGCCGCAGCCATGGGAGGTGCCTATTAAGGAAATTGTTCCTCGTTTTGCTACCCGCTTGGTGAACCCTACTCTTACGGATGACCAATGTGATACGGTGCTTCATGAGCTCTCGACTCGTAGAGGATTTCCTATCCCCATCGGCTCCATTTGGCTCCAGATGGTCTTCTTATCCGTGATCAATGATATTCTCCGATACGCACTCTTGCTGTTCGAGTAGCCCTGCAACTGTCATGTCTCCGATCCCTTCGGGGTTATATTACCGTCGAGAGCATATTCTCCCAAGAAATCATGAGGAGTTCTAAGTGTTCATCGCCTCCGTGAGCCATAAGGATCTCATTCGCATCGTGAGGACCCGTAAATAGCTTCTTTATTTCAGTGGCATGTAACTTTGGCACATAAGGCCCATGGATAGTCTATCTTGACCTCCTGGCAGGGCAGTGATGGCTTAGAAAACAGGTTCAGATCTGCCGTCTAAGACTTTTCAACTTTATGAGCCGTGAGGGTCTCATAAAGACTTTTCTCCCTACGAGTCGAGAGGACCCGGCAAGTGTGTTTTCTCCTTAGGAATCCTGAGGACTCCTAAATGCATTTACTTAAGAGTCGTAAGGATCTCACAACCGTGGGGTTTGGCTATTCATCACGGCTGTGGAATCCGTCTTTCGTTACAGGCTTAAACGAAACGCGGAATTCCTAATATACCCAATATATTCATCTGTGATCTGGAATGCCTATTATCGCGTCAGACGGATGTTTATTATATATATGCTATATAGTAGACATTGCTTATGTTTTTCACCCGCGCTAGTCCAGCCCCCGCTCTGGCGTTAGTTAAGTAGCCTAACGGTGCTAGACGGGGCCCAGTGACGAATGCGGATGGCACAAGTGGACGTGATATTTTCTTCTTTTTCTGTGATGGGAGGTGTAAATGATGGAACTGCATTATATTAATACAAAGAAAATAAAACAAATTTGAATCGTTGGAACAAATTTTAAAGCCGCTTGGTTTTTTCAAAACAGCAGACTTTTAAATGCGGAGCTTAAACCACTCCTTTTAAAAGCTATCAGGTTCCTTCGATTATATCAAGTTCACTATGTTCACGATTTTCCAAAACCATCCATAGCTCTCCGTCATTTTATATGAATATTCAGTAGTATTCAAGCTATGTTTATTGACCTTCGCCAAGGCATAGTGTTTGGTAGCTGCTGGGTATTCATATGTAGCATAGATAGATACGTTGGTTTGGGACAGTCGTATTACTTTGTTGGCCTTTATCAAGGGTCTATACGGGTGGGTTCAAATTAACCTGCACAATGATGGATAGAACTTGACATGTGACTTATGATTTGTTGGCCTTCGTCAAGATCATAAGAGCATGTGGCAAAAATCCACATCGGGGGTTTCTAAAGAAACTGAAACTTGCTAGTGCTGCATACCATTTGGAGTGTGATAATATTGGTAAGATTCCTTCAGGATTATCACACAATGATATTTGGATCCCGATCCTACTGTAAGTATCCGCTACTCCTCGGGAGATTTTTCACTTAACAATCAATGCTATAAACCAAGTAGGTGTCTAGAACAGTGCTAGCGGGGCTACGCCTCAAGGGAAAAGAGATTATTTAATTAAGGAACTTCGCGAAAGCATTGTAAAACCTCCCTCGAAGTACCGACACTAGCCTGGCTGAAAGGTTAAGCGAGTATTATATGGTGAGATAAATCCTGACTAATTCTTCTTTTATGGTTTGAGAAAGGATTCGAGAAACAGTGGGAGACATCCTGTTTAGATAAATTAAAAACCAATCTAAACTTGCAAGAGCATCATGCTGAGTGTTTTCTTCTCTCTCTCCTAATTGCAGCGACCAAAGTGACCGGATTAGGTTACAAATAGATAATAAAATGACTGAGTTATACTATATTGACTAGCAAAGTTTTGTCCAGATGTCAATTACCTATGACAGGGTGGGCCACCTCATTACTACTCAAGCCCCGCCATCCCAGGTCCAGTTTCCACCGTCGCGGATGGTATCCATAAGACAAGGGAAAAAGGACTGTGCGAATGCCAAGTGCCTCGTGTTGGTCTCAGTTGATGGTATATACCAAAAGCAGCTCGAGAAGATAGAATTAGTTTCCATCTTCCTCCATAACAAAGATTTATATAGAGAGCAATCTCGTATCGTAAGATATGAGACCTCAAAAGAATTACTTCAAGAGAGGTTGGCTGTCGGGTCAACTGTAGGAGACCACGTCTTTATAATGACTAGCTATATTGAAAAGCTCAAGGACCTGGAAACCACGTTGGAGAACGAGTCATGTATTGACTTGATTCTACAGTCCCTACCTTCTACTTAAGCCCAGGGGAAGAAAGTTATACTTCCAGTCGAGGGAACCCTGAAGGAAACCAGGGAGACACCCACTTTGCTTATTGGGGATCTTCCTCTTCTGGATCAAAGGTGAAAGCCAAGGGTAAGAAAAAGAAGGCCTCCACAAAGCTGATAGACGGTGTCAGTAAGTTAGAAGGAAAGGGCAGGGCAAAATTTTTTGGGTTAACAGTAGGGAAAGAGGGATGTTCCTATTGTCATGGGAAAAAGCATTGGCAGAAGGGATGCAGAGCTTGGAAAGCCAGAATCCAGGATCCGAAGCACGTTGTGGCTTCGACTTCGGGTGTGTTTTTGATTGAAAATAGTCTGTCAATTAACTCTACTTTCTAAGTACTAGATACCGGATCAGGATCTCATATCTATAATTCATTATAGGCTTTGATAAACCGTAGAGTTGTAAGGGCAAGTGATATGACTTTCAGGGTTGCTAACGGAATGAGCGTGGACGTTGTATCCGTAGGGGAATATCACCTAGGATTGATAAGTGGGTAGATATTGATTTTACGTAACTGTTTGTGTGTACCTAGTCCAGTTTGTAAGCGATGTGGTCCACATCCACCTAAATCAAAGTTTGATTTAGTCAGGTACACTAGAGGAAAGCATATACGTGTTAAATCAAGCTCAGATTTTCAACGTCCAGAACACACTTAAAAGAAAGTCTCCAGAATTAAATAAGGCTTTCTTATGGCATTGTAAACAGGGTCACATCAATGAAACACGGTTGTCAAAATTACATAGAGAGCGATATTTGGATCCTTTCGAATATCAATCTTATGCAACTTGTCAATCTTGTTTCATAGGAAAGATGACAAAGACTCCGTTCACTGGACATGGAGCAAGAGTGAGCGAGCCCTTAGGACTCATACACAGCGACGTGTGTGGTCCAATATCTACATATGCACGAAGTGGTTATTCCTATTTCATTACTTTTTACGGGTAATTTCTCTTGGTAAGGACATGTCTTCTTGATGAAGCAAAAATCCGAGGCCTTTTGAGAAATTCCGGGAATAAAAGAATGAAGTGGAAAAAAAACAGGCAAAAGTATCAAGACACTAAGATCTGATCGATGTGGTGAATACTTGATTGTCGAGTTCCTGGATTACTCAAAATAGAATGGAATTCTCTCTTAGCTTACTCCTCCATACACACCACAACACAACGGTGTATCGGAAAAGCAGAACCGAACCCTATTGGATATGGTTCGTTCCATGATGAGTAATGCTGAGTTACCGTGATCCTTCTGAGGTTATGCACTAGAATCAGTTGCATATATTTTGAATAAGGTTCCTATCAAGACTGTGCCTACCACACCATATCAGATGTGGAGTGGGAAGAACCCCTATCTTCTGTATCTGAAGATATAGGGATGTCCAGCTTTTGTCAAAAAGTAGTATGCGGACAAGTTCGAGGCACACTCAGAACTGTGTAGGTTGTGGGATACCCAAAGAACTCCAGAGGGTATCTTTTCTATTACGCAGAGGAACAAATGGTTTTTTGTTCCTCGTCATGCCCACTTTTTAGAAAATCAATTTTCTGAAAAAGGACTAGTGGGAGCGCAATAGAACTGGAAGAAATTCCAGAACCACAAACTATTACTGAAAGTATGGTAGAACCAGAGATTTCAAAAGAACGGGATATCCCTGTGCAAATCCGCAGGACTAGTAGGCAGTCTCATCCGCCCGAGAGATACTACGGTTTTCTCATAGACGGGGATAGAGAGGATTGCATCATTGACAATGATAAGCAAACTAGCTTCCAGCAAGCCATTCAAAGCGGCGACTCGGTAAAATGGCTGGATGCAATACGGACCGAGATAGAGTCCATGTACACCAACAAAGTATGCACTTTGAATATTGCTCCAGAAAGGGTAAAACCCGTAGGCTGCAAATGGATCTTTAGAAAGATGATTGGTGTAGATGGACAGGTTGAAACCTATAAGGCTAGACTTGTTGCAAAAGGTTTTAGTCAAATACCTGGTTTGGACTATGATGAAATATTTTCTCCAGTGGCTATGCTCAAATCTATTCGGATCCCTCTTGCCATTGCTGCCTTCCAAGATTATAAGGTCCGGCAGATGGACATAAAGACGGCTTTTCTAAATAGTTATTTGGAAGAGTGCATCTATATGTATCAGCCAGAGGGTTTCTTTCAGAGTGGGAGCAACGGGAACGTGTGCAAGTTTCTTAAGTCCATTTATGGACTAAAGCAGGCATCGCGGAGTTGGAACATCTGTTTTGATGAGACGGTCAAAGAATTCTACTTTATCAAAAATCCAGATGAACCATGCATTTATAGTAAGACTGTGACAAGAACTTTGGAATTCCTTGTCTTGTACGTGGATGACATTCTCTTGATAGGAAATGACATTCTTATGCTACAATCAGTCAAAGGATTCTTGTCACAGAGGTTCTCCATGAAAAACCTGGGTGATGCCAACTACATTTTGGGGATCCAGATCTATCGTGATAGATCAAAAAGGATGGTGGGACTTTCACAGTCAGGGTACATCAACACCATACTGAAAATATTTAGTATGGACGATTCTAAGCACGGTAGTCCACCGGCTTGTCACGGAATCACCCTCTCCGAAGATATGCCTCCCAAGACTGATTTGGAAAGGGCTCGCATGTCGATTATACCCTACGCTTCTACGGTAGGCTCTAAAATGTATGCGATGTTGTGTACCAGACCAGATGTTGCTTACGCACTAGCATGGTAAGCCGGTATCAGTCAAACCTAGGGGAGCAGCACTGGATAGAAGTAAAGAACGTTCTCAAAGTACCTGAGAAAGAATAAGGAGATGTTCTTGGTGTATGGCGGAAAAGGACCTCCAAATCGAGGCTTTTGCTGACTCCCACTTCCAGAGTGATAAGGATGACTCCAAGTCTATGTCGGGTTATGTCTTTACCCTCAGTGGAGGGGCGGTCTGATGGAAGAGCTCCAAGAAGGACACTGTTACAAGCTCGACGATGGAAACGGAGTAATTCGCTGCATGAGACGCCGCAAAAGAGGCAGTCTGGATGAGGAAGTTCTTAACTGAACTTCAGGTGGTTTCTTCTATTGTTGGTCCAATACTTTAGTATTATGATAACAATGGCGCTATAGCTTTAGGAAAGGAATCCAGGTCCCATCAGAGATCCAGACATATCTTGAGGCGGTACTACCTAATCAAAGAGATCGTTGATCTCCGGGAGATCGAGGTGAGGAGAGTAGATACAGAGAACAACACTGCAGATCCACTCACAGAGTCCATCCCTCAGACAGTGTTCGAGAGGCTATTCGAGATCTTTGGTCTGCGATATGCCAGTATATGGCCTTAGTGCAAGTGGGAGATTATTAGTGATATATGCCCTAGAGGCCATTATTGTATCATACTGGATTATATATTACTTAATGGAAGCTTAGGATATATACGGATATAGTTACAGTCTTGCTCAAAATGGCAGTATGCTACCTGGTTTGTATCTACCTCAATATGTTCATGTGTTTCTTTTAGCATATCGCTTAAACATATTGGTAGAGCCCTTAGGATCTTTGCTTGATTACCAGCATTGTGATGGCAGTCACACTAGTGGGGGCTGGATAGTCTATAAGCACATCCTATGCAGGTCCCTAGTCATAGGATTATCGAGACAGGGTATCGA
Organism: Agapanthus africanus; assembly: GCA_030015575.1. Taxonomy (NCBI): domain Eukaryota; kingdom Viridiplantae; phylum Streptophyta; class Magnoliopsida; order Asparagales; family Amaryllidaceae; genus Agapanthus; species Agapanthus africanus. The sequence continues at coordinate 561,994,495 of CM057344.1, forward strand.
TACTCCAGAGTAGACTAGTGTATACGCTTCTCATCCCTGCAGGAAAGATGGTTTGTCCCACAGCCATTAATACGTCGTACTGGAGATATTATGCAGGTGCTCATTAGGTTATGAGTACACTGTACAGGACTCGTCGGGAACTATTGGTAGGTATTATACCTATCGTCGGGTTGCAGTTCCCAGATGACATGAGTACAACTTAGTCCGTCGACTTGACACTGCTGCTTCGCCTCGAGTGTGTTCCCACTGTAATTTGATTACTACCCTACCACGACTCAAAGGAGTCGTGCAAACAGGTAGTAGTTGGGTACAGTCCCGAAGCACTTGGAGGAAGTGGCAGTTAGATAGGATTCGTCTCTTCCGGTATTGGGGATTGATATTGCGCTGTGTTAGGAAGGCCATTACACAAAGTCCTTGGCTAAGGCAAGCGAGATTTACTGGTTGGTACTCCGGTAGTTTCTCAGGGTGTTTTGGGCTATACTCCGATACGACTTATTGCGCTGTTTGGGGTCTAACAATTACCGCCCCTAGGCCCGATATGCGATACTCTTAGACATACAAACTGGACTGTATAGAGATTGTCACATACAGGCTCAGTAGAAGTTCGGATGAGTTAGCTCATCGGTCTTCTTATTAACACATTCCCGGGCAGCTGTTATGTGCAGCTAGTACCGCTTGCGGCTTGTGGTTAAACCTACTGCCAGCGTAGTGTCAGGTCTTTAGAGTCCCACATAGAAGGTTTCCCTGCACCGGGAAAAAGGTGTAGAGGCCGTAAGGTTTTACGGCAGGGCACGATCACTTACGTGTACTTGTGCACGTATGATGATCGAGCGGATAATACTAGTGGGCTTTGGTTTAAGCCAGATCCTAGTATTATATTGATGGATTATTTTCGTCTCTTTGTATTCGTATTCTTCGAAATGCAGATATGGGTATGTATATACGGATGAGGGATGTTCTCATAATTTTGCGGGAAAGCTTCTAGAAGAGACACCTCATTAGGGTTTCTTTTTCCATTTGGATTAAAGAATAATGAGGTGTAGAAAATGAGAATGAGATATTTCTTGGATGGCTATGAATCATCACTTGACAAAATAGATATTTATGAGCCATGGTTGATATTTGTGAGATTCTTATTTATCTCATCAATTATCTTTATGGTTCATTATTCATCACAAATGAATGAGCATTCTTCATCCAAGTTCTTCTCTCCTCTCCCATTCTCTCAAGTGTTCTTCTTCCTCATCAAAACCCTAAAAGCTCTCATGTGTTAAGAATCTTAGGGTTCCAAGAGACAAATCACAACATCTTCTTACTCTACACCCTCTAGGACTTCTAGTTTAGCGAACTAGAAGCCGTAGTTACCTCGGATTTGAGGTAGGAGCTCGGACTATAGACTCTCGGGTGGATTGTCTTTGACTTGAGGAGGTCGTCGAGGTTGCCCGATCCGTTCCGATCCTTAGAGCTGACGACAAGGTGGAGGACGGCGATGAAGACCCAAAGGACTTGGTATCGTGAGGTATAACTTCTTTCCGAGTAGTTAACCTCTTATCTGTTATCTAGTTAGGGTTTAGTATCGATCCTGGAGTTCTAGTCGGTGTTGCGAGCTTTGAAAAATCGTTTTTTGCATATTCCGCCTCCCTGCGAACCCGCGGGGTGCGCGACATCGACTTATACTGGTATCTGTTAGTGTATATGCCCTAGGGGCCATTATTGTATCATACTAGTTTGTATATTACTTAATGGAAGCTTGGGATATTCACATGTATATAACAGTCTTGCTAAACATGGTAGTATGCTACTTGGTTTTTCTATCTTAATATGTGAGTATACGTATTGATAGAGCTCTTAGGATCTTGCTTGACTACCAGCATTGTGATGGCAGTCACACTAGTGGGGGCTGGGTAGTCCACAAGCACATTCTTATTCAGGTCCCTAGTCGTTGGATTATCGAGACAGAGCATCGATACTCCGGAGTAGACTAGTGTGTACGCTTCTCATCCCAGTTGAGGAGATGGTCTGTCCCACAGCCATCAGTACGTCGTACTGGAGATAGTATGCAGGTACTCGTTAGGTTACGGGTACAACGGACAGGACTCACAGGGAACTGTTGGTTGGTTTTATACCAGTCGTCAGTGAACAGTTCCCAGGTGACATGAGTACAGCATAGTCCGCAGACTTGACACTGCTACTTCGCCTCGAGTGTGTCCCACTGTTCTTAGATTGCTACCCTACCATGACTCAAAGGAGTCGTGCAAACAGGTAGCAGTTGGGTGCAATCCCGAGCACTTGGAGGCAGTGGCGGTTAGACAGAATTCGTCTCTCCCGGTATTGGGGGTTGATATCGCGCCGTGTCAGAGAGCCATTACGCAAAGTCCCTGGCCAGGGCAAGCGAGATTTGCTGGTAGGTTCCAGTAGTTTCTCAAGGTGTGATGGGCTTTGCTCCGACACGACTTATACCTCTATTAGGGGACTGACGCTTGCCGCCCCCTAGGCCCGATATGCGATAGTCTTAGACGATCGGACCGGACTGTACGGAGATTGTCACATCAGACTCAGTAGGAGTTCGGATGGGTTTCCTCATCGGCCTTCTTATCGACATCTACCTGGGGAACGTTACGTACAGCTAGTGCCGCTTGCGGTCTGTGGTTAAACCCACTGCCAGCGTAGTAGTCGAGTCTCTAGAGTCCCACACAGAGAGTTTCCCTACTCCAGGCGAAACGATACAGAGGTCGTATGGTTTTACGACAAGGGTTCGGACGCATACGTGTGTTTACGCACGTACGACTTTCGGACAGTTTTTACCAGTCGGCTTTGGTTTAAGCCAGTTACTGGTATCCGGTTATTGGATTTATATAGTCTAAAGTTTTTCCGTATTTTTGCGGAAAGGTGGGGCGTTCTCGTAATTGCGCGAGAAGCTTCTAGAAGGTGGTGACTAAGGGGGTTTAGGTGGCATATACAATGAATGTGATTAGTGAGTCATATGGATGATTCATCCATATCATTAATGCATCATAAATGCTTAATGACTCATGGAGATGAATCATCACTAGATATTATCAAGCATGGTTGTTAAATTGATTTATTTTCTTTTCTTGATAAAAAGAAATGCTTGATATATATTATCATAACTCATTATTCTCGCTTCATTATTATCTTCACCTTCTCTCTCCTCAAGCTCTCCCTCTTCAAACCCTAATCCTCCCCTCTCATGTGTTGAGTACAAGGATTAGTTAGACTTATTAAACCATAACCTTCACTCTATTTCACCTAGCTTCTTTGATTAGCACTTAAAGAAGTTTAGTTGCCTCAAGTTTAGAGGCTAAGCTTGGAGTAAAGCTCTCGGGTGGATCGTCTACTACTTCGAGAAGGCCGAGGAGGAGGTGGAGTTCGCAAAGACGAAGGACACGATTCGATAGGTATAATCCCTAGACATAGTAGTATAGAACTTCTATGTTTGTTGTTAGTTATCGTTTAGCTTCGATTCATGCGGTTAGTCGATGTTTAGCATAAAAACAAGATCGTTTTTCATATTTCCGCCTCCCCGCAAGTCGTGGGGTGTTGTACATCGACTTACAGTAGTATCAGAGCCTCGCTAAATAATAAATAACTTTCTTGCAAATTTGTATGAATTTCGAACGGAAAAAACAAAACCGGAAAAGCCCGAAATCACAAGTTTCTGTCGATTTTTAAATGAAGTCCAAAAATTTTCAGGGATGTTCAGAAAGCTTTAAAAGACAGTAGAAGAACACCCAAGAAAATTGGGCCCCTGAATCGCCTAAAGTGCCGCGGAACCGCGGCGGATCCCACCGATCAGCCGCGATTCCGCCGCCGAGTTGGCGATTCAGGAACCCAATTTTCCTGTGTTGCTTCTCTGTGATATTTGGTATTTTCTGGAATTTTTTATTTTTGTTCAGGTTTCAGATTTACAGAGAAGTATTGGAGCAAAATTAAAAGTGTTTTATCGATCGAAATTATACAGTATTTGCTTGTTGGATTATATCTGTGTTTGTATAATGTGTTCGTAAACCTCCCCTAACTGCTATTATGTCGGTTGGCAGGGGGTTGCACATTTCTGTAATGGTTTTTACTGTTTGTGGATATGAACTGTGTTGGACTGTTGTGATGTATAGCCGGGGTTTTGTGATGGGTTGTTATTTAATTCATTTGATGTAAATGTAATTTGTTGTAATATTATTTTGCGGGGCACATCCAGGTTGCGGTTGTAGCCACCGTTGTATTATTTCATTTTACTGTTTTTGCTTCTAGGACAGACCCAAGGTGGGGTGCACAAACTGCCGGGCGGGTAGTTTGCCGTACCCGTTAGGGTCTTGGGTGGGCTAATGGCTATTCATCACAACTGTGTAATCCGTCTTTTGTTGCAGGCTCAAAACAAACACGGATTGCTTGCAAATCCAATAAAGTTCATCTGTGATCTGGAATGCCTATTATTGCGTCTGACGAATGTACAATATCTATATATGATAGCTATTTAGACGTCACTTATGTTTTACACCCGCGCTAGCCCAGCCCCCGCTCTGTCATTAGTTAAGTAACCTAACGGGTGATGACGGGACCCCGTGGCGAATGCGGATGGCATAAGAGGACGTTGTATTTTCGTTGTTTTCTGCAATGATAGGTTAATGATGGGACGCATTATTTATAATGCAAAGAAAATAAACCAAAAAGTTTAATCGTTGGAACAATTTAAAAGAAACCACTCGGTTAATTTTAAAAACAGATATTTTTAAATGCGGAGCTTTAACTACTCCTTTTAAAAGCTATCAGGTTCCTTCGGCTATATCAAGTTCACTACGTTCACGGTTTCGCCAAAACCATTCGTAGCCCTCCGTCATTTCATCTGGGTATTCAGTAGTATTCAAGCTATGTATTTTGACCAACGCCAAGGCATAGTGTTTGGTAGCTACTGGGTATTCATTTGTTGCATAGATAGATGAGTTAGTTTGGGACAGTCGTATGATCATTTTGGCCAACGTCAAGGATATGTATAGATGGGTTCAAATTAACAAGATAATGATGGGTAGAACTTGACATGTGACTTATGATATTTTGACCAACGCCAAGGTCATAAGAGCATGGGGCAAAAATATATATCGGGAATTTCTAAAGAAACTGAAATTTGCAAAGAGTTGCATACCATTTGGAGTTTGATGAATGTTGGTAGGATTCCTTCAACATTATCATACGATAATATTTGGATCCCGATCCTACTGTGAGTATATACTACTTATCAGGATATTCTTCACTTAACGATCAATGCTATAAACTAAGTAGGTGTCTAGAAAGGTGTCAGCGGGGTTACGCCCCCAGAGAAAAGAGGTTATTTAATTAAGGAACTTCGCGAAAGCGTTGGAAAACCTCCCTCGAAGTATCGACACTAGCCTGGCTGAACGGTTAAGCAAGTATTGTACGGTGAGAATAGTCCTGGCTAATTCTTCTTCTATGGTTTGGGGAAGGATTCGAGAAACAGTGGGAGCCATCCAGTTTAGATAAACTAAAAACCACTCTAAACTTGCAAAAGCATCATGCTAAAGAGTTTTCTTCTCTCTCTCCTATTTGCAGCGACCCTGAAAATGACTGGACTTAAGTTACTTTTAGAGAAAAATATACTGACAGGGCCAAACTATAAAGATTGGCTGCGGAATGTCAAAATGGCTTTGACCTATGACAAATTGGGGTACGTCCTCACCGCTACGGCACCTGCTGTCCCTGGTCCCAAATCCAGTAATGCGGATAAGGAAATCCGCAAAACCTGGGATTTAGATTGCGCGAAAGCCAAGTGCATCGTACTTGCCTCGATGAACAATGAACATCAGAGGAGGCACGAGGATATGGACCTAGATGGCATATTTCTCCATACAAAGGAACTTTATGGAGAGCAATCTCGTATAGCAAGATACGAGACCTCTAAGAACTTGTTTCGAGCGAGGTTGGCTGTCGGGTCATTGGTAGGAGAACATGTCCTAAAGATGATCGGCTATATTGAAGAGCTCGCAGACCTTGAGACGACTTTGGATAATGAGCTCTATACAGACCTTATTCTCCAGTCCCTTCCTCACACCTACGCCCAGTTTATCCTGAACTTCAACATTCAAAGAAAAGAAGTTGAACTTCCGGAACTCCTGAACATGTTAAGGAGTGCAGAGGGCACCTTGCAGAAGACAAGGGAAACACCCGCTATGTTTGTTAGCGGTGCATCTTCTTCCGGGTCCAAGGCTAGGGTCAAAGGAAGGAAGAAGAAGGCCGCCACCAAACCTAGAGGAGGTGTTAGTAAGGTGGGACGGAAGGGAAAGAAAAAGTTTGCGGTACCGGTAGTAGGCCAGGATGAGTGCTTCCATTGTCACAGGAAAGGGCACTGGAACAAGGATTGCAAGGCGTGGAACGCCAAGAACCAGGAACCGAAGCAAGCTGTGGCTTCGACTTCAGGTGTGTTTGTAATTGAGAATTATCTGTCAATCAACTCTACTTCCTGGGTATTGGATACCGGATCAGGATCTCATATTTGCAATTCATTGCAGGCACTGAGAAACCGTAGAGTGCTCAAGGAAGGTGATATGACCCTAAAGGTTGCTAACGGAGCTAGCGTGGGAGCTGCGTCCGTCGGGGATTATCACCTAGGATTGACGAGTGGACACATTTTGGTTTTACATAACTGTTTTTTTGTACCAAGCTTAACGTGTAATATCATATCAGTTTCCTTGTTATAAAATAAAGGTTATGATTTCACGTTTATAAGAGATGTTGTTAACATCCACCTTAATCATGGTTTGATTGGGTCCGGTACACTAAATAACGGTATATATGTTTTAAACCAACTCCAAATTTTCAATGTCCAGAACACACTTAAAAGAAAGTCTCCAGATTTAAATAAAGCTTTCTTATGGCATTGTAGACTGGGTCATATCAATGAGAGAAGGTTGACTAAGTTGCATAGAGAAGGATATTTGGACTCGTTCGAATATCAAACTTATGACACTTGTCAATCTTGTCTCAAAGGAAAGATGACAAAGACTCCATTTACTGGACAAGGAGTAAGAGCGAGTGAGCTCTTAGGACTCATACACAGTGATTTATGTGGTCCATTGTCTACACATGCAAGAGGTGGTTTTTCCTATTTCATTACTTTCACGGATGATTACTCAAGATACGGATTCATTTATCTGATGAAACATAAATCCGAGGCTTTTGAGAAATTCCAAGAGTATAAGAATGAAGTAGAAAACCAAACCGGCAAAAGTATCAAGACACTTAGATCTGATCGAGGTGGTGAATACTTGAGTGCCGAGTTCCTAGGTTACCTAAAAGAGAAAGGAATTCTCTCTCAGCTTACTCCTCCATACACTCCACAGCATAACGGTGTATCGGAGAGACGGAATTGAACCCTATTGGATATGGTACGATCCATGATGAGTAATGCTGAGTTACCGCGATCTTTCTGGGGTTATGCGTTAGAATCAGCGGCATATCTTTTGAACATGATTCCTACCAAGACTGTGCCTACCACGCCATATCAGATGTGGAGTGGGAAGAAACCCTATCTTCAGTATCTGAAAATATGGGGATGTCCAGCTTTTGTTAAAAAGCAGCATGTGGACAAGCTCGAGGCACGATCAGTAAAGTGTCAGTTTGTGGGATATCCAAAGAACTCCAAGGGGTATCTATTCTATTACGCAGAGAAACAAAAGGTGTTTGTTTCTCGTAATGCCCATTTTCTAGAATATCAGTTTTTAGAAAAGGAAATAAGTGGGAGCGAAATAGAACTAGAAGAAATTCCAGAACCACAAACTGCTACTGAAAGTTTGGTAGAACCGGTAGTTCAAGAAGAACAGGACATTCCCGCACCCCTCCGCAGAAGTAGTAGGCCGTCTCATCCGCCTGAGAGATACTACGGTTTTCTCATAGATGGGGATAGAGAGGATTGCATCATAGATGATGATGAACCTACTGACTTCCAGCAGGCCATCCAGAGCGGCGACTCGGTACGATGGCTAGATGCAATGCGGACCGAAATGGAGTCCATGTACACCAACAAAGTATGGACTTTGGACTTTGCTCCAGATGGGGTAAAACCCATAGGATGCAAATGGATCTTCAAGAAAAAGATTGGTGTAGATGGACAGGTGGAAACCTATAAGGCTAGACTTGTTGCAAAGGGTTTTCGTCAAAGACCTGGTTTGGACTATGACGAAACTTTTTCTCCAGTGGCTATGCTCAAATCCATTCGGGTCCTTCTTGCTATTGCTGCCTTCCATGATTATGAAATCTGGCAAATGGACGTAAAGACGGCTTTTCTGAATGGAAATTTAGAAGAGTGCGTCTATATGGATCAGCCAGAGGGTTTCAATCAGAGTGGGAGTAGCGGGAAAGTATGCAAGCTGCTTAAGTCCATTTATGGACTAAAGCAGGCATCGCGGAGTTGGAACATCTGTTTTGATGAGACAGTCAAAGAATATGACTTTATCAAAAATCCAGATGAACCGAGCATATATAGTAAAGTTGTAGCCAGAAGTGTCGTATTCCTCGTCTTGTACGTGGATGACATTCTATTGATAGGAAATGACATTCCTATGCTACAATCTGTCAAAGGATTCTTGTCACACAGGTTCTCCATGAAAGACCTGGGTGATGCCTCTTACATTCTAGGGATCCGGATCTATCGTGATAGATCCAAGAGGATATTGGGACTTTCGCAGTCCAGGTATATCGACACTGTACTGAAAAGATTCAGTATGGAAGATTCTAAGCACGGTAATCTACCAGCTTGTCACGGAATCACCCTCTCCAAAGAGATGTCTCCCAAGACTGATTTGGAAAGGGAACGCATGTCTATTATACCCTACGCTTCTGCGGTAGGCTCTATAATGTATGCGATGTTGTGCACCAGACCAGATGTAGCTTACGCACTGAGCGTGGTAAGCCGGTATCAGTCAGACCCAAGGAAGAAGCACTGGATAGCAGTAAAGAACATTCTCAAGTACCTGAGAAGGACTAAGCAGATGTTCTTGGTTTACGGCGGAAAAGACCTCAGGTTGGAGGCCTTTGCTGATTCCGGCTTCCAGAGTGATAAGGACGATTCCAAGTCCATGTCGGGTTATGTCTTTACCCTCAATGGAGGGGCGGTGTGCTGGAAGAGCTCCAAGAAGGACACCGTTGCTGACTCGACGATGGAAGCGGAGTATATAGCTGCTTGCGATGCCGCAAAAGAAGCAGTCTGGATGAAGAAGTTCCTAACAGAACTTCAGGTGGTTCCTACAATAGTTGATCCAATACCTCTGTATTGCGACAACAACGGAGCTATAGCTTTAGCAAAGGAACCAAGGTCCCATCAGAAGTCCAGACACATCTTAAGGCGGTATCACCTGATCAGGGAGATCATTGATCGTCAGGAGATCGAGGTTCGGAGAGTTGCTTCTGAAGAGAACATTGCTGATCCATTCACAAAAGCCCTACCTCAGATTCAGTTCGAGAGGCTACTCGAGATCATCGGTCTTCGATATGCCAGTACATGGCCCTAGTGCAAGTGGGAGATTGTTAGTGTATATGCCTTAGGGGCCATTATTGTATCATACTAGTTTGTATATTACTTAATGGAAGCTTGGGATATTCACATGTATATAACAGTCTTGCTAAACATGGTAGTATGCTACTTGGTTTTTCTATCTTAATATGTGAGTATACGTATTGATAGAGCTCTTAGGATCTTGCTTGACTACCAGCGTTGTGATGGCAGTCACACTAGTGGGGGCTGGGTAGTCCACAAGCACATCCTTATTCAGGTCCCTAGTCGTTGGATTATCGAGACAGAGCATCGATACTCCGGAGTAGACTAGTGTGTACGCTTCTCATCCCAGTTGGGGAGATGGTCTGTCCCACAGCCGTCAGTACGTCGTACTGGAGATAGTATGCAGGTGCTCGTTAGGTTACGGGTACACCGGACAGGACTCACAGGGAACTGTTGGTTGGTTTTATACCAGTCGTCAGTGAACAGTTCCCAGGTGACATGAGTACAGCATAGCCCGCAGACTTGACACTGCTACTTCGCCTCGAGTGTGTCCCACTGTTCTTAGATTGCTACCCTACCACGACTCAAAGGAGTCGTGCAAACAGGTAGCAGTTGGGTGCAGTCCCGAGCACTTGGAGGCAGTGGCGGTTAGACAGGATTCGTCTCTCCCGGTATTGGGGGTTGATATCGCGCTGTGTCAGAGAGCCATTACGCAAAGTCCCTAGCCAGGGCAAGCGAGATTTGCTGGTAGGTTCTAGTAGTTTCTCAGGGTGTGATGGGCTTCGCTCCGAAACGACTTATACCGCTATTAGGGGACTGACGCTTGCCGCCCCCAGGCCCGATATGCGATAGTCTTAGACGAACGGACCGGACTGTACGGAGATTGTCACATCAGACTCAGTAGGAGTTCGGATGGGTTTCCTCATCGGCCTTCTTATCGAAATCTACCTGGGGACCGTTACGTACAGCTAGTGCCGCTTGCGGTCTGTGGTTAAACCCACTGCCAGCGTAGTAGTCGAGTCTCTAGAGTCCCACACAGAGAGTTTCCCTACTCCAGGCGAAACGATATAGAGGTCGTATGGTTTTACGACAAGGGTTTGGACGCATACGTGTGTTTGCGCACGTACGACTTTCGGACAGTTTTTACCAGTCGGCTTTGGTTTAAGCCAGTTACTGGTATCCGGTTATTGGATTTATACAGTCTAAAGTTTTTCCGTATTTTTGCGGAAAGGAGGGGCGTTCTCGTAATTGCGCGAGAAGCTTCTAGAAGGTGGTGACTAAGGGGGTTTAGGTGGCATATACAATGAATGTGATTAGTGAGTCATATGGATGATTCATTCATGTCATTAATGTATCATAAATGCTTAATGACTCATGGAGATGAATCATCACTAGATATTATCAAGCATGGTTATTAAATTGATTTATTTTCTTTTCTTGATAAAAAGAAATGCTGGATATATATTATCATAACTCATTATTCTCACTTCATTATTATCTTCACCTTCTCTCTCCTCAAGCTCTCCCTCTTCAAACCCTAATCCTCCCCTCTCATGTGTTGAGTACAAGGATTAGTTAGACTTATTAAACCATAACCCTCACTCTATTTCACCTAGCTTCTTTGATTAGCACTTAAAAAAGTTTAGTTGCCTCAAGTTTAGAGGCTAAGCTTGGAGTAAAGCTCTCGGGTGGATCGTCTACTACTTCGAGAAGGCCGAGGAGGAGGTGGAGTTCGCAAAGACGAAGGACACGATTCGATAGGTATAATCCCTAGACATAGTAGTATAGAACTTCTATGTTTGTTGTTAGTTATCGTTTAGCTTCGATTCATGCGGTTAGTCGATGTTTAGCATAAAAACAAGATCGTTTTTCATATTTCCGCCTCCCCGCAAGTCGTGGGGTGTTGTATATCGACTTACAGTATCAGAGCCTAACTAAACCTTTACTAGCTTGTTAGCAACTTATTAGAACTTTGATCGTCAAAAAACTCGAAAACCATACACCCAATCCCTCAAGTTTCTGTCGATTTTAAAACTGCATGAAAAAATTATTTCAGAGGCATGAAAAATACAAACAGAGAATTCAAAGAACTCAGAAGAAAAACGAGTCCCTAACTCGTCACAACCAACGCAGAACCACGGTGAATCGGTATTTGCTGCCGTTCCGCGGCCGAGTTGTTGCCGAGTTAACTCTTTCTTCCTCTGTGTGTCTTATTGTGGGTGTATAGTTCTCTGGGATATTTGGTTTCTACCTATAATGATCTGAGTGCTGGTTTGCATTTGGGGTAGACACGGAAAATATTTTTCGATCAAAATTCTAAGTTATTTGCTAATTAGGTTTTATCTGTGCTGTGATATATGTGCTGAATGTCCGCTAATTGCTATACGTCGATTAGTAGTGGTTGCACATATCTGTGATTGTGATATTGGTTTGTGTATATGAACTTATTGGATCATCGTGGATGAATAGCCATGGGATGTGAGATGAGGGTTTTCATTCTTTCATTCAATGTAAATTGTGAAGTGATGTAATATTATTTTGTGGGACACATCCGAGTTGAGGTTGTAGCCACCGTTGTATTATTTTCTTTTACTGTTTCCTGCTTTTAGGATAGACCCAAGGTGGGGTGCACAAACTACCGGGTACTTTGAAGTGCCTAGTGGCCAACTCATTTTACTAAGGGAGGTTGCTTCGCTTCGGGTATTTGGTGGGTAGTTTGCCGCACCCATAGGGGTCTGGGGTGGGGTTTGGCTATTCATCATGATCGTGAAATCCATCTTTCGTTACAGGTTTAAACGAAACGCGGAATTCCTAGTATATCTAATATGTTCATCTGTGATCTGGAATGCCTATTATTGCGTCAAGCGAATATTTATTATATATATGCTATATAGTAGACGTTGCTTATGTTTTTCACCCGCGCTAGTCCAGCCCCCGCTCTGGCGTTAATTAAGTAACCTAACGGTGTTAGACGGGGCCCAGTGGCGAATGCGGATGGCATAAGTGGACAAGATATTTTCTTCTTTTTCTGTGATGATAGGTGTAAATGATGGGACTGTATTATATTAATGCAAAGCAAATAAACCAAAGTTGAATCGTTGGAACAAATTTTAAAACCACTCGGTTTTTTCAAAACAGCAGACTTTTAAATGCGGAGCTTAAACCACTCCTTTTAAAATCTATCAGGTTCCTTCGATTATATCAAGTTCACTATGTTCAAGGTTTCGCCAAAACCATCCTTAGCCCTCCGTCATTTCATACGAATATTCAGTAGTATTCAAGCTATGTTTGTTGACCTTAGCCAAGGCATGGTGTTTAGTAGCTGCTGGGTATTCATATGTAGCATAGATAGATGCGTTGCGTTGGGACAGTCGTATTACTTTGTTGGCCTTCGTCAAGGGTATATACAGGTGGGTTCAAATTAACCTAGACAATAATGGGTAGAACTTGACGTATGACTTATGATTTGTTGGCCTTCGTCAAGGTCATAAGAGCATGGAGCAAAAATCCACATCGAGAGTTTCTAAAGAAACTGAAACTTGCTAGTGCTACATACCATTTGGAGTGTGATAATGTTGGTAGGATTCCTTCAGGATTTTCACACAATGATATTTGGATCCCGATCCTACTGTAAGTATCCGCTACTCCTCGGGAGATTTTTCACTTAACGATCAATGTTATAAACTAAGTAGGTGTCTAGAACAATGTTAGCGGAGCTACGCCTCCAGGGAAAAGAGGTTATTTAATTAAGGAACTTCGCGAAAGTGTTGTAAAACCTCCCTCGAAATACCGACACTAGCCTGGCTGAAAGGTTAAGCAAGTATTGTATGGTGAGATTAATCCTGACTAATTCTTCTTTTATGGTTTGAGGAAGGATTCGAGAAACAGTAGGAGCCATCCTGTTTAGATAAATTAAAAACCAATCTAAACTTGCAAGAGCATCATGCTGAGTGTTTTCTTCTCTCTCTCCTAATTGCAGCGACCAAAGTGACCGGATTAGGTTACAGATAGATAATAAAATGACTGAGTTATACTATATTGACTGGCAAAGGTTTGTCCAGATATCAATTACCTATAATAAGCTGGACCACCTCATTACTACTCAAGACCCGCCGTCCCAGGTCTAGTTTCCACCGTCGCGGATGGTATCCGTAAGACAAGGGAAAAAGGACTGTGCGAATGCCAAGTGCCTCATGTTGGTCTTAGTTGATGGTATATACCAGAGGCAGCACGAGAAGATGGACTTAGTTTCCATCTTCCTCCATTACAAAGATTTATATAGAGAGCAATCTTATATCGCAAAATATGAGACCTCGAAAGAATTTCTTCATGCGAGGTTGGCTGTCGGGTCATCTGTAGGGGACCACGTCCTTACAATGACTAGCTTTATTAAAAAGCTTACGGACCTGGAGACCACGTTGGAGAACGAGTCATGTACTGACTTGATTCTACAGTCCCTACCTTCTACTTACGCCTAGGGGAAGAAAGTTATACTTCCAGTTGAGGGCACTCTGAAGGAAACCTGGGAGACACCCGCTCTGCTTATTGGGGAATCATCCTCTTTTAGATCCAAGGAGAAAGCCAAGGGTAAGAAAAAGAAGGCCTCCACAAAGCTGATAGGCGGTGTTAGTAAGATAGAAGGAAAGCGTAGGGCAGCAGTTTTGTGGTTAACATTAGGGAAGGAGGAATGTTCCTATCGTCATGGGAAAAGGCATTGGCAAAAGGGATGCAGGGCTTGGAAAGCTAGAATCCAGGATCCGAAGTACATTGTGGCTTCGACTTCGGGTGTGTTTTTTATTGAAAATAGTATGTCAATTAACTCTTCTTTTTGGGTATTAGAAACCGGATCAGGTGTTGGAGATAGTGCCCTCAGAGTCAATTATTAGGTCACAGGTACGTGATTGTAATGATTGAGGGAGGACCTATCCCGGTAGGACAGTCTTACTCGAGATGATAGTATGCTATCTGGTTTACCTTTATCATCGTGTACTGTTTTAGGTGACATGACACGTCGCTATTACACGTTGATAGAGCCCCTAGGATTCTTGCTTGACCACCAGCAGTATGAGGGCGATCATATAAGTGGGAGCTGGGGGTCTACAAGCATATCCTTAAAAGGTCCCTAGTCGTGGGAGTTTCGAGACCGGGCATCGATACTCCATTAGTAGACTAGTGTATACAGTCGAGACCCCGACGAGGGGCGGTGGCCGGTCTCACAAGCCACTGGTGTCAGTTGGATCACCTAAGATGTATACAGGTGCTCATTGGGTTATGAGTACACCGGACAGGACTCGCCGGGAACATGCTAGTTGGTCATATACCAGACGTCAGATGGCAGTTCCCTGGTGACATGTGTGCAGGTTAGTTCATCGACCTGGGGGTCGTCATTTGTCTCGTGTGAGTTCCCACTGTACTTTGATTACTACCCTACCACGGCTCAAAGGAGTCGTGCAAACAGGTTTTAGTTGGGTACAGTCCCGAGCCACATGGAGGCAGTGAGCGTATCTTCAGGGGTTCGTCTCTCCCGGTATTGGGGGTGAGGTCGTGCTGTGTCTAGGAGAGCCATTACACAAAGTCCTTGGCCAAGGCAAGGAGATTTACTGGTAGGTATTCCAGTAGTATCTCAGGGTGTTCTGGGCTACACTCCGACACGACTTGTACCGCTTTTGGGGGTCTGACTTTTACCAACCCCCTAGGCCCGCCATGCGATACTCATAGACGAACGGACCGGACTGCACGGATATTGTCACTGACAGGCTCAGTAGGGTGTCAGGATGAGTTTACTCATCGACGTCCCTTTTGGTCAATAGCTGGTGGCCCGTCACGTATTGGCTTATACCTCTGACGTGCTAGTGGTTAAATCCACAGCCATAGTATTGAAGAGTCTTTAGAGTCCACCACACTTTCAGTTACTCAAGTTTCGGGCGAAACGCTGTAGAGGCCGTATGGAGATATGGCAGGGTCCGATCAGATACGTGCGGTATTGCACGGATCAGGATCGGACAGTTTGTACTAGTGGCCGTATGGTTATATGGCAGGGTTCGATCAGATACGTGCGGTATTGCACGGATCAGGATCGAACGGATATAACTAGCCGGCTTTGGCTTAAGCCGGTCCTAGTTTAGTACAGTGTAGATTTTGTCTCATTGCATTTGTATCCGGACGGAATACAGATGCGGGTGTGTATGCACAGTATGGGGGTTTTCCTGTAGTTTATTACGGGACCAGTTTTCTGGAGTTGCCAGTTTGCATTCCGTTCCGGCCGGTTTTCCTTTGTTCTTTCCCGGCCGGACTTTTCAGATGGAGGGTGTTATTTGCAATTGTGCAAATAACATTTGTGGAGGGGGTATCTTGCATATTGGTGGCATCATGATGGCTTTTCATGATGAGATCCTTTTTCTTTCTTTTCTTTGCTTTATGAGATTAGAAATGAAAAGAGGTTTGATGTTGATTTAGTGATGATTATGTTTTAGGTTGTGGTCACCACTTTTTGCATCCTACACTCACCTCCCTCTTGTTATCATATTGTTTTTGCTCCACCATTTTAATTCTCACTTGATAAGAGGTTTTTGTTCATGGTTGAGAAAAAGAAAGAGAGAAAGAAAAGAGAAGAAGAGAGTTTCATCTTCATCCTTGAGAGTGTTTCATTTGATTGATCTCATTCCATGTCAAGAAAAATGCAAGCACCATTTTTCTTATCCTTGTTTCCTCCATCATCCACAAATGGCAACCAACCCCAAAGTGAGACATACACTCTACACTATATTCCTACAGCAAATCTTGGACGCGTCGATTCGCCAGCTTCGCGCCCGAGTTGCCTCGGTATTGAGGTGGGAGCCCGTAAAAGTACCCGGCTTCGTGGTGCCCTTTCCGACGAGGAGGAGACGGACGGAGATCCCGCGAGGAGATCGGAGTGGAGATGAAGACCAGAGGACTCGGATCGTATGGTATACTTCTCTACCCCCTCTTTAGATAGCTTAGACTAGTTTAATGGCACGATCCGGGGTTTAGTGCGCGGTGGTGCCGGTTTGCAAAGTCCGCAAAATTTAAGTTTATCACCGTTTCCGCGTTTGGCCGTCGGTTTGACGGCCGGGGCACCGCCGTGCACTTACAGTGGTATCAGAGCCTCGCCATTAACTTCGTCTAGCTTCGTTTGATGTGTTTCGCAGTTCCGATCGACCAAAATTCCAAAAACCGTATTTTTCCTTCACATCAGTTTCTGTTGAAATTTTTTGAAGTCTAAAAATTTTTCAGGTTGTAAATTATTGATGTACTGGAAAATGTAAGAGCTCTGTAAAAATTCGACGAAGTAATTCCACAGTTGGAGCGCGGAAGCGCCGCGAAAACCCCATTCCCGCGGCCCTTCCGCCGCGCACTATTCACATGACGTCACCAATTTTTTACAGAGGCCTTATTGACTTAAAATATGGGTTTTGGAATATTAAAATTGGGCCCAGGATTTCTGTGAGTGCTACAGTTTTGATTGAGGGCCCACTTGTTAATTTTTGGTCAATCGGAAAATTTTAAACACATTTTTCACAGTATTTACATTATATCTGCGACCGTGAATGTCACTCGATCGGTAAATCCCGTCTAACTGCTATAGCCCGGTTAGACGGATTTGCGAACGTGACTTTCACGTTGATGTTCTATGTATTTGCTGTGTTGTTGCGGATCGGTCGTGGGGGATAGCCTGGATGCAATACTAGTACTGTGCTGTTGTATTATGTACATTTGATATTGCGGGGCGAGCGTCCGACATGTGGACTGCCGTCACTGCCTGTTTGTATTATTCTTTTGGGGCACGACCTGGTTGCGGTCGATGTACCCGGTGTATGTATATTTTACTTTTTGTACTAGGATTACCCCGCGGTGGGGTGCACGGATAGCCGGGTTCTGGAGGGCAACAAGCCCGCATCTCATGGCATTGAGACGGAGGGGGCTTCACTCTGGGATTGGCGGGCTATTCGCCGCACTCGTAGGGGGTACAGGTTGACCCAGGAGGGGTGCCCAAGTGACCGGATTCCGTGAAGTGCTGGGTGGTCCATTCACGGTGCTGAAGGGGGCTGCCTCGCTTCAGGTTTTGGCGGGTGACTTGCCGCGCCCGTAGGGGTCTAGGATTTCATTGCACAGGCTATCCACACGACCAGGGGAACGTCGGGTTTCAGTAGTGGCTCTGTGAAACCCGGGGATCCCAGATATCTGTATTGTTCTGTGATGCTGTACATTTCTGTGATGTTGCATTTCTTTTCACGCCTTGAGCGAAATATAATATATTGGTATATATATTAGTAGATGTTGTATATGTTTTTCATCCGCGCTAGTCCAGTCCCCGCTCTGCCGTTAGTTAGCTAACCTAACGGGTGATGACGGGACCCAGTGGCGAATGCGGATGGCATATACGTACATCAGTATATTTTCGTTCTTTTGGTGTGATCAATTGATGGGACTGCATTGATTCGGATCAATGCAAGTTATAAACAAACCTAATCTGATGTTGTTGGAACACTTTTCAAAAAGCTGTTATTGCAAGGACGTTCACTTTTGTTTTGCATCGCGGTATTCATTTAGAATATCCTGCTCCTCAGTCGACGAGGCAAGGGCCGAGATCCCTTCACCGGGAGTGACCCCTTGGACAATAAGTTTGCGTCAGGGCATTAACTTCACTATAGCCGATTACTTTTGCTTTGCACCGTGGTATTCATTTGGAATATCCTGCACCCCATTCTACGGGGAAAGAGCCGAGATCCCTTCACCGGGAGTGACCTCTTTAGCAACGGTTTTCGTCACTATATTTTCAAAAAGCTATCCGTTCCTTCAACGATATCAAGTTCATTACGTTAAAGGTTTTCGCCAGAAACCATTCGTAGCCCTCCGTCGTTTCAGATGGGTAGCACGTAGTATTCATGCTATGTTTGTTGACCTTCGTCAAGGCATAGTGTATGGTAGCTGCTTGTTATCTTTCTGCTGCATAGATAGATGCGTTGGTTTGGGACAGTCGTATAGCCTTGTTGACCTTCGTCAAGGGCTTGTACGGGTGGATTCAAATTAACCTGGAGAATGACGGGTAGAACTTGACATGTGACTTATGATTTGTTGGCCTTCGTCAAGGTCATAAGAGCATGGGGCAGAAATCACATCGGGAGTTTCAAAAGAACTGAAACTTGCCAGATATGCGCATACCTTCTGGAGTGTTATAGCGTGAGCGGATTCCGTCACGTTATCATGCGATGATAGTTGGATCCCGATTCCCACTGATGAGTTAGTGTACTCCTCGGGTGACCCCGACTAATTCTTCTTTCAGGTTTGGAGGAGAATTTGAGGTACAGTGGGAGGATTCCAGATTAGATAAATTGGTAACCATTCTGATCTAGGTTAGAGTGCACGCTGAGTGTTTCTTTTCTCTCTCTCTCTGGCAGCGACCTTTTGACCCGACCCTAAGTCTATGACTCAGTGACCAAGTTGACCGAACCTTCTTAAACACTGGTTTTTGGATTGTCAGAGTTGCAAACCTCATTGCCACTCCTACTTTTACCCTTTTCTCCAGGACACCCCGTTTTACTACGAACGTCCACTTCCATTGGACAAAACCATCGTATGGTTAGATACGAACTCGAAAGAATTTATTCGAGGATGGTTTCAGGTTCTGGAGAAAACGGATAGGATTATTCAGTTGTCTTTTCCTTTTACCCTCTCTCAGGTTACGAGTACTCCTTGGTTTAGGGGTAGTACACCTATTACGCAAATTGGATTGTCTTCTTCCAAACCTTAGGCTGGTGCCGACCGGTAGGGAATGAAGAAAACCAATTAGCATAACGATGGTGTGCAGAAGGTATTAAGTTCAGACAAAGCAAGGGATTAGTAAGAGGGCAAAGTAAATTGCAACAGATTTTCACGACCAAACCAAATATTTCGTTACCACTCCCACATCACCTTTGTATTTCTCCAGGACACTCCGTATCACTACGAAGATCCACAGTTTATTTGGATACTCCATCGTATGGTTATATACGAACTCGAATGGAACTTGTTCCAGTTCGGGGATGGATTCTGGTTCAGGAGAAATAGGAATAAGGTTTATTCGGTTGTCTTTTATCTTCACCCTCTCTCATTGCGAGTGTTCCTAGGATTGGGACAGTACACCCATTATGCTTATTGGATAGTCTTCTTCCAAACCATAGGCTGGTGCCGAACGGTAAGGAAGGAAGAAAACCATTTGGCTTAAAGGGGTGTACAGAAGGTAATGACTAAAGACATATAAAGGGATTTGGAGAGGTGGCAAAGAATTATACGGTTATAGTTGTGAATCTGGATAATGGTAGAGGCATTACTAGGAATACCAGAATACCCCATCGAAACATTTCAATGTTTCAGTTTAACTGTGTACTGTTAAAAGAAAACTGATTTTCCGATTAGACACTTGCTCCAGGGTATGTATTTACCAGGTATGATTCTCACATCTGTATGGTTTTACAGATGATGAGTGGGAGTAAGTTATTGGGAATTGGGTGATCATCCTCATTATATCGGGATTCGTTGTAATCGGTGATATTTGAGGAAGTCACCTGGGTAGTTTGCAGGTCGGCAAATATTTGGTTTTGAATATCCGCTGTTATGCACCAATTTCAAATTGATATATCTGTACGTCTATTTTCATAGAGTGAGATATACCTTTCTGAAATTATGTCTACGACATTTACCTATATCAGTGGATGGTTAGGTAAGGAGCATTAAACAGCGGTGTAATTCTTCTTAACCATAAGTACAGTTTTCAACCTACGACGCACAGTGAATGAGTTGTTAGACTCAGTGGACTTATACAGAGTATTGTATATTGTCCAGTGTCCACTAGGACAGAGGGGTTGGTCCTCGTACTGTATTCTGTTTACTTATGACTTCTCTAGTTCTTAGACAGGTGTTTCGTAGAAACACAGGGTCGAAGTTTTGAGAAGTTATAGGTATAAGAATAAAGTAGAGAACCAGGTGTTGCAAGTATCGGGATTCTTCAAAGTGATCGAAGATGTAGATACTTGTATATGGTATTCAGTTGATAGTAATGATTAAGAGAACTTGCTTCTCTTTCGGGTTACTCATAATTGGAAGCATTCCTAAGTTGAGTAACGCTGATCGGCCTCCTTCCATTTAGTTGACATGCACTGGAGATAGCTGCATGATTTGAATCTGGTTAAATTAAATCTGTGCCTCTGGTTCTATATTGGATATAGAACAGTTCATATCTTAACGTTGTTAAGGTACGGGGAGTTGTCCGGCTCATGATTAAAACCAGACTCTGGATAACTCAAGGTACGTTTCTGTAATGGCTGTTTGTGGGTTGACCCAGGCTATGACGAGGGTTGATTTTCTACCATCTGGCAGATCAGTAGAAATATTGTTCTAGACTCGCCACAGTTTTACTAAAAATGGATTTTTTCAAAAACAGTAGTGGGAGTATGGTAGAACTGGAAGTGATTCCAGAACCACAAACGATTACTGAAGATTTGATAAGAAACCTAAAGATTCAATCTGGATTGACATTCCATTGGCCACTCCGCAGATAAGGTGGGTAACTTCAGGCACCCGAGAGGTACTACGGTAGCCTCAAGGACGGTGACAGGGAAGTTCTTGTTTACCCACAATTACCATTGCTGTTGTTCCAGGCTGCGAGACCCGGCGGGAGGATGAGTATAGCGTCATTCTAAACTAGTTTTAGAAGTGTACGTCTATATGACTCTGCCAGAGGGTTGTCGTAGTCAGTGGGAGCAGCGGAAGCATTGGTGGACAGGTAGCTTATGTCTATTTATAGACTAGAGCAGATATAGCGGAGATAGATCATCTATTTCTGACGTGACAGTCATGGGTTTGACTTCATCAGATTAGGGGATGGATCTGTTGAGAAGGTAGTAGGGTGTGATATCCTGGTATTTGGATGATATACACAGAGTAGGAAAAGAAACTCCTACACTACGATCGGTTATACTTTGGTCGTCACACAGTGGTTTCTCCACACAGGACTTGGACATTATATCAGACATACTGGTTACTAGATCTATGGTTTTAGATCTAGATTTGGGTGGTTTCCCAATCAGGGTACTTGACAGCATTCTAAGAGTATTTAGGATGGATGACTCCTGGCTCGGTAGTGTACCTGCAGGTAATGGAGTCACCCTCTCCAAAGGTGTCTTACAGACTAAAGGGGAGAGGGACGTGCATGATTGGCAGATCACTTGCTCAGGCAATTGAGTCAATCGTGAGATGTCAAGTACCACACCAGATGTTGTTCTTGCACTAGATACAATAAGTTGACATTAATCCAATCCTGGAGAAACAGTCGGAAGCAGTTTTTAGAACATAAGTGGATGTTCTAGGGATATGATAACGGCTGCCTCCTTTAGGAGACGGTTATCATTCCAGGCTTCCAAGGTGACATGGATGGCAGAGTGGCTGTCAGAGTTGTAGTTTTCCTTCTGATGAGGGGCAGTATTTTGGACAGGTGGTCCAAGGCAATACTGAGGGAGGCATGGCGCGCAGGATACTGATTAAGTTCAGTTGACGATACAGTCTAAGAAGTTTGGATTTGGAGTTCATTTATGAGCTAGGTCCCATCAGACATCCAGACACATTCTAAGACAGGTATTGCTCTTTTCGGGAGATGGCTTTCTCCGCGAACTTGAGATATAGAGAGACATAGAAAGAAAAAACTAAGCGGATCCACTCACTGAGGCTATTCCTCGAACGCAATAGTTCCGCAAACGAGCTTTGTGAGACTGACTAGTAGAGGAGTTGGATGTTCGGTATCACACGGGCTGTGAGTATGCGACATCGCAATAATTAGCCTTGAGTGCAAGTGGGAGATTGTTGGAGATAGTGCCCTCAGAGTCAATTATTAGGTCACAGGTACGTGATTG
Source organism: Agapanthus africanus (assembly GCA_030015575.1). Taxonomy (NCBI): domain Eukaryota; kingdom Viridiplantae; phylum Streptophyta; class Magnoliopsida; order Asparagales; family Amaryllidaceae; genus Agapanthus; species Agapanthus africanus. The sequence goes on from CM057344.1 coordinate 562,016,923, forward strand.
TAATGATTGAGGGAGGACCTATCCCGGTAGGACAGTCTTACTCGAGATGATAGTATGCTATCTGGTTTACCTTTATCATCGTGTACTGTTTTAGGTGACATGACACGTCGCTATTACACGTTGATAGAGCCCCTAGGATTCTTGCTTGACCACCAGCAGTATGAGGGCGATCATATAAGTGGGAGCTGGGGGTCTACAAGCATATCCTTAAAAGGTCCCTAGTCGTGGGAGTTTCGAGACCGGGCATCGATACTCCATTAGTAGACTAGTGTATACAGTCGAGACCCCGACGAGGGGCGGTGGCCGGTCTCACAAGCCACTGGTGTCAGTTGGATCACCTAAGATGTATACAGGTGCTCATTGGGTTATGAGTACACCGGACAGGACTCGCCGGGAACATGCTAGTTGGTCATATACCAGACGTCAGATGGCAGTTCCCTGGTGACATGTGTGCAGGTTAGTTCATCGACCTGGGGGTCGTCATTTGTCTCGTGTGAGTTCCCACTGTACTTTGATTACTACCCTACCACGGCTCAAAGGAGTCGTGCAAACAGGTTTTAGTTGGGTACAGTCCCGAGCCACATGGAGGCAGTGAGCGTATCTTCAGGGGTTCGTCTCTCCCGGTATTGGGGGTGAGGTCGTGCTGTGTCTAGGAGAGCCATTACACAAAGTCCTTGGCCAAGGCAAGGAGATTTACTGGTAGGTATTCCAGTAGTATCTCAGGGTGTTCTGGGCTACACTCCGACACGACTTGTACCGCTTTTGGGGGTCTGACTTTTACCAACCCCCTAGGCCCGCCATGCGATACTCATAGACGAACGGACCGGACTGCACGGATATTGTCACTGACAGGCTCAGTAGGGTGTCAGGATGAGTTTACTCATCGACGTCCCTTTTGGTCAATAGCTGGTGGCCCGTCACGTATTGGCTTATACCTCTGACGTGCTAGTGGTTAAATCCACAGCCATAGTATTGAAGAGTCTTTAGAGTCCACCACACTTTCAGTTACTCAAGTTTCGGGCGAAACGCTGTAGAGGCCGTATGGAGATATGGCAGGGTCCGATCAGATACGTGCGGTATTGCACGGATCAGGATCGGACAGTTTGTACTAGTGGCCGTATGGTTATATGGCAGGGTTCGATCAGATACGTGCGGTATTGCACGGATCAGGATCGAACGGATATAACTAGCCGGCTTTGGCTTAAGCCGGTCCTAGTTTAGTACAGTGTAGATTTTGTCTCATTGCATTTGTATCCGGACGGAATACAGATGCGGGTGTGTATGCACAGTATGGGGGTTTTCCTGTAGTTTATTACGGGACCAGTTTTCTGGAGTTGCCAGTTTGCATTCCGTTCCGGCCGGTTTTCCTTTGTTCTTTCCCGGCCGGACTTTTCAGATGGAGGGTGTTATTTGCAATTGTGCAAATAACATTTGTGGAGGGGGTATCTTGCATATTGGTGGCATCATGATGGCTTTTCATGATGAGATCCTTTTTCTTTCTTTTCTTTGCTTTATGAGATTAGAAATGAAAAGAGGTTTGATGTTGATTTAGTGATGATTATGTTTTAGGTTGTGGTCACCACTTTTTGCATCCTACACTCACCTCCCTCTTGTTATCATATTGTTTTTGCTCCACCATTTTAATTCTCACTTGATAAGAGGTTTTTGTTCATGGTTGAGAAAAAGAAAGAGAGAAAGAAAAGAGAAGAAGAGAGTTTCATCTTCATCCTTGAGAGTGTTTCATTTGATTGATCTCATTCCATGTCAAGAAAAATGCAAGCACCATTTTTCTTATCCTTGTTTCCTCCATCATCCATAAATGGCAACCAACCCCAAAGTGAGACATACACTCTACACTATATTCCTACAGCAAATCTTGGACGCGTCGATTCGCCAGCTTCGCGCCCGAGTTGCCTCGGTATTGAGGTGGGAGCCCGTAAAAGTACCCGGCTTCGTGGTGCCCTTTCCGACGAGGAGGAGACGGACGGAGATCCCGCGAGGAGATCGGAGTGGAGATGAAGACCGGAGGACTCGGATCGTATGGTATACTTCTCTACCCCCTCTTTAGATAGCTTAGACTAGTTTAATGGCACGATCCGGGGTTTAGTGCGCGGTGGTGCCGGTTTGCAAAGTCCGCAAAATTTAAGTTTATCACCGTTTCCGCGTTTGGCCGTCGGTTTGACGGCCGGGGCGCCGCCGTGCACTTACATCAGGATCTCATATCTGTAATTCATTACAGGCTTTGATAAACCATAGAGTTATAAGGGCAGGTGATATGACTTTCAGGATTGCTAACGGAATGAGTGCGGACGCTGTATCCGTAGGGGAATATCACCTAAGATTGACAAGTGGGCAGATATTGATTTTACGTAACTGTTTGTGTGTACCTAGTCTAGTTTGTAAGCGATGTGATCCACATCCACCTAAATCAAAGTTTGATTAGGTCAGGTACACTAGAAGAAAGCATATACGTGTTAAATCAAGCTCAGGTTTTCAACGTCCAGAACACACTTAAAAGAAAGTCTCCAGAATTAAATATGGATTTCTTGTGGCATTGTAAACAGGGTCACATCAATGAAACACGGTTGTCAAAATTACATAGAGAGGGATATTTGGATCCGTTCGAATATCAGTCTTATGCAACCTGTCAATTTTGTCTCATAGGAAAGATGACAAAGACTCTGTTCACTGGATATGGAGCAAGAGTGAGCAAGCTCTTAGGACTCATACACAGCGTGTGTGGTCCAATATCTACAGATGCATGAAGTGGTTATTCCTATTTCATTACTTTTTACGGGTAATTTCTTTTGGTAAGGACATGTCTTCTTGATGAAGCATAAATCCGAGGCCTTTTGAGAAATTCCGGGAATAAAAGAATGAAGTGGAAAAACAAACGGGCAAAAGTATCAAGACACTAAGATCTGATCAATGTGGTGAATACTTGATTGCCGAGTTCCTGGATTACTCAAAAGGGTATTCACTTTGAACATTGCTCTAGAAGGGGTAAAACCCGTAGGCTGCAAATGGATCTTTAGAAAGATGATTGGTGTAGATGGACGGGTTGAAACCTATAAGGCTAGACTTGTTGCAAATGGTTTTCGTAAAATACCTGGTTTGGACTATAATAAAATATTTTTTCCAGTGGCTATTCTCAAATCCATTCGGATCCCTCTTGCCATTGCTGCCTTCCAAGATTATGAGATCCGGCAGATGAATGTAAAGATGGCTTTTCTAAATGGTTATTTGGAAGAGTGCGTCTATATGTATCAGCCAGAGGGTTTTAATCAGAGTGGGAGCAGTGGGAAGGTGTGCAAGTTTCTTAAGTCTATTTATGGACTAAAGCAGGCATCGCGAAGTTGGAACATCTGTTTTGATGAGACGGTCAAAGAATTCGACTTTATCAAAAATCCATATTAACAATGCATTTATAGTAAGATTGTGGCAAGAACTATGGAATTCCTCGTCTTGTACGTGGATGACATTCTCTTGATAGGAAATGACATTTTTATGCTACACTCAGTCAAAGGATTCTTGTCACAGAGGTTCTCCATGAAAGACGTGGGTGATGCCTACTACATTTTGCGGATCCAGATCTATCATGATAGATCAAAGAGGATGGTGGGACGTTCACAGTCAAGGTACATCAACACCATACTGAAAATATTTAGTATGGATGATTCTAAGCGCGGTAGCCCACCGGATTGTCACGGAATCACCCTCTCCAAAGAAATGCCTCCCAAGACTGATTTGGAAAAGGCTCGCATGTCGATTATACCTTCCACTTCTACGGTAGGTACTATAATGTATGCGATGTTGTGTATCAGACCAGATGTTGCTTACGCACCGGTGTGAAAAGCTGGTATCAGTCAAACGCAGGGGAGAAACACTGGATAGCAGTAAAGAACGTTCTCAAAGTACCTGAGAAAGAATAAGGAGATTTATGTATGGCGGAAAAGGACCTCCAGATCGAGGCCTTTACTGACTCCAGCTTCCAGAGTGATAAGGATGACTCCAAGTCTATGTCGGGTTATGTCATTACCCTCAGTGGAGGGGCGGTCTGATGGAAGAGCTCCAAGCAGGACACCATTACAGACTCGACGATGGAAACGGAGTAGTTCGCTACATGAGACGCCGCAAAAGAGGCAGTCTAGATGAGGAAGTTCTTAACTGAACTTCAAGTGGTTCCTTCCATTGTTGGTCCAATACTTAAGTATTGTGACAAAAACGGCGCTATAGCTTTAGGGAAGGAACCAAGATCCCATCAGAGATCCAAACATATCTTGAAAAGGTACCACCTAATCAGGGAGATCGTTGATCTCCGGGAGATCGAGGTGAGGAGAGTAGATACGGAGAACAACATTGTAGGTACACTCACAGAGGCCATCCCTCAGACAGTGTTTGAGAGGCTATTCGAGATCTTAGGTCTGCGATATGCCAGTATATAGCCTTAGTGCAAGTGAGAGGTTGTTAGTGATATATGCCCTAGAGACCATGATTGTATCATACTAGATTATATATTACTTAATGGAAGCTTAGGATATACACGGATATAGTAACAGTCTTGCTCGAAATGGTAGTATGCTACCTGGTTTGTATCTACCTTAATATGTGCATGTATTTCTTTTAGCATATCGCTTAAACATATTGGTAGAGCCTTTAGGATCTTTGTTTTATTACCAGCATTGTGATGGCAGTCACACTAGTAAGCGCTGGGTAGTCTATAAGCATATCCTATACAGGTCCCTAGTCATAGGATTATCGAGACGGGGCATCGATACTCCAGAGTAGACTAGTGTATACGCTTCTCATCCCAACAGGGGAGATGGTCTGTCCCACCGCCATTAGTACGTCGTACTGGAGATAGTATGCAGGTGCTCATTATGTTATGAGTACACTGGACAAGACTCGTCAGGATCTGTTAGTGGGTATTATACCTATCGTCGGGTAGCAGTTCCCAGGTGACATGAGTACAGCTTAGTCCGTCGACTTGTCACTGCTACTTCACCTCGAGTGTGTTCCCACTGTACTTTAATTACCATCCTACCACGACTCAAAGGAGTAGTGCAAACAGGTAGTAGTTAGGTGCAGTCCTGAAGCACTTAGAGGCAGTGGCGGTTAGATAGGATTCGTCTCTCCCGGTATTGGGGATTGATATCGCGCTGTGTTCGGAAGGCCATTACACAAAGTCCTTGGCTAAGGCAAGCGAGATTTACTGGAAAGTACTCCAGCAGTTTCTCAGGGTGTTTTGGGCTATACTCCGACACGACTTTGAAAGTGTATCCTAGCACCACCATGATGTCCAAGTGACATCAAGCATGCCAAATTCTAATTTTTATAGGTGCTAAGCTAGACAATCCAAGATCTTTAGCTAGTTGATTAGGGTTTTAGTTTTGATATCAACAAAATAGAAGAAGTGAAAGATGGTTATACCCTCCTAGATCGAGTCCTTCACTTCACATACTCCGTGTAGTAGTCCCGCGAATCCTCTTGGCTCCACATAAGGTTTTGGACGAGCTTCCTCCGATGACCTTCGTGCCAACGATGATCCACGCGAAGTCCCTCCAACTCAAGCTACCTCTACACTAAACTCTTTAGCGTAGGAAATACGCTATACACTGTAACGTTTTGAAAATCGTTTCGGTGAAATTTCGAAAAAACGGTAAAATAAGGGGGGTTTCTGTAAAAAGTCAAAATGCAAATATTTTTATTATAAAATTAAATATACATATTCTAGCTATGTAATTGCTAGTATTTGGTGTTTATTGAGCCACTGGTGAAATTTCAAATTTTCTGAAAAATTTTCCGAAATTAATTATTTTAATATTATTTTAAGCCGTCACTAATACATTTAATTAGGGAAAATTACAAATTGGAATGAGTTGAAACAAATTTTGTGCATCATAAAACATTAAATAAAATTTTATCATTTTCTTTTTGAAACGAAATCGTTTGCTAAAACGGTTTAGAAATTATTGGAGAAAAAAGGCTTTTTTTTAGTGTAAATGGATGTTTGGGGTATTGTATTTATCATTTTCCATCACCCCATACCCATACCCACACTCACACACCCCCATTTACTTCTTCCCTTGGCTGAATTCAGCAGCCCCCACCCTTTTTCCCCACTTGAATTTCAAAGAAAAGAAAAGAAAGAAAAGAAAAGAAAAGAATAGAAAATGATAGAAATTGAGTGGACTTTGACTAGATTTATCTTTCCCCACCTCACTCTCTCTCCTCCCTCACCCAATCCCCACCAAATTCTGGCCGAAACCTGCACACAAACAGCCCTCTCTTAATTCTTCTCCATTTCATTGCAAAACCCACAAAATTCCACCAAAAATCCAAGTCAAAAATCCTACAAAATCAAAATCCACCTCCTACCCATTTTTCCTTGGCTACTTTAGCATGGATCTAGGGATTTGGATTTCAATTTGGGAGGCTAAGTGTGCTTGTGGGAGCTTCAAATTATTTGGATATAAATTCTAACCTTTTGCTTAATGTGTTGTAATTATTTCATGTTAGCTTAATTAGGTGTTTAATTAGGTTTAAATAGGTTTTCAATTGGTTTTAAGTGCATGACTTAAAATTTATGAGTTAGGGTTTGAATTCCAATATGGTCATTGTCACTTGTTTAAGTTTACAAAGTGTATTTTGGCATGTGAGGGCATGGAAAAACCTAATCTAGTTGCTATTATGTAAATTGTTGCATTTAATTTGTCCAAATCAAGTTTTTAAGCAAACTAGGTTTTTGGAATTTGATTAAATAATGGAGATAAAAATCTAATTAGGGTATTCATGGCATTATTAACATTTTAAAGTGTAGTTTAATACTTTAGTTCATGAAAATCCAAGCTAGATTGTAGTTTGTGCATTTTTGCTATAAAATTGTTAAAATTTAGGTATTTTGTAAACTAGAATTATAGGGTTTTTGGAATTTAATGAGATTAAATTATGGGAATTGTTTTTATGACTTATTTAAGATATTTAGTGAATATTGTGGCCGCTAGATTCTTTTATACATCGAGTTTTGTACTAAAACGGTGATTTGTGCTTGCTAGATTTTCGGAAAAATGACTTTTTAAGTGAAATTGGGGTTTTTGTGAATTTTAAGCTATTTTATATTATAATTAGTGCTTGTAATTGTACAAATGAGTGTGTTGGGAGCTTTCTCGATGGTTTGGCATTTGTACGCCGACGTCGAGGGTTTTTGGGTCGATTTGTGAAAGCAACCATAGGTTTTGACCTATGTGGGATTCGTGCGTCGTTTTGGTCATGAGTCGGATTTTAATGCAATATGGTGCGTTATGATATGTAGGTAACCCATGAGGACTTCGAGACGACAAGCAAGCGCGTGGCGACGTCGGCACCGGCTAGCGAGGACCAGGTGAGTAGATTTATATCTACGGGGAGAAGTCGGGTGGATGGCGTATAGCACCCCCGCAGTTCGTGGTGATGTATACGGACACGTATACACACATATATATATATTGTTTATATATTGTTTGAGTTATTGATGATAAATATGGATACTTGGTGTTCTTGGATGATTGAGTGTCGCGAAATCCTAGAGTAGCGGTCGCACCACACTTGCACCCACCCACCCATACTTACATACTTTCTTCTTTCTTTTGTGCTCATGCGGGAATATATAGTTATGTGTTCACATAGGTATGGGACTATGTGTTCACATACGGATTTGAGAATGATACTTGGGATTGAGATGAGTCGATGAGATTTGTGTTGAGATTGTGATATCGGTGATATGGCAGGATTCGTACTTGAGGTACGTCCTGGTGTTCTAGTAGATCTTAGGGCGACGATACGGGTGAATAGTGTTATAAATAAAGTGGTCGACATGTGATCGTGATATGAGATATGACATGCTAGGATATTGATCCTAGGTTCTATTGGGCGATGTATACCCCTTGATGATGATATGTGCTGATGATATCAGTTTGTACGAGACTGTCGATCGGTAGCCAAATCATGACTATATTGATGATATCAGTATTGTACTAGACCTAGGTCAGTACCTTAGACTATGATCTATGATAAAGAGGATACCAGATGAATAGTGTGATGAATATGATATTGACCCGTACCCAGATTTGGGGATGCCGTACGACGGATTTACGTACGAGCTATATTTTGATGATTGATCCGCACTCTTGACTTGGGATGTCTGGTTATAGATATGGTATCGGATATGATATTATTGAGGCAGGATCACCGACTAATATATATATACAGGTATGTATATGTATCGACTCAGATGTTAGGCGGTTTCCTTACCTGCAGTCCAGCTTGTTAACTTAGTCCTTTAGTTTAGTTTAGTTGTTAGATTAGATGCGATTCTTACCTATTTCAAAAACTAACGAATCGTGGGTATTTTAAAAGACAGCCCAAGGGATCCTACGGATATTTCAAAAGACGTATCTTTTCATAAAAACACCGTAGCCCCTATTTTCAAAACCCCATGATTCGTGTTATTTCAAAAGGCACCATTTGTAGGATTTATATTAGGGTAATGCAGATTAGTTATCGTTGTGTTTAGTATTTAGCTCCCGCTCATTATTATTGTTCGCTCCGCATCGCATACTTACATTGTTATTTCATATTGCATTGTTGACATTATACTGTTAGGACACCAGCACCATTACCGATGATGCGTATGTACCACGTACACTTATTTGCCGACTCACACACATCTTCATCGGTAATTGCCATGTCACGTACACCTTAGAAAATATTATTTCTTAACTTAGCTTGATAGCTAGTAGTTTGACATAATATTAGTGTACTTACCTTATATGCCAGCTTAGATATTGTAGTTATTACTTGTCACTTCATGCATACTGTTATTCATTGTTATGCCGTATTCATGGATTCTTATGCCTATATTCATGGGTTTATATGCTATTGATGATTTGGATTCGGATTTCTATGAGATTTTCTGGATTTGGGGGAAAACCGCAAAACTTGTATAAGCTTCTTCCCTCTCTTTTAAATAAAAAGTGCGGTTTTCCCATGATGTATGAGTCGTCCACCATGAGTTTGCTGATGGATTTCGAGACCCGATTCGAGGAGTGGAGGAACCGTTTCGGGTACATGGTGGGCCCGGTGCGGTACCCCGGGGCAAGAGGATCGTGTTGTTGACGTTGAGCCTGGCAGGGGAGCACTACCGACCGGTGATATTACCCGACGCGTCGGATATCCGGAGGATACCGTCGTGGTCTTAAGATAGATGGTAGGGGCCGGTCTGGATTGACGGCGCACTAGATATTGTGATTGAGATATTGAGATTTTGAGATATTGAGGTACAGAGATTGTGATACAGAGATATCGAGATATTTGGACACTTGTTTTGTGTCGATGCTGGGCACTGTTTTATGCTGATTTCATTTATGGTACCTCACTTTTAAAATACAGAAATCTCACTGATTTATGAAAGCAGTTTTCGTCAGTACATGCATTCTGTTCCATGCATTCATACATCATCCATATGATACATTGCTACTTGAGGCACTGGCACGGGCATATGGAATTACACTTGGATTAGATTTTTACCCTAGTCATTGTTATAGACTGCTGGTTTTATTTAAGGATTATATATATTGATCATTGACCTAGGTTGCGTTATTTATGCGATTTCTTTCCGTAGATGTTTTTCTATTAACGAGTTGGCAACTCACCCCCGTTGTGCCCTAGTTTCTTGCAGGTTTGCCATACATGTTTCATTACGGCTTTGCGGGCATAGTTTCGTTCGGGTGATTTGCTAGTAGGTGGGTTTACTTGTATCGTACCCCCATTATATATCTTGTATATCATTATTCTGTTGTATCTAGAAGTTCCATCAACCAAACATGTATTTATTTTTGAGATAGAGACCAGTGATGTTATTCTTTCGACCTTAGAGTCGCGCATTATATTTCTGTGGATTTCTTGTGGTTTGAGTTTCCTTTTGAGTTTTGATCCTCGCCGTTGGCGTTGTATATTATATTGCTTGTGTGGTTGTGACCGTCGATTGACAAAGAGCTAGCTCCCGCTTGGGAATGCCTTTTTATTGATTTCATATACTATTCATATTGTATCCCGTTTGGGAGCCAGTATTTACAAAGGAGACTCTGCCGAAATTTTCAGGAAATTTTTGATGTTTTTAAAAACCGCATAATTCGGCTTATGCTATTGAAACTACTTGCTTTAAGTTGGTTTTTCCTGCACTCTACATCTTTTCTTGGTTTGGATTTCTGGGTTTTCGGTTTACTTAGATTATGTACGCCTCGAGACGTTCGTAGTTTAAGTGCCGGTCATGTTCCGTACTTTCGGGTCATGACAAAGTTGGTATCAGAGCGTTAGGTTTTACCTTCGGAGCGTAGGATGACCCTTGGTTGATGGAATAGGCGACTAAAGTAGAGTGACGTACCGTAGGTATGTTCTGCGGCATATTTACGATTCGCTACTCCACTTAAGGAGCCTTAGGATGTACATTTATTTGCTCAGTATTATATTCATTCCGATCTAGCCTCATCAGTACCAGTTATGGTTTTGCTGCCACGATTACGGGCAGGGAGAGCTACGGCTAGAGTTGCGGTCAGCATGAGCTCGTCAAGAACGAGGACTGACCAGGGCATGATTCCGGCGACACACGATTGCAGAGATGTGTCTTTTCATTATGTCTTCGCGCCACGAGCGTTGGGTGGATTGCTGTATGAGATTACTCGGACGTGCCGATTTGCACTAGAGTATTGAGCCACTGATAGAGGCCAGCCAGATTTTGATGACCATTGAAGTATTGCTTACTCCTGATGATTGAGGCACCGTTCACCGTGCAGACGAGCGAGCCAGCTATTGCTGCGAACGATGAGATATCGCCCCAGATGTTGGAGCTATTGCAGTACGAGTTGTACTAAGAGATGATAAACGGTTGCTAGTCACCGAGGATGAATGACTAGGACATGTGGTTCGTTCGCTACCCCGATGTGAGGTCATCGGATAGATTGATTCCAGCTAGAGACGACTTCACGCAGAGACGTGAGGGTCGATAGAGACGATCGAATGTCGGGAACCTATTATTCCAAGTTTAAAGTATTCGGAAAGACATGCAGGCAATTCTATGGACCCTCTAGAAGAATGAAACCCTAACTCGACATAATGACCGTGTGAAAGCCTTTAAACCTTCGGGTTTGCGGCAGTTCCACGGCGCCATTAGTGAGGCTTGGGTTGCCCTTCTACGGCTGGACCACCGATGCTGTGGTATATACTCGATACTATTAAACTGTGCCCAAGATGTTGAGCCCTTGGGGGATTATGAGGTTTTGACAATCGATTGGATGGTTCGACTTAATTCGGATGCTAGGTGGTGAGATGCATTTCTTGGAAGACTCCCGATATGAGGATAGCCGTTGGAGCTCAGTCCATGCAGCCACGACGAGACGAGTCCGAAGCGGTCGACATTAGAGAAAAATGGAGTAAGAGGTTCATACAAGATCTGGATATGATGACGTTCCCCTCCGCCGACATCGGAGATGTGATGCGCATGCCGAGGCAGAGTACTGGATATACCTTCCAGAAGGAGTCGCGATGGGTATGCAGCCGTTCCAGAGCAAGATGCAGATATAGGAAAGGATGATGACTTCCGGACAGTTGGCAGAGACGAGATATGGAAGATACCGTGAGCAGGATTCCTTCCAGGACACTGCTGCAATGATACTTGCACCCAGGATCAGATGTGTCACGTACATTCAGAGAGCCAAAGGCCGACGCCAGTGATATGCTGTCTTACGAGTGGTCGCGATGATTGACCGGGAGATGACAAGAGACGTGCCAGAACGAAATCATCCTCGTTAGCACACCTGACAGGGCCGATGAGCCGATGGACCGAGAGATTGGTAATTCACAGTGAAGACCTTGACCCAGGAGTGGTCGTTGTTACACACACCAGCAGGCCAGAGTTCATGATCATCGACGAGACGTCCCACTAGTGACCGCGACAGTTGGCCCGAGATTCTTAGAGGATGCGCTTGAGCGGTACTATTCCGCCATTATTGATTTCGATCTTTTGGGTGATTTATTCGCATTATTTGATTTTGATGATTGAGGATTTACGATCTTTGCACAGTGTTGCACTTGATATCGTTTTCGTGTTTTGGTTTCACATGTTTGTGATTTTACGGTTTTAGACATTTGAGTTGATTTTGTGTGTATGCACGCACACGATTTGGTTCCTGCACTCTGTATAGTTTATATATGCTTGCAGTGCAGTGATACGCCTTTTGTGCACTTAGATGCACTGGACTTCGATTTCGATTGTGATACTCGATATTTGTTTTGTGCACCTTGTGCACCTGATTTGATTTTGCGCATGTTCGGTGCTTGATATTGGATTTCATGATTTCGTGCATGATGGATGCCCCTGGTTTCGGGTTTTCGCGCATGTTGAGCGCATGTCTTGAGATGCGATTTTGGTGCACACCAGATTCACTAAATCGAGATTTTTTTTGTGCATGTCAGATGCACCTGATTTTGCTGTCAGGCACACACGTTGCCTACGACAGATACTTTGTGCACACCCGATGCACTTAGATCTTATTTCTGTGCACTTGTATGGCACGTATATGGATTTTGATTGTCGTGCGCACCAGACGCACGTAGTATTCAAACGCGTATTTTGGGATGGATTTCTTATAGAGCAGTACGTTTTTTTTTATGATAATTGCGAGGTGTTTTCGTACTAAGCAGGACTAGTCAGAGAACAGTACCTGAATGTATTTTGCATGCATTGATAGCTATTGAAGGGAATTCTAAAGAGCGAGCTATAGTCTCAGTATTTACCTACGTGTCTGATATGACGCGAAACGTTTAAAACAAGGAAAACCCTTCTAAATTGTTTCCCAAAACGGCGGAACGTACATTTCAAACAAAGGTATATATGTATATAGTTATTTTCTTATAATAGACGTCCGCCACTGTGCAGTGTTATGTGCATTGCACAGCAACTTAAAGGATTTGGCATGCATTTCCTCCTGATATTTACATGTATAGTTCCGATTTATAGCATATCGGTCTTGCTTGAGATTTGGCATTCGTGTCTTCACCTTGACTCCGATGATTGCGGGATGGTTGACGGAGTTTTGATTTCGAGTTATCTACTCATTACTCATGCGCATGCATTGCGCTATGATGCATTTATGTATTTATGATTTCGGAGCCCCGGCAATTTGATGGTTTTGGCGGAAATATTTTAGTATTCGGGGGGAGTTTTAATTTAAATTCGGGGACCGAATTTCTTTAAAGGGGGAAGATTGTAACGTTTTGAAAATCATTTCGGTGAAATTTCGAAAAAATGGTAAAATAAGGGGGTTTTCTGTAAAAAGTCAAAATGCAAATATCTTTATTATAAAATTAAATATACATATTCTAGCTATGTAATTGCTAGTATTTGGTGTTTATTGAGCCACTGGTGAAATTTCAAATTTTCTGAAAAATTTTCCGAAATTAATTATTTTAATATTATTTTAAGCCGTCACTAATACATTTAATTAGGGAAAATTACAAATTAGAATGAGTTGAAACAAATTTTGTGCATCATAAAACATTAAATAAAATTTTATCATGTGGTTTTTTAAACGAAATTGTTTGCTAAAACGGTTTAGAAATTATTGGAGAAAAAAGGCTTTTTTTTAGTGTAAATGGATGTTTGGGGTATTGTATTTATCATTTTCCATCACCCCACACCCATACCCACACTCACACACCCCCATTTACTTCTTCCCTTGGCCGAATTCAGCAGCCCCCACCCTTTTTCCCCACTTGAATTTCAAAGAAAAGAAAAGAAAGAAAAGAAAAGAAAAGAATAGAAATTGAGTGGACTTTGACTAGATTTATCTTTCCCCACCTCACTCTCTCTCCTCCCTCACCCAATCCCCACCAAATTCTGGCCGAAACCTGCACACAAACAGCCCCCTCTTAATTCTTCTCCATTTCATTGCAAAACCCACAAAATTCCACCAAAAATCCAAGTCAAAAATCCCACAAAATCAAAATCCACCTCCTACCCATTTTTCCTTGGCTACTTTAGCATGGATCTAGGGATTTAGATTTCAATTTGGGAGGCTAAGTGTGCTTGTGAGAGCTTCAAATTATTTGGGTATAAATTCTAACCTTTTGCTTAATGTGTTGTAATTGTTTCATGTTAGCTTAATTAGGTGTTTAATTAGGTTTAAATAGGTTTTCAATTGGTTTTAAGTGCATGACATAAAATTTATGAGTTAGGGTTTGAATTCCAATATGGTCATTGTCACTTGTTTAAGTTTACAAAGTGTATTTTGGCATGTGAGGGCATGGAAAAACCTAATCTAGTTGCTATTATGTAAATTGTTGCATTTAATTTGTCCAAATCAAGTTTTTAAGCAAACTACGTTTTTGGAATTTGATTAAATAATGGAGATAAAAATCTAATTAGGGTATTCATGGCATTATTAACATTTTAATGTGTAGTTTAATACTTTAGTTCATGAAAAGCCAAGCTAGATTGTGGTTTGTGCATTTTTGCTATAAAATTGTTAAAATTTAGGTATTTTGTAAACTAGAATTGTAGGGTTTTTGGAATTTAATGAGATTAAATTATGGGAATTGTTTTTATGACTTATTTAAGATATTTAGTGAATATTGTGGCCGCTAGATTCGTTTATACATCGAGTTTTGTACTAAAACGGTGATTTGTGCCTGCTAGATTTTCGGAAAAATGACTTTTTAAGTGAAATTGGGGTTTTTGTGAATTTTAAGCTATTTTATATTATAATTAGTGCTTGTAATTGTACAAATGAGTGTGTTGGGAGCTTTCTCGATGGTTTGGCGTTTGTACGCCGACGTCGAGGGTTTTTGGGTCGATTTGTGAAAGCAACTATAGGTTTTGACCTATGTGGGATTCGTGCGTCGTTTTGGTCATGAGTCGGATTTTAATGCGATATGGTGCGTTATGATATGTAGGTAACCCATGTGGATTTTGAGACGACAAGCAAGCGTGTGGCGACGTCGGCACTGGCTAGCGAGGACCAGGTGAGTAGATTTTTATCTACGGGGAGAAATCGGGTGGATGGCGTATAGAACCCCCGCAGTTCGTGATGATGTATACGGACACGTATACACACATATATATATTGTTTATATATTGTTTGAGTTATTGATGATAAATATGGATATTTGGTGTTCTTGGATGATTGAGTGTCGCGAAACCCTAGAGTAGCGGTCGCACCACACTTGCACACACCCACCCATACTTGCATACTTTCTTCTTTCTTTTGTGCTCATGCGGGAATATATAGTTATGTGTTCACATAGGTATGGGACTATGTGTTCACATACGGATTTGAGAATGATACTTGGGATTGAGATGAGTCGATGAGATTTGTGTTAAGATTGTGATATCGGTGATATGGCAGGATTCGTACTTGAGGTACGTCCTGGTGTTATAGCGGATCGTGGGGCGACGATACGTGTGAATAGTGTTATAAATAAAGTGGTCGACATGTGATCGTGATATGAGATATGATATGCTAGGATATTGATCCTAGGTTCTATTGGGCGATGTATACCCCTTGATGATGATATGTGCTGATGATATCAGTTTGTACGAGACTGTCGATCAGTAGCCAGATCATGACTATATTGATGATATCAGTATTGTACTAGACCTAGGTCAGTACCTTAGACTATGATCTTTGATAAAGAGGATACCGGATGAATAGTGTGATGAATATGATATTGACCCGTACCCAGATTTGGGGATGACGTACGACGGATTTACGTACGAGCTATATTTTGATGATTGATCCGCACTCTTGACTTGGGATGTCTGGTTATAGATATGGTATCGGATATGATATTATTGCGGCGGGATCACCGACTAATATATATATACAGGTATGTATATGTATCGACTCAGATGTTAGGCGGTTTCCTTACCTGCAGTCCAGCTTGTTAACTTAGTCCTTTAGTTTAGTTTAGTTGTTAGATTAGATGCGATTCTTACCTATTTCAAAAACTAACGAATCGTGGGTATTTTAAAAGACAGCCCAAGGGATCCTACGGATATTTCAAAAGACGAATCTTTTCATAAAAGCACCGTAGCCCCTATTTTCAAAACCCCATGATTCGTGTTATTTCAAAAGGCACCATTTGTAGGATTTATATTAGGGTAATGCAGATTAGTTATCGTTGTGTTTAGTATTTATCTCCCGCTCATTATTACTGTTCCCTCCGCATCGCATACTTACATTGTTATTTCATATTGCATTGTTGACATTATGCTGTTAGGACACCAGCACCATTACCGATGATGCGTATGTACCACGTACACTTACTTGCCGGCTCACACACATCTTCATCGGTAATTGCCATGTCACGTACACCTTAGAAAATATTATTGCTTAACTTAGCTTGATAGCTAGTAGTTTGACATAATATTAGTGTACTTACCTTATATGCCAGCTTAGATATTGTAGTTATTACTTGTCACTTCATGCATACTGTTATTCATTGTTATGCCGTATTCATGGATTCTTATGCCTATATTCATGGGTTTATATGCTATTGATGATTTGGATTCGGATTTCTATGAGATTTTCTGGATTTGGGGGAAAACCGCAAAACTTGTATAAGCTTCTTCCCTCTCTTTTAAATAAAAAGTGCGGTTTTCCCATGATGTATGAGTCGTCCACCATGAGTTTGCTAATGGATTTCGAGACCCGATTCGAGGAGTGGAGGAACCGTTTCGGGTACATGGTGGGCCCTGTGCGGTACCCCGGGGCAAGAGGATCGTGTTGTTGACGTTGAGCCTGGCAGGGGAGCACTACCGACCGGTGATATTACCCGACGCGTCGGATATCCGGAGGATACCGTCGTGGTCTTGAGATAGATGGTAGGGGCCGGTCTGGATTGACGGCGCCCTAGATATTGTGATTGAGATATTGAGGTACAGAGATTGTGATACAGAGATATCGAGATATTTGGACACTTGTTTTGTGTCGATGCCGGGCACTGTTTTATGCTGATTTCATTTATGGTACCTCACTTTTAAAATACAGAAATCTCACTGATTTATGAAAGCAGTTTTCGTCAGTACATGCATTCTTTTCCATGCATTCATACATCATCCATATGATACATTGCTACCTGAGGCACTGGCACGGGCACATGGAATTACACTTGGATTAGATATTTACCCTAGTCATTGTTATAGGCTGCTGGTTTATTTGAGGATTATATATATTGATCATTGACCTAGGTAGCGTTATTTATGCGATTTCTTTCCGTAGATGTTTTTCTATTCACGAGTTGGCAACTCACCCCCGTTGTGCCCCAGTTTCTTGCAGGTTTGCCGTACAGGTTTCATTACGGCTTTGCGGGCATAGTTTCGTTCGGGTGATTTACTAGTAGGTGGGTTTACTTGTATCGTACCCCCATTATATATCTTGTATATCATTATTCTGTTGTATCTAGAAGTTCCATCAACCAAACATGTATTTATTTTTGAGATAGAGACCAGTGATGTTATTCTTTCGACCTTAGAGTCGCGCGTTATATTTCTGTGGATTTCTTGTGGTTTTGAGTTTCCTTTTGAGTTTTGATCCTCGTCGTTGGCGTTGTATATCATATTGCTTGTGTGGTTGTGACCGTCGATTGACGAAGAGCTAGCTCCCGCTTGGGGATGCCTTTTTATTGATTTCATATACTATTCATGTTGTATCCCGTTTGGGAGCCAGTATTTGCAAAGGAGACTCTGCCGAAATTTTCAGGAAATTTTTAATGTTTTTAAAAACCGCATAATTCGGCTTATGCTATTGAAACTATTTGCTTTAAGTTGGTTTTTCCTGCACTCTACATCTTTTCTTGGTTTGGATTTCTGGGTTTTCGGTTTACTTAGATTACGTACGCCTCGAGACGTTCGTAGTTTAAGTGCTGGTCTTGTTCCGTACTTTCGGGTCGTGACATACTCGATCGCTAGTCAAGTGTAGTATAGTGAAGTAGGGGATATGATTTTGCTCACAAGTTTGTGTTCAAGCTTCATGGTTCACAACACATGTGAGGGTGTAAGCTTGAACCATGACAATGAAGAAGATTAAGAAGCTAGAGAGAATATGGGAGCAACTAAAGAAAAAATGGCTAAGGGTTGAAATGAGCAAGTGAATGAATGGCAATTCTTGACCCATCACTCATTCAAGCATGGAATTATTGCAATATAAAATTGCAACCATGCTTGAATAGTGAGTCAAAATGAATAAACTATGAATAAAACCCATGCTTGCAACCATGCTCCCAAAGTCTTCCATTTTCCACCTTATTTTCCATTTTCATAAAATAGAAATCATGCCATGATATATATATATATATATAAGAAAATATTTTGTGAGCTAATGATATTAGTTAATATATAATTATATCACATAAAATATATATCACATTATTAAATCAACACTTGATTTAATAATTCGGTTATATCACATATGACCGATTAATATCATTTATCTGTATATCACATTATCAAATTAACACATGATTCGATAATCTGGTTATATCACATATAACCTAACTCGATAACAAATAACAGCCACATTACAATACAGTATCACATACACGTATTTAATCAGGCCCACACACATATCACATATGTGTCCTACTTCGTTTCACCTAAACGAGGGAACTTCTGTTTGGGACTCTAAAGACTCGTCAATACGCCAGCAGTAGATGACGATCACATCAGTCACCCACAAGCCGTCAGCGGTACTAGCTGGACGTAAGGCTACCCGGGTATTGAGCGATATGAAGATCAACAAGCAAGTATGTATATACTCTCCATGAAGCTTATCAGTAACACTACCGTACAGTCCGGTCTCTTCGTCTGATATGTCGCATATAATGTCTAGGGGTGGTAAACGTTAGACCCTAGTAACATGATAAGTCTTGCCGATGTTTGGCCTATAACGGTTTGAGAAACTACTGATAACACTTATCAGTAAATCTCATAAGCAGCCCTGACAAGGGACTTCCAGTTATAGCCAATCGAGCATAGCGCAACATCAATCCCCAATACCGGGAGAGACGAAACCCCTCCTATCGCTCATTGCCTCTATGTGACTCGGGACTGTACCCAAAATCCACCTGTTTGCACAACTCCTCTTGAGCGTAGTAGGGAGGAAATCAAAGCACAGTGGGAGCCACATAAGACTCTATGATGATCTCGGGTCTACAGACTAACCTGTACCAGTGTCACCAGAGAACTGCTATCTGACGATAGGTATACTACCAACTAGGAGTCCTCGGCTGGTCCGTTCGGTATACCCATTCTCCAATGAGCACCTGTGTACAATCTTTGAAGTCACACACCAATGGTTTTGGGATCAACCATCGCCCTCTAAGGGATAAGAAACGTACACACTAGTCTACTCTGGAATATCGATGCCCTAGTCTCGATATTCCCTCGACTAGGAACTGAATAAAAGATGTACTTTTGGACCACCCTGGCCTCACTAGTATGACTTCATCATAATCCTGGTAGTCAAGTACATACCCTAAGGGCTTTTTCAATATGTAAGAGACATACAGTATAAATACCAGTTTACATGTTATGATAAAGGTAACCTGATAGCATACTATCATGTCGAGCAAGAAAGCCCTCTATATATATGTCCAAGCATCCACTATATCATCAATAAAGGCCTCCAGGGAATACATATTCCTAACAGACTTATTGCGCTATTAGGGGTCTGACAATTACCGCCCCCTAGGCCCGATATGTGATACTCTTAGACGAACAGACCGGACTGTACGGAGATTGTCATATACAGGCTCAGTAGGAGTTCGGATGAGTTAGCTCACCGGCCTTCTTATCGACACATACCTGGGAAGCCGTTACTTGCAGCTAGTACCGCTTGCGGCTTGTGGTTAAACCCACTGCCAGCGTAGTGTCGAGTATTTAGAGTCCCACATAGAGGGTTTCCTTGCACTGGAAAAAAGGTGTAGAGGCCGAATGGTTTTACGGCAAGGCTTTGATCACTTATGTGTACTTGTGCACATATGATGATCAGGCGGATAATACTAGTGGGCTTTGGTTTAAGCCGGATCTTAGTATTATATTTATGGATTACTTTTGTCTCTTTGTATTCGTATTCTTCGGAATGCAGATGTGGGTATGTATATACGGATGAGGGGCGTTCTCGTAATTTTACGAGATAGCTTCTAGAAGAGACACCTCATTAGGGTTTCTTTTTCCATTTGGATTAAAGAATAATCAGGTGTAGAAAATGAGATGGAGATATTTCATGGATGGCTATGACTCATCACTTGACAAAATAGATATTTGTGAGCCATGGTTGATATTTGTGAGATATTTATTTATCTCATCAATTATCTTTATGGTTCATTATTCATCACAAATGAATGAGCATTCTTCACCCAATGTCTTCTCTCCTCTCTCATTCTCTCAAGTGTTCTTCTTCCTTATCAAAACCCTAAAAGCTCTCATGTGTTGAGAATTCTAGGGTTCCAAAAGGCAAATCACTCCATCTTCTTACTCTACACCCTCTAGGACTTCTAGTTTAGCGAACTAGAAGCCGTAGTTAGCTCGGATTTAAGGTAGGAGCTCGGACTATAGACTCTCGGGTGGATCGTCTTTGACTCGAGGAGGCCGTCGAGGTTGCCCGATCCGTTCCGATCCTTAAAGCTGATGACGAGGTGGATGACAGCGATGAAGACTCGATATCGTGAGGTATAACTTCTTTCCGAGTAGTTAACCTCTTACCTGTTAGCTAGTTAGGGTTTAGTATCGACCCTGGAGTTCAAGTCGGTGTTGCGAGCTTTGAAAAATTGTTTTTTGCATATTCCGCCTCCCCGTGAACCCGCGGGGTGCGCGACATCGACTTACAGAGGCAACCCCAATCAACGAAGTGAGTGGGCCACCCAGCACTTCCAAGATCCGGTGACTTGGGAACCCCTCCGCGGGTCATTCCTATACCCCCTACAAGTGCGTCGAATAGACAATCAATTTTAGAGTGTGTCACCTCGGTCTCAGCGCCATGAGATGGTGGCCCGTTGCCCTCTATAACCCGCTACTTGAGCGCTCCGCCACAGGGTAATCGTTGTGCATGTAATGAAAACCTGAATATACAAAGGTGACTGCATCAGCAACCTGGACGCGCCCCAAAGAATAATACAAGCCGCGATGACGGCAGTCCACATGTCAGACACCCACTACGCAATATGAATATACATTACATCACAAAGAATTACATCTACTGCTACACACTCCGGGCTATCCATCGCGACAAATCTAACACAACTATAATCGCTAAGCAATATCCATCACAGAACATACAAACTTGCGAGTATCAATTCAGTAATCCCGTCTAATTGATACATATAGAATATCACAATAGCAATCGACGGTATACAACATATCTCAATCCAAATCCAAATCAGGTATACCGTGGTATATAATCTCACAACCATGTGTATCAGCATGCACAAAATCAAATCGAAATACTAAAAGTGCATGAAAACTATGCCAAAAGCATAAGTCAAATCACATGCATACCATAGGTATGAAATCCAATCAACATCTCGAATGACATCAAATCGAAGTCAAGTGCAACTGTGGTGCACAAAATCTCAATCATGCAAATAAATCGCCCAAAATACCAAAATCAAAGATGGTGGAAACAGCCCCGCTCTAGCACATCCTCTAAAGATCTCTGGCCAACTGTCATGGTCACTCATAATATGTCTCATCGACGATGCCGAACTCTGGCCTACTGGGTGTGCGTAATATGATCGATCCTGGATCCAAGTCTTCTCGTAAAGTATTCCAGAAAGGTTCTATCGAAGTCCCCCCCAAATCTCATTTCTGCCGAACTGCCCGGAAGTTATCACCTTTTACCAAATCTTTTTCTTGTTCCGGAATGGTTGCATACTCGTCGCGACTCCTTCTGGAAGATATATCCATGTACAACGCCTCTGCATGCGTATTACATCTCTGGTGTCAATGGAATGGAATGTCATCTCATCAAGATCTCGTATGAATCGCTTACTCCACTTCCTCTAATGTCGACTGATTCGGACTCGTCTCCTCGTGGCTGCATAGACTGCGCTCTAATGGCTATACTCATATCTGGAGTCTCCCAAGCAATGTATCCTATCATATGATATCCGAATGACGCCGAACCTTTTGATCGATTTTTCAAGGTTCCATAATCCCCCAAGAGCTCAACATCTTGAGTATAGTTTAATAGTATTCCAGTACATGCCATAGTACCTATGGACCAGCCGTATAAGGGCAAACCCAAGCCTCACTAATGACACCGCTGAACTGCTGCAAACCCTAAGGTTTTAAAGCGTTCTCATGGTCATTATATCGAGTTAGGGTTTTGATTCTTCTAGAGGGTCCACGGAATTACTTGCATGTTTCTCTGAATACTTTAAAATTGGAAAAATGGGTTTCTAATATTCGATCGTCTCTATCGACTCTCAACGTACCTGCGTGAAGTCGTCTCTAACTGGAATCAATCAATCTGATAACCTCACATCGGGGTAGGCAACGAATCACATATCCTAGTCATTCCTCCTTGGGTGACTAGCGATCTTCTATCATATCTCTAAGTACAACTCGTGCGGCATTAGCTTCAACATCTGGGCAACATCTCGTCAGTTGCAACAGCAACTGAATCATTCATATGCACGCTAAACAGTGCCTCAATCATCAAGTATAATCGGTGCATTGGTGGTCATCATATTCTGGCTGGCCTCTAGAAGTAGTCTTGTAACACCCAGCCCCTTTTTATACGCCTATATCCATATTTCTTTTCACATATATAATTTATTTATAATTATTTATTTATTTTCGAAACTCCATTAAACCCTAAACTCCCAATCCATTTTCCCCCGCTATTTTCTCAAACCCTAATTCGAATCCCTTTATTTTTCCATTTTGATTTTTTTTCCTCTAAATTCCTCAGCCCATATCCTATTTCTTATAACCTATTTTTCCCTCAGCCCACTACCCATTTTCTTTCCTAATATTATTACCATTTCTAGCCCGGCCCTTTCATTTCATTTCCCTTTGTTTTTCCCTGCGGCCCAACTCTTTCCCAAGCCCAGCTGCCGGTTCATTATAATTCTTTTATTTTGCCAGCCCAGCCCGTTCACCCTCCTCAGCCCACTTTGGAAATATTAAGATTTAAATTTAAACCTTCGGCCCAGCCCACTCCCTTCATCCTTCACTCTAACCGCCTATACCCGACCCGCTTCAGACCCGACCCGCTTCGCTTTCATCTTCCTCAACGGCTCTCTCCGCCTTTCCCGCTCGCGACCCCTTTCCGTCGCCTCCGCCCACGCACTCGCCCTCGTCGCATGGCCGTTACTCCCCACGACGCACGCCCTTGACCCCTCCTCGTCGTCTCTCCTCCTTACTCCTATCACTTCTCTCTCTCTCTCCTTCCCTTCCTGTTTCTCCCTCGAACCCACGCTCACGCCAGCGCGTCGCGCTCGCCGCCGTCTCCTCACCGCCGTTCAGCCATCGCCATCGAGATCTCCTCATCTCCTCCACCTCGTCACCAAACTCCTCCACTCACCCACAGCACCCTCGACTTCCTCCTCCTGCTCACCATCCCTCAAGCTACCGCACCCGAGCCCGGCCACCGATCCTCTCGCCGGCGAGCCTCCCCTGCACCCTCCTCATCATCACCATCATCGTCGTAATCTCTCACTCCCTCTCCCTGTTCTCACTCTCTCACATTCCGATCTCTCTCTCTCTCTATCACTCTCTCTCTCCTTCCCTCACCATTCCTCTGTTCTGTATCTTTCCCTCACTCTGTATCACTCTCTCTCTCTCTCTCTTCCTCAATCTCTCTCTCTGTTCCCTTTCATCTCACCCTCTCACTCTAAATCTCCTTCCCTCTAACTCTCTACCTCTTTCTCTTCCTCACCCTCTCTCTGTCCTCTCACCCTTTCTCACTCCCTGCTCTCTCCAATTCTCTCTCTCCCTGCACACTCTCTCTCTCTAAATCTCACTCTTCCTCTCTCCGCAATGTCTCTCTACAACTCCATAACCACCCCACGACGGAGCCATAACACTGCCGAGGACTCGAGCTCGAGCCCAGTCGAGCTGTCGTGCCACGTTCGTGTCGCGATCGCGCCGTAGACGTACCGTCGTCAATACGTCTCCAGGCAAGTATTTTACTTGCTTACATGCTATATATATTCAGGTTACAATCTTTAATTGCATAGAACATAGTGTTACACTTTTGGATCAATTATGTGCCATACCTGTTCGACGTGTGTCCCCAATGAAAATACTCATCAAATTTGACGGAACTCAATTGTATAATCTTGCCCGTATGATTGTGAATGTAGTTTGTGAATTTCGTTGGATAATATGACCGTTAATGACCAAAATGACTACCCCCAAGTCTACTAGTAAAACTGGAATTTTATTGTACCTGAAAACCGCTAAAATCACCATAAATTATATACATATTGGAATGATTCGTTCGAGGGCTCAAATCGAAGCCAACTCGACGAACTTTAACCCTATACTAGTTTCCAGATATTCCTGTACTCAAACTGTGTCAATATTTGGATCGGAGTGCGACTCTGGACTGCAGTCCAGAGCGACTCAAATTGTTGCTTGCTGTTCCGTAATGGGTACCACAGGATTTCCTTAACTCGTAGGTTACGTAACTCCACTGATTATTATAGGGGAATCTGTTATCTAGACAACACAGGTGGTTCCATCCCATTTCGTTATCATTTGTTATTTAATCTACAATTTAAAAGATCGGGACGCATAACAGTCATAACAGAAACAGAACTGACATATTAGTGTTAAACAGTGTATAACTCCTGATGTACAGATGCGATTGATGATCCATCTATTGAGTTGAAAACCTTACTGAAAACCCTAAAATTCATCCAACTGTAGCGTCGCTAAAATCTGATCCCAACTGGGATTAAAATACGTTGCAAAACGGACTTCTGATTCTGAAACCAGATTTTCAGCCGTGAACGCTTAAACTGAAATGGCCATAGATAATGATCCTGATACCCGATTGGCACGAAACTAAAGTCGATGGATAGATAACTGAACATACTAATTATTACCTATTCATCGTCTCACTAAATTGTAACAGTACGATTTATGATAATTTGTGCAAGTGGTAGGTTATTGATTGAGGACATCCTAAACTTGCTTTATATACTGCTTATGCATCATATTATACACATGTCGTTGCATTGATAACATAGTGATAACGTGCATTTACCCGGTGTTAGGCTTTAGTGATGATTGTGGCAAGTACGTCAGTGTTCGTGTATCAGTGAATAAGTGAAAGTGATACGTACTTGTACACAATCAGTGACCCTATTATTCTATTGCATTGTCGACGTCTGTGGGATGCGTGTACGTGTGACTATAAGTGGTATGGGACACTTATGGAAGCGCTTGCACGGATGTCACAGATAAGGCACCAGACACTGCCATTTATCTTAGGTATTAGTCGGGACGTGCTTGATGGAGGTCCTGCCTCCAGTTCTCGCGCAGACTTGTCACGGATCAATTAGTATTTAGGGTTATGGTTAGCGTTTGATGTAGACCACGGGATGTGGGATAGTTTAAGTGTGAGTTCAACAGAATCTCGGGAGTCCCATGTCGGCTTATATATTTAGGGAGATATATGGAGATTTACAGGGTATGTGATTATCACCGTGATATACATGTTGGGCCCGTGGTCCCTTGCCCTTGGGTTCTACCCTTGGGTGGAGGACACTCGCGAGTGGTTGACTCTCACACTTGGACTGACGATAGGCTTAGTGACCTGTATAGTGAGACTTAGAGACTGATAGGGATACTGGCATTGATATATCTTACCTACTGTGTTGACATACGTGGCATATCGTTCTACTGCTTTTACTGTTCCGCTGCATTGATTACTGCATATTCATATTCATGTTGTCATTGATTTACTGTTATATATATCTATTACCACTGTTAGAATTGTCACATGATTTTATATATATTATATTGCTATTGTGTCGCTCTGACGACCTGAGTATGCATGCTCAGTGTGAGGAGAAGATTTAGCCTGGACCAGGACTAGACGTACATCACGGATATCTTTATTTACCATCCAGGGTTATACCCTTTTGTTTCCCATCAGGTCAGTTCTTTACATTGTTTTGTTTCAGTTACTGCAATTCTCATTACCTGCGTGTTATTTACTGATTACCAGTTAAAACTAGAAGCCGAAGTGTACTACGGCAGGACTTTTCCTTGACCGTAGGAGCATGGCTGGCCTTGTCAACCCCTCGTATTCCGTATTTTGGGAAGCGGGGCGTGACATGGTTTAGTTGGTATCAGAGCCAGGTTTTGCTTCGTTTGGGATTGCAGTTTTCCGTGTAGAGCTTGACAATCTAAGATATCCCTCAGTCTAGATTGTAGACTTGATACTCTTGATCCATATTCGCATTAAGCGTTCTGCCACCCATTCACTAGGGTTTTAGGTGACTTGGCAGGTTTCGTGGTTGTAATTGTGAATTACATCATGATTACACCATTATACTCTATTTAAGTGACTTAAATTCATACAGTTGATTCTCCACTTGTAATAAATTCATCATCTCTGATATTCTTGAATCCTTGTCCTATCCATATTATATTTTGATTAGTTTGGCTTGTGACTTATATCGTTCTCAAAATTGTTGTCTCAGGATCATGTCTTCCAACGACTCTTCAACTATATCCGCTCCCCAGAATCAGACTATCGAGATTCTGAGTGCACTGCAAGGTTTAAAGGAAGCTCAGGAGCGAACAAACGACTTGTTGGCTGAAGGACTGAGAAGACAGATAAATCAGGCACCAGCGGGAGTCTCCAATCATGGAGGGATCCCTATTAGACGAGGAAAAGAGAAGAAGATGAAGCGTCAATTTGTTTCCCCACGACAGAAGCAACAGAAGACCCCTTGCTGTGGGTACTGTAAGAGGCCAGGACATCTTCAGAGGGATTGTCGCCGCGCCCAAGGGAAATGTCTGATATGCGGTTCCAACAAACATCTCATCAACGGTTGCCCAGAAAGAAAGGAACTACAAGGAGGAAACTCGTCCACACTCCCCACTTCTGCCAAGTGAGGATTACTGCGTAGTTCGAACTTCGAGGATAAGGCGGACCCAGCCCAGGAATCAACTCGCGTGACGAAAATGCAGCGGTCTAGCAATCCAATAGGAATTTTCATGTTTTCCAATTTCAGTAATAATGTGGTCATCCTTTTATAAATATTTATTTCCGTTTGAAATCTTGTATCTGTCGAACTTTTAGTTGAAGGCAATAAAACTTGAATCGTAATATATGTATCATTCTCTTGTCTTTCCCCTTATTCATACTATTCATTATCACAGCATTTTAATCTTGATTTTTTTCAGCTCCTGCCACCGCATATCTTTCTATGCTTCGTACACTTAGCTATTCTTCTTGATGTATTCCACTGCCTAATCATGATTCTTTCTTTTCAGGCTATGGCCCATCCTGGAGCAGCGCCGCATCTAGATGAGGATGCACAGTCATGCGTTTCCTTAGACCGCACGCTGATGAGTTCTGACGATGAGATCAACGGTCCTCAGGTCGATTTCGAAAACAACGATTCTGAGGACGAAGGAGCAGCCGCACCAGAGTTTGACATGATAGGTGATTCCGACGAAGAGGAAGAAGACCCTGAAGAGAACCCGATAGAGGAAGACCCCGAGGAAGAACCGATAGAAGAAAATCCAGTGGAGGAAAATCCCATGGAAGAGAATCCAGAAGAAGAGAATTACTTGGAGTCAGACCTCGATGAAGAAGCTCCAGCCGAGGAAGCAGAACCAGAAGTACAATACCCTGCGGTGGAAGAACTCCCAATGGCGATACCTGTGAGGCGCTATGGAAATGGACGCCCCTACCTGAGTGCGTGAGCCTACCGCAACCTGCTGAATCACCACAACCGCGACTGACGGGATTTCTTTTTGATGTTGTCTTCTTGGGCCAAATAAAAACTGTGTATAGCTTAGGGCCACTTTTCGTCTTTGAGAATGCTTGGTTCAAAATTTTCTAGGATGAAATAAATTGCTGAGTTCGCAAATCCTTCGATCTTCTTAGTTCCCTTGCTACTTGATTATTTTTCTATACAATTATTTACTCTACTGAATCTGTCCACCTCTACTCCTTACTTTGCCTTAACCCTCACTCAGATTAACTAGTACTACACCCCGATCTTTTAGAGGTCCACCCTTCATCATTCATCTGTGCCCTTTGAGATCCTTCTGGGAGGAGAACATACCTTGTGAAATTTCCGAGTTCGTCAACTCTTCAAATTCTTGATTCATATGATGTACCGAACGTAATCCTCCCCATACTTTTCCCTTGTAGTCCTTTGTTGCTCACTCTTACTTCATGTGCTGACCCGATCCCAATTTCCTTAACATTCAGCCTAAAGCCTCCATACTCCAACCTTTGAATGATCCACACTTCCTTGTAACCTTTACCCTAGCTAGCCCTATACATTTTTTTGTGTATTTCCTATTACCCTAACTATATTTAGGGACACTGTTATTCGAAATTTGGTTTTCATTATTTTATATTTATCGAAGAGTGTGTATTATCGACTATTTCCGTTTTACGCATTTCAACTACTCCACTACTGGCTTTCCCATTATTTTCAGTAGCGCAACCTTACAACGCGCATATTTTCGCTCCATGTTTCTTATTTTCACTATATGAGTCTTCTACATTATTTGAACGATACATTATCCTAAAATGTTTTAACCTACCGACTAATTTTCACTGCTTTATTCCCGTTATTTTATTTTCGGGTTTTGTGCCCATGTTTACTATTATAAATGGTTGTGCCTTATACCTATTATTTCTGATGGGCTACTTTTGATATACTTATATGTGCACATATTTGGGTTTCGAATTTACCTAGTACATCTTGAATATTACTGTTCGTTGCTGTTATTATTTCTAATCTCGTATAAATGTAGTGGTTTTATTAACTGTTCTTGCATTATATTTTCGACCTATCTTTTTGGTATGTTAGTATTACATATATATACCTTCAAAATTTATCCACCCGTTTAAAGTAAACCACTAGTGTCCAATATAGTAACTTTTCGCTTATTTATTTATAACTTGTCGTTCTTTGAAATTTCGAGGACGAAATTTTTGTAAGGGTGGAATGATGTAACACCCAGCCCCTTTTTATATGCATATATCCGTATTTCTTTTCACCTATATAATTTATTTATAATTATTTATTTATTTTCGAAACTCCATTAAACCCTAAACTCCCAATCTATTTTCCCCCGCTATTTTCTCAAACCCTAATTCCAATCCCTTTATTTTTCCATTTTGATTTTTTTTCCTCTAAATTCCTCAGCCCATATCCTATTTCTTATAACCTATTTTTCCCTCAGCCCACTACCCATTTTCTTTCCTAATATTATTACCATTTCTAGCCCGGCCCTTTCATTTCATTTCCCTTTGTTTTTCCCTGCGGCCCAACTCTTTCCCAAGCCCAGCAGCCGGTTCATTATAATTCTTTTATTTTGCCAGCCCAGCCCGTTCACCCTCCTCAGCCCACTTTGGAAATATTAAGATTTAAATTTAAACCTTCGGCCCAGCCCACTCCCTTCAGCCTTCACTCTAACCGCCTATACCCGACCCGCTTCAGACCCGACCCGCTTCGCTTTCATCTTCCTCAACGGCTCTCTCCGCCTTTTCCGCTCGCGACCCCTTTCCGTTGCTTCCGCCCATGCACTCGCCCTCGTCGCTTGTCCGTTACTCCCTACGACGCACGCCCTTGACCCCTCCTCGTCGTCTCTCCTCCTTACTCCCATCACTTCTCTCTCTCTCTCCTTCCCTTCCTGTTTCTCCTTCGAACCTACGCTCACGCCAGCGCGTCGCGCTCGCCGCCGTCTCCTCACCGCCGTTCAGCCATCGCCATCGAGACCTCCTCATCTCCTCCACCTCGTCACCAAACTCCTCCACTCACCCACAGCACCCTCGACTTTCTCCTCCTGCTCACCATCCCTCAAGCCACCGCACCCGAGCCCGGCCACCGATCCTCTCGCCGGCGAGCCTCCCCTGCACCCTCCTCATCATCACCATCATCGTCGTAATCTCCCACTCCCTCTCCCTGTTCTCACTCTCTCCCTTTCCGATCTCTCTCTCTCTCTATCACTCTCTCTCTCCTTCTTTCACCATTCCTCTATTCTGTATCTTTCCCTCACTCTGTATCACTCACTCTCTCTCTCTTCCTCAATCTCTCTCTCTGTTCCCTCTCATCTCACCCTCTCACTCTAAATCTCCCTCCCTCTAACTCTCTACCTCTCTCTCTTCCTCACCCTCTCTCTGTCCTCTCACCCTTTCTCACTCCCTGCTCTCTCCAATTCTCTCTCTCCCTGCACACTCTCGCTCTCTAAATCTCACTCTTCCTCTCTCCGTAACGTCTCTCTACAACTCCATAACCACCCCACGACGGAGCCATAACATTGCCGAGGACTCGAGCTCGAGCCCAGTCAAGCTGCCGTGCCATGTTCGTGTCGCGATCGCGCCGTAGATGTACCGTCGTCAATACGTCACCAGGCAAGTATTTTACTTGCTTACATGCTATATATATTCAGGTTACAATCTTTAATTGCATAGAACATAATGTTACACTTTTGGATCAATTATGTGCCATACCTGTTCGACGTGTGTCCCCAATGAAAATACTCATCAAATTTGACGGAACTCAATTGTATAATCTGGCCCGTATGATTGTGAATGTAGTATGTGAATTTCGTTGGATAATATGACCGTTAATGACCAAAATGACTACCCCCAAGTCTACTAGTAAAACTGGAATTTTATTGTACCTGAAAACCGCTAAAATCACCATAAATTAGATACATACTGGAATGATACGTTCGAGGGCTCAAATCGAAGCCAACTCGACGAAATTTAAACCTATACTAGTTTTCAGATATTCCTGTACTCAAACTATGTCAATATTTGGATCGGAGTGCGACTCTCGACTGCAGTCCAGAGCGACTCAAATTGTTGCTTGCTGTTCCGTAATGGGTACCACAGGATTTCCTTAACTCGTAGGTTACGGAACTCCACTGATTATTATAGGGGAATCTATTATCTAGACAACACAGGTGGTTCCATCCCATTTCGTTATCATTTGTTATTTAATCTGCAATTTAAAAGATCGGGACGCATAACAGTCCCAACAGAATCAGAACTGACATATTAGTGTTAAACAGTGTATAACTCCTGACGTACAGATGCGATTGATGATCCATCTGTTGCGTTGAAAACCATACTGAAAACCCTAAAATTCATCCAACTGTAGCGTCGCTAAAATATGATCCCAACTAGGATTAAAATGCGTTGAGAAACGGACTTCTGATTCTGAAACCAGATTTTCAGCCGTGAATGCTTAAACTGAAATGGCCATAGATAATGATCCTGAAACCCGATTGGCACGAAACTAAAGTCGATGGATAGATAACTGAACATACTAATTATTACCTATTCATCGTCTCATTAAATTGTAACAGTACGATTTATGATAATTTGTGCATGTGGTAGGTTATTGATTGAGGACATCCTAAACTTGCTTTATATACTGCTTATGCATCATATTATACACATGTCGTTGCATTGATAATATAGTGATAACGTGCATTTACTCGGTGTTAGGCTTTAGTGATGATTGTGGCAAGTACGTCAGTGTTCGTGTATCAGTGAATAAGTGAAAGTGATACGTACTTGTACACAATCAGTGACCATATTATTCTATTGCATTGTCGACGTCTGTGGGATGCGTGTACGTGTGACTATAAGTGGTATGGGACACTTATGGAAGCGCTTGCATGGGTGTCACGGATAAGGCACAAGACACTGCCATTTATCTTAGGTATTAGTCGGGACGTGCTTGATGGAGGTCCTGCCTCCAGTTCTCGCGCAGACTTGTCACGGATCGATTAGTATTTAGGGTTATGGTTAGCGTTCGATGTAGACCACGGGGTGTGGGATAGTTTAAGTGTGAGTTCAACAGAATCTCGGGAGTCCCATGCCGGGTTATATATTTAGGGAGATATATGGAGATTTACAGGTTATGTGATTATCACCGTGATATACATGTTGGGCCCGTGGTCCCTTGCCCTTGGGTTCTACCCTTGGGTGGAGGACACTCGTGAGTGGTTGACTCTCACACTTGGACTGACGATAGGCTTAGTGACCTGTACAGTGAGACTTAGAGACTGATAGGGATACTTGCATTGATATATCTTACCTACTGTGTTGACATACGTGGCATATCGTTCTACTGCTTTTACTGTTCCGCTGCATTGATTACTGCATATTCATATTCATGTTGTCATTGATTTACTGTTATACATATCTATTACCACTGTTAGAATTGTCACATGATTTTATATATATTATATTGCTATTGTGTCGCTCTGACGACCTGAGTATGCATGCTCGGTGTGAGGAGAAGATTTAGCCTGGACCAGGACTAGACGTACATCACGGACATCTTGATTTACCATCCAGGGTTATACCCTTTTGTTTCCCATCAGGTCAGTTCTTTGCATTGTTTTGTTTCAGTTACTGCAATTCTCATTACCTGCGTGTTATTTACTGATTACCAGTTAAAACTAGAAGCCGAAGTGTAACTACGGCAGGACTTTTCCTTGACCGTAGGAGCATGGCTTGCCTTGTCAACCCCTCATATTCCATATTTTGGGAAGCGGGGCGTGACAAGTCTGATCCTCTGGTGCTGATCTGCACGTCTGAGAAATATTGTAAAAGAGATCATCAAACGCTTATGGTGCGAAAACACAATAAAATGACACCTCAAAGAAATCGTGTGTCCCTGGAATCGCGCCTTGGTCAGTCCTCTTCCATGACGAGCTCATGCTGACGCAACTCTAGCCGTAACTCTCTCTGCTCGTGTAATCATGGCAGCAAATACCATAAACCAATATCGATGAGGATAGATCATATGAATGAATATCATATGAATGAATAATGTGCAAGGAAATGTACATCCTAAGGCTTCTTAAGCAGAGTAGCGTATCGTAAGTATGCCGCGGAACATACATACGGTACGTCACTCTCCTTAAGTCACCTACTCCATCAACCAAGGTCAACCTACGCGACGAAAGTTCGGGTCTAATACCCCCTCGACTAAGTCTACATTCCGTAAGGTCAAGCCTAGATTCTGTATATATACAAACGCCCCAGGCTCCGCATAGTCAAACATAGACTCGAACCAAGGTTAACCTAGCGCTTTGATACCAACTTTGTCACGACCCGGAAATGGCACGTGACTGGCACTTGAATCATATGAAGTCTATAGGACCCCATCTAATTCAAGTAAGCCAAAAATCCCAGAAATCTAAACCATTTTAAAGAAGAAGTGAAGAAAACATATTTTAAAACAAGTAGTTTTAATAACATATGCCGAAGTATTGCATTTTTAAAACATCAAGTCTTTTATGAAAATTTCGACAGAGTTTCCTTTGTAAATACTGGCCCCAAAAAGGGTACAACATGCATAATATGAATAAAGGCATCCCCAAGTAGGAGCTAGCTCTTCGTCAATTGACGGTCGCAACCACGCAAGCAATATAATATACAACACCGAAGGGAGAGGATCAAAACTCAAAAGGAAACTCAAAAACATCAAGAAAACCATATAATACAACGCGTGACTCTAAGGTCGAAAGAATATACACTGGTCTTCTATGTCTATCAAATAAATATACAAGTCTGGTTGATGGAGTTACTAGATGCGAGTAGACCTACTTACCAAGGCAATCGCCCGAAAGGAGCAGTGTGCCAACAAAGCCGCAACGAACCTGTACGGCAAAACCTGGAAGAAACTGTGGCATAACGGGGGTAAGTTGCCAACTCGTGAGTAGAAAACATCACAGAGCAGAAATCGTATGTATGACTCAATCCTAGGTCAATACGATCATAATATATATATCCTGGGTCAATACAATCATAATATGATAAAGTCTAAAGCATGATAAGGTGGCAAGGGTAAACATCTATATATAAGTGAAATACCATGTGCTCGTGACAGTGCCTCAGATAGCAACATATCATAAATATGAGGTATGAATGTATCGAAATGAAAACAGAATACATCATGAAAGGAAAATTGTTTTCATAATATAGTGAGATTTTCGTATATTTAAAACGAGGTATCATCAATGAAATCAACATAAATCAGTGTCTAACATCGACATAAAACAGATATCCCAATATCCAATATCTCGGGCTCCGGCTATCCGGACTGACCCATATCATAAAATCTTAAATACCTCAAATCTCAATATCTAGGGCTCCGGCTATCCAGACTGACCCCTGGGCTCTGGCTATCCGGACTGGCCCAACCCTGATCAGTATTCTCCGGATATCCATCGAGTCACAATAAAATCACCGGTCAGTAGTGCTCCCATGTCTCAGGCTCAACGCCATCATCTGTGACCTTCTTTCCCCAGGGTACCGCACCAGGTCCACCATGCACCCACAGACGGTTTCTCCTCCTCCTCGAATTGGGTGTATGATATCGCTCAAGAGCCAAGAAAACTCATGGTGGACATATCTCAAATCACATCAGGAGAAAATCGCAACTTTCATTTTAAAAATGATAATCAGTTTATAAATCTTTGCAGTTTCTCCAAATCCAGAAATCTCATGGAAATCCGAAATATCAATCATCGAAGCAAATAAACAATGAATTACAAAATATTGGGCTCCGGCAATCCAGACTGGCCCTAATAATAATGCATGACAATGGATATATAGATATGCATGAAAATCACAGTAATAGATGCAATGTCTAAGCTATCATATAAAAGCAAGCGCATTAGTATTATGTCGAAACTATTAGCTAACACTTATACTAATGAATAGTATTTTCTAATGTGTACGTGACATGGCAATTACCGATGAAGATGTGTGTGAGCCGGCAAGTAAGTGTACGTGGAACATACGCATCATCGGTAATGGTGCTGGTGTCCTGACAGCATGATTTCAATAATAGCATGTGAGAACACAATATAAGCATGCAATGCGATGCGAACAGCAAGAATATACGGGAGCTGAATAATAAACACAACAATAAATAATCTACATTAATATATATGGGTCATATAGATTGCCGTTTGAAATAACATGAATCGTGGTGTTTAGAAAATAAGGCTACGGTGTTTTTAAGAAAAGGTACGTCCTTTGAAACATCCGTAGAATCCCTTGGCCTGTCTTTAAAATACTCACGATTCGTTAGTTTTGAAATAGGTATGACCCGAGTCTAGTCTAACATCTACAAGTAATCTACAGGACTAAACTAACAGGCTAATCGAAAAGGTAAAGGAACCACCTAAATCTGAGTCGATATATATATATATATATATATATATATATATAATAGTCGGTGATCCCGCCTCAATAGTATCACGTACGATACAATATATAACATGACATTCTCGAGTCAATAGTGCGGATCTATCATCAATATATATCTCGTACGGTAAATTCATCGTACGGCATCCCAAATCTAGGTACGGGTCAATATCACATTTATCTCATTAATTAACTGGTATCCTTATCATCATATCGTGATCTGGGTACTGATCTAACGTCTAGTACATACTGATACCATATATATATATATATATATATATATATATATATATATATATATGCGTGTGTATGAAAACACATCGCCCCAAAGACCCACTATAATATCATGTCGTATCTCAAATACGAACCATGTCACATCACAGATTTCATGGCATCATGCCCAATCTCATCGACTCATCTCCAAATACCATGTACTATCCTCATCATCCATGTATATGTATATGTATATATATACATAGTCCCATACCCATGTGTGTGTGTTTGTGTGTACATATCCCCATATACGCATAAGAAAATAAAATGTTTGCAAGTGTGTGTGTGAGTGTAAACCTTATTCTAGGGTTCGCGACTAAGAAAATGTCTAAGTTACTTCTAATACACTAAAACTAACTCATGAAAATCTAATATTTTACTCACTAATCATCCAAGTTTCGCGACAAAATAATCATATATATAACATATATATCGTATACTACACTACGAACTGCGGGGGTGCTATACGCCATCCACCCAACTTCTCCCGTAGATATATATCTACCCACCTTGATCTTCGCTTGCCGATGCCGATGTCGCCACGTGCTTGCTTGTCGTCTCGAAGTCCTCGTGAGGGTACCTACATATCATAACGAATTGTGACGCATTAAATTCCAATTAAAAACCAAAACGACACAAGAATCTCACATAGGTCAAAACCTATGGTCTACTCACACAAAAGAGCCCCAAAACACCCGATATCGTTGTACAAACGTCAAGTGACCGATACAAAACACAAATACCAAAACTTGAATTCAAAAACATCGAGGAATTCAAAGCAGCAACCCAATAAAATGGTCCCAGATTTTAGTTTAGGTGAAAACAAGATGCACAAACAGTATTGGGGTGATGTATAGGGTGTATATGACCTACAGAAGAAACCTGGGCACCAAACTCGACCAAGTGGCCAGCCACATCCCCAAAATTTCCGGCCTCCTCGATTTTACAGGCTTGGGTTGGTTTTGTATTGGTAGGGTGGCCTCTTAGTGTCTTAATTTGGTCTCTGGAGTTGTTTGCTTATCCAGTAAAAGTCCCAGGTTATCCCAGATTCCCTACACCCTCAATTTACACACAAAACCAACATATCGATATGAAAATTGTAATTTGGGTTAAGTCACTGGTTTGGTCCAGGTTTTCTACACTATAGGGGTTTCAAGTCACTAATTACACTCAAGTTCACCATCACAACTCAAGAATCCCTAAACTTCCTCTAGAATTTTCCAAACACCACTAAACCACACAAAACAATTCTAAACTAGCATGAATGCTAAAGGAATTGAAAAACTATACTTATGGTGCAGGAAATACCTCATTTGGCAACTCAAGAATATTCTTGAGTTGCCCCAAGTACCCAAAATCCATCCTTTCTTGGTCCAAAGTGCATTAGAGGAGCTTGTACATGTTTTTTGTGAAATGGAGATGATGTTTTGAGTTGTTTTTCATGGGTTTGTGAGGAGGTAGAGAAGGGGGAGGGAGTGAGCTGCCATGGTGATGAAGGAGAGAAGAAGAATTATGAAGATGATGAAGTGAGACCAAGTCAAGAAAACCCCTCACCTCACTCTCTCTCATGCCCATCCCTCTTTGTCCCCAATTCTTTTACTCTTTTCTATTTCTTTCCTTTTTCTTTTCTATTCTTCTCTTTTCTCAATTTTAAAAACCAAATGCATGAGGAAAAGAAAAGCCAAGGTAGAAAAATGTATCAAATATTTGTAAATGTGACATGGTGCATGTCATGTACACAAAACCGGATTAAAGTAAGATTAGCGATATTTAATCGCGATTAGCTTTAAAATGGAATATAATTAATCATAAAAAATTTATAATTTGCTTAATTCATTTAAAACACCCTCATTTCAGTAATTTCTATAATTTTCCAAAATTTTCCCAATTTATTAGTATTTAATTATACCACACTCTTAAAATATTCATAATATTTATTATTTAATTATAAAAATTCCCAAAAATAATATTTTACTTTTCTGAAATTTTACAGTTCTACCAAACATTATGATACATGCAACCATCACAAAACGTACGACAACCGAATAACGCACACATATTGTCATACCCCGCTTCCCGGTGTACGGTGAAGGGAACGCGACGAGGCCGCTACGTATTTACTGTGAAGTAAATACGCTAAGCGTATCTAAGCAATATAAATCTAAATGCACAAGAGAAAAGATATAATAAAACAACAACTTTATTTATTCACATTCTTTTTACAATACATGAAAAAGTAAATACAACTGAATGAAAGCAATGCCTAAAAAGTGGCATAACAGAAATGAAAAGTACTGAAATAAAAGTGTGTACAATGAAGCTAGAGCTCTGGGTCATAGGAAAGCTGGTCCAAGTCCTCACTAGTAGGCTCGATCTCTTGAGTGTCCAGATCACCTGACAACATTGCTGTAACGCTTCGAAAATCGTTTAGGCAGTTTTTCGGTAATCGGCTAAATTAGCAGCTTTTTCCGTAAAAAGTCAAAATATGTATTTTTCATTATAGACCTAATTATACATAATTTAGATAAGATATTACTATAAATTGGTCACTAAAATGTCACTTAAAAATTTCTAGTTAATTAAAAAAATTTCCTAAATTAATTATTTTTAATATTATTTTAAGCTTTTAAAAATACATTTAATTAGTGATAAATAAAAATTTAATTAGGTAAATTTCATAATTAGGAATCATTATAAACTAAAATTTAGTGTTAATAAAATTGTATCAAGACTTTTCAAGATTTTTGTTCTATGGTTTAAAATTTTATTCAAAAATGGCTTAAAATGGGGTTTTTTTGTGTAAAAATTGATGTGATGGTCATTAATTGAGCTTGGGAAAGGCTTTTTGTGTAGAATTTTCTACACCATTCACACACACACACCCTCCCCAACATCAGGTCGAGATCAACCTGCTGCAAACCCCATTTCCCTCTCTCTTTCTTGCTTCAAAAATCATGAAAAAATCAATAAAATCCACCGAAATCAACACATTTCTTCACAAATTCAAACCATAATCCTATTCCACCTCTTTCCAACCCTAATTTGCTTTAAAACAAGGTGAAAGGAGGCATCTTTCAAGATCAAGTGCAAGTTAGGGTTCACTTGTAAGGTATAAATCCTAAACTAGTTGTTAAATTTGTAATTTAAATAAGCTAAATTAGTATTTTAAAGTGTTAATTTCATTGTAATGGTTGGTTTTTGAAAAATCAAGAGAGGTGTTGATGCCCAATTTAGGGTTTGTTGTAGGATAAGTGGGTTTAAGTTAGGGTAGTGGTTATCTAGTTGGTTAGAATGGTTGTTTGTGCGATGTAGCTATCGCTACACCGTTAAACCGCGACAATTGCATCGATATTTCTATGTCAATGCTTACTAGCTTTTCTATATTTTTAGGAGATGATATAATTTCGTTATATTAGTGATATAATTAGCATCTCATACGTCTATTAGTGTGCGCGAATGCGGGGTTTTGTCTAGTCGGGTTTTAGTTTTGACGATTATCCCGAAACGGCGATTTTAGTTAAGGTTTTAGCGATTTTCGTGTATTTTCCGCGTACCGAGTGCACGTTGTGATTAATTCGAGAGCGTCGATCTTTTCATAGTGTGAGTTGCGTCATTTCAGAAATCTATAATCTTATATTGTGTGTTATGTCATTCTAGGATCGGTCGCGGAAACATCGGACGCGGCGCGCAAAGGTAAGGCGGTGGTCGGATCGGATTAGCGGGGCTTTCAGGTGAGTAGATGTATTCATCTATGGGGGAATCGTCTGGATGACGCGAGGCACCCCTAGTTAGGATTACTTTATTTCTTGCAAGATTTGCATTGTTAGTTAGCTAACCCCGCTCATTCACATTGCATACCCTCATAGCTAATCGTCTGCTAGATTGCATGGATATTCATATACACATGTGCGATATCACTTCGTAGGACACGAACACCATTACCATTGGCTCCTGTTGTACGCGCACTATTCATGTGACACACACGCCTTTGGTAATTGCCATGCCACGATCACCATAGAACCTGTTTAGCTTAGTGTCACCACTTGCATCATACATGATATATGAAATCGCATAGCATGTATATACCTCGCATCATCATTATACTTACATAGATTTCTAGCCAAAAATCACATCGCATACCTTGATGTCATAAACATTTATCATATACAATATGTTGGGTATTATGATTTTCTTGAGGATTTCAGTATTGCTGCGATTTCTGGATTTTGGGGAAAACCGCAAGAATTTAACAAAAGCTTATATTCATCATTTTTAAAACAAGGTTGCGGTTTTCTCGTGATGTATGTGTCGTCCACCATGATTTTTCATGTTTTCTGTTGGATTTCGAGACCCGATTCGAGGAGTGGATGAACCGTCTCGGGTACATGGTGGGCCCGGTATGGTACCCCAGGGCAAGAAGATCGAGTTGTAGACGATGAGCCTGGCAGGGGAAGACTACCTACCGGAGATGTCTGGCGCTGCGAATATCCGGAGGATACCGACCGTTGTCGTGAGATTTGATGATATGAGCCGATCCGGACTGACGGAGCCCGATGTATTGAGACATTGATACAATGAGACATTGAGACAGATGTGTTTTCATATTTGGTGTCCATGCTTGAGACGGGTTTCAGATGATTTCTTGATGGTATTTAGGTATTATACAGATATTCTTTTTTCTAAAGTTAAGAATGCAGAACTCATAGCATTTAAAACACTTAAAGATTTAGTATTGACATTGCATACATGTGCATGCATACTAGATGTATTACATCACATCTGGACATACATGCTGTGACGCATTTGCGTGCATTCTTACGATAGCCTTACTAGATGTTATATTCTACTCACGAGCTGGCAACTCACCCCCGTTGTGCCACAGTGTCTTGCAGGTCGGACTCATCAGCCTAGTAGCGGCGGCTTATCTTGTTAGTGACTTCTTTTGCTCAGACTCATGACATTGCTCGTAGGTAGGTTGTGAGAGTGCTTTTATCTCTTTTTTTTGTACTATTTTTGTATCTAGTATTCTCCATCTACCACTTCTTAGGTGTATATGCGACCTAGTGATGAGACTGAGAGATTTGTGTATATGTGGTTTCTTTTGGGTCGAGCTCACTTGAGCCG
This sequence comes from Agapanthus africanus, assembly GCA_030015575.1. Lineage (NCBI taxonomy): Eukaryota > Viridiplantae > Streptophyta > Magnoliopsida > Asparagales > Amaryllidaceae > Agapanthus > Agapanthus africanus. The sequence goes on from CM057344.1 coordinate 562,057,803, forward strand.
ACGTTATGTTTTCTTATATTTTGCATTTCTTTATACTCTTTTCTTGATATTACATATATATATTGCGTGTGGTTGTGATCCGCCTTGGGCGAAGAGCTAGCTCCCGCTTGGGGATGCCATTTTGTGATTATAGGTTATATATCTTGTTGTACTTATTTTGGGGGATAGAATTTACAAAGGAGACTCTGCCGAAATTTTCGGAAATTTTTGATGTTTTTAAAAAGGGGTTCAATGCAACTTAATTGATTTCAAAGTCGCTTTTCATGAAAGGTTTCCTTCACTCTCTTTGGTTTTGGTTTAGATTTTCTGGACTTTGGCTGACTTAGTTTATGTTAGGCCTTTAGACGTCTCGTAATCTAAGTGCCAGTCACATTCCGTACTTTTGGGTCGTGACAAAGTTGGTATCAGAGCTTGTGTTTTAGATTTCGGTGGTAGCTGGGATCGTCATTTGCCTTTGATCGAGTTCTCCTACAATAATAGCTTCCAGGAGACGATTCAGATGGCACCTTTCGAGGCTTTATACGGGAGGAGATGTCGATCGCCTGTATGTTGGATAGAGCTCAGGGAGAGCAGTATTTTGGGCCCACAGATCGTACAGGAGACGACCGAGAAGATACAGCTGATTCGGGACAGGATGAGAGCGGCACAGAGTAGGCAGAAATCATATGCTGACAGGCGCCGTCGCCGACTCGAGTTCGCTGTTGGCGATCATGTTTTCCTGAGGGTCTCTCCGATGAAGGGTGTGATGAGATTTGGGCGGAAAGGGAAGCTTAGTCCAAGATATGTTGGTCCCTTCGAGATCCTGGAGCGTGTTGGTCCAGTTGCTTATCGGTTAGCTCTTCCACCCAGCTTCCCCGATGTTCACCCCGTGTTCCATGTTTCGATGCTCCGCAAGTACCTTCATGATCCTTCCCATGCGATTCAGCATCAAACGATCCAGCTAGAGCGTGATCTTTCAATCACTGAGCAGCCGGTGGTCATTTTGGATCGGCAGGTGAAGAAATTGAGGTCGAAGGTTATACCGTCCGTCAAGGTCCTTTGGCGTGGCCCGAACAGCGAGGAGGTCACCTGGGAGACCGAGGTCGAGATGAGGAAAAGATATCCCCATATTTTTGAAGGTACGCGTAGTTAAATTCTAAATTCAGGGACCGAATTTCTTTAAGGGGGGAAGATTGTAACGCTTTGAAAATTGTTTAGGCAGTTTTTCGGTAATCGGCTAAATTAGCAGCTTTTTCCGTAAAAAGTCAAAATATGTATTTTTCATTATAGACCTAATTATACATAATTTAGATAAGATATTACTATAAATTGGTCACTAAAATTTCACTTTAAAATTTCTAGTTAATTAAAAAAAAATTCCTTAATTAATTATTTTTAATATTATTTTAAGCTTTTAAAAATACATTTAATTAGTGATAAATAAAAATTTAATTAGATAAATTTCATAATTAGGAATCATTATAAACTAAAATTTAGTGTTAATAAAATTGTATCAAGACTTTTCAAGATTTTTGTTCTATGGTTTAAAATTTTATTCAAAAATGGCTTAAAATGGGGGTTTTTTGTGTAAAAATTGATGTGATGGTCATTAATTGAGCTTGGGTTTTGTGTAGAATTTTCTACACCATTCACACACACACACCCTCCCCAACATCAGGTCGAGCTCAACCTGCTGCAAACCCCATTTCCCTCTCTCTTTCTTGCTTCAAAAATCATGAAAAAATCAACAAAATCCACCGAAATCAACACATTTCTTCACAAATTCAAACCATAATCCTATTCCACCTCTTTCCAACCCTAATTTGCTTTAAAACAAGGTGAAAGGAGGCATCTTTCAAGGTCAAGTGCAAGTTAGGGTTCACTTGTAAGGAATAAATCCTAAACTAGTTGTTAAATTTGTAGTTTAAATAAGCTAAATTAGTATTTTAAAGTGTTAATTTCATTGTAATGGTTGGTTTTTTAAAATTCAGGAGAGGTGTTGATGACCTATTTAGGGTTTGTTGTAGGATAAGTGGGTTTAAGTTAGTAGTGGTTATCTAGTTGGTTAGAATGGTTGTTTGTGCGATGTAGCGATCGCTACACCGTTAAACCGCGACAATTGCATCGATATTTCTATGTCAATGCTTACTAGTTTTTCTATATTTTTAGGAGGTGATCTAATTGCATTATATTAGCGATATAATTAGCATCTCATACGTCTATTAGTGTGCGCGAATGCGGGGTTTTGTCTTGTTGGGTTTTAGTTTTGACGATTGCCCCGAAACGGCGATTTTAGTTAAGGTTTTAGCGATTTTCATGTATTTTCCGCGTACCGAGTGCATGTTGTGATTAATTCGAGAGCGTCGATCTTTTCATAGTGTGAGTTGCGTCATTTCAGAAATCTGTAATCTTATATTGTGTGTTATGCCATTCTAGGATCGGTCGCGGAAATATCGGACGCGGTGCGCAAAGGTAAGGCGGTGGTCGGATCGGATTAGCGGGGCTTTCAGGTAAGTAGATTTATTCATCTATGGGGGAATCATCTGGATGGCGGCTCCACTATTCCAAAGAAGAAAGAGAAGGAATATCGTCAGCGAACAATCGCTCGATAACTCCCGAAGATAAAGGAGAGATAGAATAGACGGAAAGAGAAGATAGCTTTTAAATTTGTATTATATGAGTATTTGGTGTTAACGCTGTTGTTTGTAACTTGGTACAGAAGGATGCCAGAGTATACGAGAAGAGTCTCTATATGCCAGAGACTAGAGGCACGTGTAGTACAAGGAACTATTTATGCCACGGTACAACAGCAACGGAATATAGGTTAGGTGTATTAAATCTTACAGTCTCGTGCCACTTCTAACACCTTCCGTACCAATCTACCCCTTAAACCCCGCGATGTCTTGTATTGTATTCTTTGTGTTGTATTGTAAATTGTATCGTCTTGTATATATGAATGACTTGCCGAAACCATGATATCATTAAATGGATGTAACTGGAGAATCATGTAAATGGAAGTATATACATGGTTCGGTTCGGTCAATACAGATTAAATATATTGAATATAAGTATTCAAGAATTCATGTTGGATTGTAGATTGTAGATTGTACTTGAATCATATTCAAGTCAGATTATTAATGAGACTCAGTCTGAGTCAGAACAATTAGAAAAGAAATTGAAGTCCTGAATTAGGTTTTGATGTTATCGGTAACCGCTGCACATGGGCGGCAGGATTTGTGTCTTTTTCAAATACGATTACCGTGCTGATAACACAGTTGTTATGTTGTCTACCTTAAATAGGCAAGCACCCACTTCTCCGGCTCCTTGAGGGTCAAGAGATTGGTCCCGCTTAAACTTATATTTACTAGGGTCCTTAGGGTAATTTATAGAACTTGAAGGGGTTTTATGTAAAAATACTTTTGTATAATTTTAAAAATACACCCCAAGTATTTAATTATCGTCTTTAGAGTTTTCATAGATGTAGATTTTATATTTGTGACATTTCTAATGAAAATAACCTAATTTTATAATATAAGGTATTTAATTGTAATATTGAACTTGTATGGAATTCATGGTATTTTAATGTAAGGTGATTCTTGTAATTTTAGGAAAAGTTGGAATATTTATATTACCACAAAAATAGATATTTTAATGATACATACATACATACATACATATATATATATAGACACACACACACACACAAATATATACATATATATATATAATTTGAATATATATTATATTTCTAGAAATCTCATATTCTTAAGATATTTATATTTTAAATCTTTCGAGACCGATGCTCCTTACGGAGGTCTGCATCTCGCACTACTAAGCCCAGGGATGTGCGATAATCCGCACCATCCCAGTCGGGTTCCACAAAATGAGTTGTAGCAGCGCTTTGCAAAGATTTATGAAAATACGAATTCTTATTGAAAACGGTTTTAATAGTTAGTGTTATTTATATGTAGAGTTTCGTTTTCCAGTATTCTATGTTTCCGAAAGGTATTATGCTATGTTTTGCATATGAGTGTGTGAGGAGGTAGGTCATTACCTCGTGATCTACTTAAAGGTATAGTAAGATTGCGATGTTTTAATGTCGAATTTAAACTACATGGTATTTTAGTGAAAAAGTACGATAACAATTGAAATAGAAATCTTTTTGATATGGAACTTGTTCAATATGACTTGTTAATGTTTAATAGTCAACATGTAAGAGTTTAGTATGATTGTATTTAAGAAAAGGTTGAAATTTTAGGAAGAACCGAATCGGAAATCGGATTAACTCCGATTCTGTCGGGTTTTGGAATTACGTATTTTTAGAATAACAAAATGGAGAAGGAAAAGGGACTTACTGTCTTTTGGTTTAGAGGAGAGGAAGAGGGAACGGTAGGAGGCGCCGGTGCGTCGTTTCGTCGCCGGGATCTCCTAGAGTCGTCTTCGGAAAATCGCCGAAGCTTTCGCCTTTTGCTAACTTCAATTGCACACTAAACATCTAGGGATTTTCTTGAGAGTTTTGATCAGAATTTTGTAGTGAGGGAGGGTGTGTCTAGGGGTTGTATTTATAGGGTAAGTCTAGGGTTTAGGGTAGGTAAAAGGGTGAAATGAAAAATGTATTAAATTGTAATAAAATGTATTAAAATGAAGTAATTAGGGTTTTAAAGAGTTCTGGTACTGATCTAAGGAAATTAAGTATGCAGGAGTACAGGGGAGGTGAAGAGGCCCAACTTTGATGTTGGGGACTCAGCGGTCCGGCCGAGTCTCGGCCGCCGGCGGCGGCCCGAGTCGGCCGAGTCGCCGGCCGAGTCAGGCGTCGAGAGTGTTCCTCATCACTTCATTAACCCCCTGGAACAGTTTGGTTTATTAGTGTAGTGGGGTTTTACGGGTTTAGCACGTGTAGACTCTTGGAATTCTAAAAATATTAAAATAAAACAATATTAAAAATAATGTGGGGTATGGGATTTGAACTCTGGTGGGTTGGTTCAGCAGTACAAGGTATTACCAGTGAGCTACAAGCTCCTTCTTTCTATTAAAAAGCAAAACAAATATTTAAAGTACTCACAGGAAATGCAAATACTCCAAGTATACATTAACTTTTAAATAAATTTTTGTACACTAAAATTGGAGTTGTTACAGTCTACCCTCCTTACAAAAATTTCGTCCTCGAAATTTGCAACTTTTATTTTAAGAACTAGTTTACAAAGAGGTGAGGATATCTTGCACGCATCTCATCTTCCCTTTCCCAAGTTGATTCTCCTGGAGTGTCTTTTCTCCACATCACTCGAACCAAGTTGACTTCCTTGTTCCGAAGTGACTTTACTTTCCTGTCCAGGATCTTAACAGGTTGTTGCTAACAAGTCGGGCTGTACAGTGAGATCGGAATGATCGAGAATGTGGCTGGGGTCACTCACATACCTTCTAATTTGGGATATGTGGAACACATTATGCACTCCTTCTAATGAAGGTGGAAGTGCTAAGCGGTATGCCACTTCACTGACTCGTTCGAGTATGTCGAACGGTCCAATATACCTTGGACTTAGTTTTCCCCGTCTTCCAAATCGGATCACTCCGGAGTTCGGGGATATCTTTAAGAATACGTGATCTCCTGGCTGGAACTCCAAGTGACGTCGCTTTGCATCAGCCTAGTGCTTCTGTAGATCTTGGGCTATGCGTATTCTTTCTCTGATAGTACGAACCACATCAACAGTTGCTACTATCATCTCAGGTCCAAGAAGTTCCCTATCTCTGATTTCGTCCCAACTTAATGGCGATCGACACATCCTTCCATATAGTGCTGCAAAAGGTGTCATTCCTATGCTTGCGTGGTAGCTGTTGTTGTATGAAAACTCCACAAGATGTATATGATCTTCCCACGATCCTCCGAAGTCTAACATACATGCTCTGAGCATATCCTCCAAGATCTGAATAGTTCGCTCAAACTGATCATCTGTTTGTGGATGATAAGCCGTGCTGAAATTCAGACTTATTCTTAAGCTTGCTTGCTGACTCTGCTAAAATTATGGTCGGAACCTGGTGTCACGATCGGAGACAATGCAGACCAGTACTCCATGAAGTCGCACAATTTCCTATATGAGTTCATGGGTATCAGAGATAGTATATATTTGAAGAGTTTAGATCTTAAGTAGATTATTATCTCTATGTACTTCTTTGTTAATGTCTCAGCTGATTGGCCAACTCGAAATGGGATGAAGTGAGCCGACTTTGTGAGTCGATCCACAATGACCCATACCGCATCGTTACCCTTTGTGCCGCGAGGAAGAGCAGTCATAAAATCCATCGTGATGTGTTGCCACTTCCATTCTGGGATTGGTAACGGTTGAAGTAATCCAGCAGTCCTGTGATGTTCAGCCTTTACTTGCTGACACACCAAGCATTTAGCGACGCTTCTGGCAACTTCACGCTTCATTCCATGCCACCAGTAATTCTGACGTAGATCTTTGTACATCTTTGTACCTCCAAGGTGTACTGAGTAGGAAGAGCTGTGAGCTTCTTTCATTATCTCTTCCCGAACAGGACCTTTTGGTATACATAATCTACTGCCATATCTCAAAGATCCGTCTTCATGGATGATGAAGTTTGTTTTGAGCCCATTCTCCACTTGTTCTCTGATCTTTTACAACTTAGCATCACTTGCTTGAGCTGCTTTGATCTGATTGACAATTGTTGATTGAACTTGTAAATTCATCAAACTTGAAGTATTACCTGACATGACTATTTCAATCTCCATCTGATGCAAGTCTTGTTGAAGCTTCTACTGAGCGGTGAGATGAATTGCTAATGGTTGGCGACTAAGAGCATCTGGAACCACATTCACCTTCCCTGGGTGATATTGCAGGCTGATGTTAAAGTCCTCCATGAGTTCTAACCATCGTCTCTACCTCATATTCAACTCCTTCTGAGCAAACACATATTTCAGACTCTTGTGATCTGTGTATATGTACACTCGTTCACCAAGAAGATAATGGCGCCAAATCTTGAGAGCAAAGATGACGGCTGCCAATTCCAAATCATGCGTCGGATAATTGCGCTCATGAGTCTTCAGCTGTCTTGAAGCATAAACCACAACCTTACCGTGCTGATGTACACATCCCAATCCCTTACCGGATGCATCACAGTGCACTTCGAAACCTCCAGACTGGTCCGATATAACGAGAATAGGCACTGATGTCAATCTTGACTTGAGTTCTACGAAAGCTTGTTCGCATGCTTCTGACCACAAAAAATCTTCATCTTTACATGTGAGGTTGGTCAGGGGTGTTGCTATCTTTGAAAAGCCTTCAATGAACCTTCTGTAATATCCAGCTAAGCCCAAGTAACTCTGAATGTCCTTCACCGACTTTGGTGTCGGCCATTCGCTTACTGCTGAAACTTTCGCTGGATCCACAGAGATTCCTTCTCCTGATACGATATGTCCAAGAAAACAAACTTCATAACACGCATTTGCTGTACTTGGCATATAATTAATGTTGTTGTAGAGTTTCCAGGAAAATTCGTAGGTGCTCGGCATACTCTTTCCGACTCTTAGAATACACCAGGATTTCGTCGATGAAGATGACAACAAACCTGTCAAAGTACTCCTGGAAAACTTGATTCATCAGGTTCATGAATATTGCGGGTGCGTTGGTCACTCCAAATGGCATCACTAGAAATTCGTAATGTCCATAGCGAGTTCTGAAAGCCGTTTTATGAATATCAGCTTTCTTGACCTTCACCTGATGATAACCTGAACGAAGATCTAATTTAGAAAAAACACAAGACCCACTTAGTTGATTGAATAAATCGTTAATACGTGGGAGTGGATACTTGTTCTTTATAGTGACTTCGTTCAAAGCTCTATAATCGATACACATTCTGTATGAACCTTCCTTCTTCTTTAAAAGCAGTACTGGTGATCCCCAACTTGAAGTGCTGGGACGAATCCATCCTTTTGTCAATAATTCGTCCAACTATGTTCGGACCTCCATCAAACCATCCGGACTTAATCGATAAAGTGCTTTGATCACCGGTTGTGCTCGTGGTACTAAATCAATGCTGAATTCAAGAGCTCGATCGGGAGGCAAACCCGATATATTGTCAGGAAACACATCGTCGAACTCTCGAACTACTTCTGGCCTTGATTCTTCCTCTGCTTGAGTTGCTGCAATCACTGCTTCCCTTGGCTTCACTTTGTATGTACTTGGCTCTAGGGTACGGTCTCCACTTTTGAAATAGAAGACCGGATGGTCTGGAATCTCGAATACTACCCTCCTTTGACGACAGTCGATGGTAGCATAAAAGGTTCCTAGCCAATCTATACTTAGAACCACATCAAAGTTCGGTATGTCCAATACTTTGAAGTCAGCATAGAATTCTCTGCTGCAGACGACTACTGGATACAAGCTGTATCCCATTGTTGCCTTTAGAACACCATTTTCTGAACTGACATTCCAGCTGGATACAAGCGGTGTGACTGGAATCACATGAGATGAAAGAAATTTGAAATTGATATGGAATGGGTTTGAGAAAAATGGACCATTGCGACATAAAGCAGTTAGATGCTCCAGTATCGAACAGTGCTAGTGCAGGAAGTGAGGCTACTAAGATTGTACCTAAGGTATGCGGTATATGTTTTAGGTAATGGAAAATGTGTGAATAGGCTGAAAGAAAAGATTGAGATGAAAGGGGTTACCAGAGATAACTTGGCCAGTGGCCTCCGCTTCTTCCATGGTTATCGTGAAAGCCTAGCACCGTGGTACATTCCTCCTGGCCTGAGGAGCATTCCTCGGAATGTTCCGTTGAGCTTGATGGAACTAACGAGGAGGAGGTGTAGCTTGTGGTCCTCTAGGTGGTGGAGAAGGTAGTGCAAGTCTTGGAGCAGGTGCCTGAAAGGCTGGTCGCTGCGGGTAAGTGATTGTTGGCCTGGGTGCAGTAATTGGATTTTGTCTATGAGGACAAGATCCAATATCATGAGCAGCTGAGCCGCAGACTAAGCAAAGATGGTTGGCTCGCCGGCAGTCTTGCAACATATGCCCATTTCTCTTGCAGTAGTTACAAAAAGCTGGGGTAGGACGGTTGTTCGGTACTCCGGGTCGCCTTGGCACAAAAGGTGGCCTTGACGAGGGTCCTCCTGTCATCTGGTTAACAAGACGCTTAACTCCTGTTGACTGAGGTCTGCCCTTCGCCTTTACCACTGCCTCATAATGGTGGGCAGCTTTCAGAGCCGATTCATGAGTCGGAAAATCTCCTGTGGCCAGTGCAGCCTGGATCTCCGAATCCAAACCTTCTTGAAATCGACGGGCTCTGATCTCATCCGTCGGTATCAAGTGTGCCGCAAATCTGTTAAAAGATTGTGTTAGCTATGTAGTATGTGATATATTGAACAATTCGAATTATTGAGACATATCTTACCGGCTAAGCATGGTGAACTCAGCGTCATATTCATCTATCGACTTGGTCCATATCGAACCTTGTTGCAGATGAATGAACTGCTATTCCATGTCGAACCTGGCAGTCTCAGGAAAGTACTTAGCGACGAACATATCGCGGAAAGTCTTCTAATCGATGGGTTGTTCAAGACGGCTTTCTTCCGCATTCCACCAGTTCCGTGCATTGTCCGTAAGCTGTAATTTAGCAACACGAACCCAAACTATTTCTGGTACTTGTGCTGCGGCCAGATCATCTTCGATACTCTATGCCCATTCCTAAGCATCTAGAGTGCTCTCCTTTCCTGAGAACTGTTTGGGGTGCAAAACCCTGAATTGCTTCACCCCAGGTGCTTTTGCCTTGGGATGGTTCATTAAAAGAGCAGTCTGCTGCTGCTGTCCCTCGAGGAGGCTGCGGATTGCCTCAAGCAGAACCATTTGCTCGTTGAGCGGAGCAGGGACGGCAGGTGTGAGTGGTAGTGGTGGAGGTGTGTTGTTGACATTGTTGCTGGTGTTGTTCGGGGAATCCATAACCTTGAAAGAAAAATTTAGGTCAGGACAGATTCAAAGTATATGGAATGATAAGATTCAAGGAATATGAATTGTAAAGAATGTTTTAGTTGCTGGTTCTTGTATTATATTTCTTAGGTTGTTCACGCAAAACAGAACTGCATGGTAGGGTTCCATTCAGCTCCGACCTGCATGGGCCACCAACAAAACCTGTCACGCCCCGCTTCCCGGTGTACGGTGAAGGGAACGCGACGAGGCCGCTACGTATTTACTGTGAAGTAAATACGCTAAGCGTATCTAAGCAATATAAATCTAAATTCACAAGAGACAAGATATAATAAAACAACAACTTTATTTATTCACATTCTTCTTACAATACATGGAAAAGCAAATACAACTAAATGAAAGCAATGCATAAACAGTGGCATAACAGAAATGAAAAGTACTGAAATAAAAGTGTGTACAATGAAGCTAGAGCTCTGGGTCATAAGAAAGCTGGTCCAAGTCCTCACTAGTAGGCTCGATCTCCTGAGTGTCCACATCACCTGACAACATTACAAAGAAGAAAGAGAAGGAATGTCGTCAGCGAACAATCGCTCGGTAAGTCCCAAAGATAAGGGAGAGATAAAATAGACAGAAAGAGAAGATAGCTTTTAAAGTTGTATTATATGAGTATTTGGTGTGAACGCTGTTGTTTGTACTTTGGTACAGAAGGATTCCAGTGTATACGAGAGGAGTCTCTATATGCCAGAGACTAGAGGCACGTGTAGTACAAGGAACCCTTTATGCCACGGTACAACAGCAACGGAGGTGTATTAAATCTTACAGTCTCTTGCCACTTCTAACACCTTCCGTACCAATCTACCCCTTAAACCCCGCGATGTATTGTATTGTTGTCACGACCCGAAATTTGGCACGTGACGGCCCTAATACTACGCAACGTCTACAGGCGTAACGCAGTAAAAGAAAGCCAAAACCCAGAAATCTAAACCATTAAAAGACAAGAAAGATAAGAAACATTGTTTAAAAGTCTTTGAAATCACAACTCAAATTCTTTAAAAGTCTAACCTTTCCTTCTTTAAAATTTTGGCAGCACCTCCTTTGTAAAAACTAGCCCCAAAAATGGGTACAACATAAATATAAATAAAGCATCCCCAAACGGGAGCAAATATACGCCCAAAGGCGGAAAACAACCACCACAACAAAAATACGACGCCGTAGCGAAGAAATAGAAGACGATAAAAAGAAAACTGTATAAAAGACAACAAGTCATAACATAACATACAATATCGTCCTCACACAAGTCTCTAAGTCAAACATGAAAATATAGTAGATGGAGAGTACAGAGATACAACGAATATACAATACAACGAGTAACCACAAAACCCACCTAAGCAAACTGCACACTGTGAGCTGATGCGATATCCGTAGCAAAAGATGATGAGATGGGTGATAATAGCCCTGCCTCTGACTATCCTGAGGAACACCTGCAACACTGTGGCACAACGGGGGTGAGTTGCCAACTCGTGAATAGTAAATAACATATGAAGGTAATCGCGAGTATGCACGTACAACGCGAATCTAACATAAGTATTTAATATCAATAAATAGTCATATGTAATGAAATAATCATGAAAAGTACACTAGTAGGTACAATTAATACATGAAGCAATAATATGACGATATGTAGGTAACAGTCATGTAAGGTACTCTATCAGGTACTACAAGTACATGAAGTAGTGATATGACAAGCAGTATGCAATAATCATGCAATAATGATATGAAAATGTATATATGCCACCATCATGGAAGGTACACTAACAGGTACAACTACACATGAAGCAATGCATATAAATAAGAGTATGTAAATGCAACAGTCATGAAAGGTACGCTAGCAGGTACACTAATGCATGAAGCAGTGCATAAACAGTAAATGTAGAGTATGGAATGAAACATGTCATTTCCACGGGATCCTGACATTGTGATAGGATCAAAATCCATCAAGACAATCCAAATCCCAATTTCCTCAAATCAGCCCCCAATTTGGCTCTCATATCATATAAATCTCACAAATCCTGAATGCACAACATCAAGTAAATCTCATATATCCTGAATATACAAGATCAGCAATCTCATATATATCCTGTAATCAATATCAAATGAATTCCCAAATGTCCTAAATCCAATGTCAATGAGTCTCTCACATCCTAGGTATATTTGCATGAATAAATATGATGATATATATAAATTGATATCAATACACATATATTAGCGTCCCATTCCACTAATATTGGTGTAAAGGCATATATAACAGCGTCCCATTCCACTGTTATATATACTTAGGCGTAAAAAGAAATATCATGAAACCAATGTGTCAAGCATCGACACAGAAATGCTGATCTATCAGGTGCTGTCACCAAGACTGGCCCCCTGATAGGTACGTATCATACGCTATCTCGAAAGCACGAGTGCTTAGCTCTGACCCTCGCCTCTCGACGTATCCATACGCACATGACTTCCGTCGATATCCACATGATAACCGCCGAGTCATTGGTAATGTCACCGGTAGGTACTTGCCCACCTTCCAGGCTCAATCGGCATGGACCGTCGATCATCTTGCCGAGGGGAACCGTACCGAGCCCCACCATGTACCCTCATACGGCACCACTCCTCGTATGGAGTATATAATCAGAACCGATAAATCTCATGGTGGATGCTGAAATATCATATCAAGAGAAACCGGGTTTTTCAAATAATGCATAATTTCATGAACTCCCATGATCCCCAAATCCAGAAAATATCATGAAAAATCCATATCTCAATGCGAAAATCCATGAATATAATATACGCATCATAAATATGAAATGCGAGCATATAAAGGAAAAGCCGCAATTAACTGTAAAAAGTTAATATAATATCATGCGGTTCCTAATTTCTCCAATTCTAAAATAACATCAAGTAAAGGTAAACATGTAGCTATAACCCGATACATGTGCAACATAAAGGTATAGCAAGATATATTTATTTACCTATAAGTAATGATGTAGTATACCCCCTGAGTATAAGTGAAGTATGTGTGCAAGGTATACCTGTAGCTATGACATAAAGTATGTATGTACCTATCACTAATGGTACGATACTCTATAAGTATACAGGTATCTAACACGTAAGTATCTGAAGGCATATGTGTAAGCATGTAGATATACAGGTATGTTATATGTCATATGCGATAAGAAATATGAATCATTGTCTCAATGTTCCTAACCAAACAATAGCATTTCTATATGTGGGTTGTGCGTGACATGGCAATTATTGACGGTGTGTGTAGCATACAATCAGTGCTCGTGCAACATGAATCGTCAATAATATGTGCAGTGTCCTAAGGATACTAATCCAAGCACAACAATAACTAAGCAGTAGGTTGAATGCGCAATTCTAAATATGACAGAGAATATCCGACAAAATTAACATTTCTATCCCAGACGCATAACGCCATGCGGGCGATTCCCCTGTAGATGTTAAATCTACTCACCAACGCTCCTGGCTAAGTGAAGCCTACCACCTGTTTTCCCTTGTCGTAGCGTCCGAAGTCCCCGCTAGCGAACCTAAAATTTCACAAACACAACACATAAGCAAAATATCCTACAATGACGAAAAGACAACGAAACGCGATGAAAACGCCCGGAAAATTACACTGCGCGCTTAGCGCATCTATCGCGCACGACATCGGCCAAAAACCCTAACTGGCGTCGCTAAACTACAAATCACCAAGTCTAGACCCCGATCGTCCTGATCGCTCAACAAAACACAAACAATTACAAGGAATAAAATAGATATAATCTCGCAACGACCAATCGAACCCACGTCGGAAAAACCCCGAAACCTAGTAAGCAACTTATCGCAATATTTCGCATTAGTTTCAAGCTAACGCATATCTAGCGATTACAAACACCTTATAATAGCTTAACTAAGCTATCTAAATCATTTTTAAATTTTTAACACTTGCTAATTAAATTTTAGTAAAAACCTAGTAAGCAAAATTGCATAATTAAATAAAGTATTCATTAGCAATAATTATCATTTTCTACTAGGTCAAGCTTTTCCTAATCACAAATTAACACTTCAATAAAACATTAAACACATAAATCAAGTTTTATCCTAACTAGATTATCATAAAAATCAAGTCTTGAATTTCAAACATGAAATTAAAAGCTTACATAAACAATTAATATGCTAATTAGAAATTTAGAAACAACAAAAAAGATTAGGGTTAGAATTTTATACCTCCACAAAAGATCAAAACCAAGAAACCAAACTCATCATCTTTTCCTCCAAAATGATGTTTTGAATGAAGATCCAAGCTAGCTTTAAGTTCAAGAATGAAGGAAAATGAATATATTTGAGTTTGTATGAATTGATTTGGATTTTTCATGATTTATTTGAAGCAAAATGAGTTGAAAAGGGGTGAAAGTGATAGAGGGCAGAAAGGGGAAGGGAAGGGACGGCCAAGGAGGTGAGGGGGTATTTTTGTGAATTTTTTGTGAAGAAATTGCTAGGAAAAAGAGTAATAAATGCTAATAAATGCTAAATGCCACCTTTTACACGTTTTCTTTTCTTTTTAAAAAATAAATACCATTGACCAAGAAAAATCTAGATATTTAGAAAAGAATCTTCCAAAATAATTGTAGTGATGATTTCCAAGAATTTTTTATTTCGAAGAAAATTTCCCGATTTTCGTGCACAAAATACCGCTTAAAATAATATTTTATTTGGGAAAAATTCTATCTGAATCAAAACCTCCCAAATACCCCTAAAGTTCGCGCACAAGCTTTATTTTAGCTAAAAAATGTGCCGGTAAGTTTATACAGACGTTTTATCGAAATCGGGTTAAAAGGGAAAATACCGACAATTTTGCCCTAAAACGGAAAAATTCGCAAAATGATTTCCGAAACTTTACAATTATATTGTTTGTGTTGTATTGTAAATTGTATTGTCTTATATATATGGATGACTTGCCGAAACCATGATATCAGTAAATGGATGTAACTGGAGAATCATGTAAATGGAAGTATATCCATGGTTCGGTTCAGTCGGTATAGATTAAATAGATTGAATATTGTTAGTTATATGTATGCCCTATAGGCCATTACTATACATAGGATGTATATTGTAGTGGGTGCTTGGACATATATAGGGAGGACTTTCTCGCTCGACATGATAGTATGCTATCCGGTTACTCTTTACCTTAACGTGTACACTGATTGTCTCTCTGTTACATGTTGGTAAAGCCCTTAGGATGTGTACTTGACTACCTGGACTATGATGCGGATCATACTAGTGGGGACATGGTAGTCCATAAGTACATCCTTCAAAGTCCCTAGTCGTGGGTGTATCGAGACGGGGCATCGATATACCAGAGTAGACTAGCGTATACCTTCTCGACCCATATAGATGGGCGATGGATGATCCCATATCCATTGGTGTTTGACATCAGAGATGATATACGGGTGCTCAGTAGAGACTGGGTACACTGGACGGACTCGCCGAGAACTCCCAGATGGTATTATACCTTACGTCAGATGGCAGTTCTCTGGTGACACTGGTACAGAGTAGTCTGTTGACCCGAGATCGTCATAGAGTCTTGTGTGGTTCCCACTGTGCTTTGATTTCCATCTTACCACGTCCAAGAGGGCATGCAAAACGGTGGTTTTTGGGTACAGTCCCGAATCACATGGAGGCAATGAGCGATAGGAGGGGATTCGTCTCTCCCGGTATAGAGAGTTGATGTTGCGCTGTGTTCGATTGGCTATAACCGGAAATCCCTGGCCAGGGTTGCTGAGATTTACTGGTAAGTGTTATCAGTAGTTTCTCGAATTGTTATAGACCTCATATCGACACGACTTATCGAGCTATTGGGGTCTGACGTTTACCACCCCTAGGCGAGATATGCGACATATCAGACGATCAGACCGGACTGTACGGTAGTGTTACTGGTTGGATTCACTGGAGTGTGAGCGGGCTTGCTCGTCGATCTTCTGATCGCTCAATACCCGGGTGGCCGTTACGTTTAGCAGACCGCTTGCGGCTTGTGGGTGTTTGATATGATCATCATCTGCTGCCGGCGTATTGACGAGTCTTTAGAGTCCTACACAGAGGTTTTCTGGCTCAAGCGAAACGAAATAGGAGCGCATATGAGATATGTGCGGGACCGAGAATAATACGTGTATGTGATACCGCATTCCATTCTCGCGATGAATGTATCGGAAGGTTGTATGCGATATAACCTAGTTATCGAATCATGGATTGATTCGATAAGCCGATACATTGGATATTAGTCGGTTATATGTGATATGACCGGATCGTTAAATCAAGTGTTGATTTAATGATTTAATGTATAATTATATATTTGATATATTACTTTGCATTAACTAGTATCGGTTCACTTTAAATGGATATTCTCACTCAGATGTGCACATTGTATATGTGATATACTTTTGTGCACTTGCATGTATCATGTTTGATGATACATGTTTGCTAGGGTTTGTGTAAAGAATTAAACCTTGGTTAAGTAAATGGTTAGGGTTTTTATTTTGTTATTCATTCATTTATCTTTTAATTGGATTAAAAAGAAATGGATAAGAAAACAAAATGGTGGCTTTCTTTGTTTGCATCTTGAATCTTCATGAAGCTTTGACCAAAGTCACCACTTTGTCTTCATCTTTAACCCTAACCATTCATCTAACCTTAGTCAATTCTCTACACTTGACCATGGTTGATTATGATAAGTATTCTTTTATTTTCTATTTTCTAAAATACTTATCATAATATTATCTTCATCTTCTTCTTCTTCTTCACTTGAAGAAAACCTTTCTTCATCAATGGTGATTGATGAAAATGAGTGAGAAATCCAATTCTAAAGTCTACCCACTTCCTATTTCTTCATCCTCTACCTCTTGCCAAGTAGTAGAGTGTGTTTCCTTCACAAGTTTCTAGACTTGGTGAAGTTGGAGCTTGATCCAGCGATGCCTCGACGTAGATCATCTTCGGCACGTCGTCGATGACCTAGCCCGCTTCTTCTCCGATGAAGCCGACGCTAGAGCCCGGGATTGCATGAGGACAACGGAGAGCACTTCATCATGGAGCCATGAAGGTGGAGGACCGGATCTACAAAGGTTGTATTTCCGTATTCTTGTAGTTAAGTGTTAACTAGTTTGATTTTCGCCTAAACTTCTAGCCAACGATCCGTATTAGGGTTTCTCGGCACTTGTAATTTTTGAAATTGGCATGGTTGATGCCTTGTGAGACCTCTTGAGAGTGCCTCAGAACCCTACAGTGGTATCAGAGCCTAGCTAGAGCCTTAGGCGATGCGTAGACGGAGTTTGAAACCCGATCGAACCGAAATCCCGGTTCCAAAATGCTCTCTGGACTTTTTCCAAAAACTAGGATTTTTGTGAATTAAAAATTGCTAAAAATTCAGTAGGAAAAACTGAGAATTACTGTGCAAAAATTATCACATGATTCCATAAAAGTGCGGCGGAACCGCGGCATTAGCGTGCTAATGCGGCGGTTCCGCGGCCCTTTTGTCTTATCTGTCATTAATTCTTGCACAGTAACTCCTATATTTTAGTGCTGGATTTTATGGGAATTTTTAATTTGAATTCAAGAGTTGAATTTTCTGGGGTGTTTTGGAGCGTACATGATTCGATCGGATTATCAGACTTTGTCTATGTGTTTTTTCCGGATATTTTAGAAACTGTTAAAAAGTTCGACCGGATATAAATACCCACTTTTTCCCCTGCCGGGAAATTTCCAAGTGTTGGATCTTTCCGTAGTTTAACGACGTTCTAAGTAGTGCAAGTAACGCGATGGTCCCTCTAGAAGACAACAAACCTTAACTCGATTATGTGACCGTCTTGAACTGCCCTTTGAACCTTCGGGTTTGGGGCAGTACGGCGTGCCACATGTGAGGCGTTGTCTTGACCCTTCTACGGCTGGACCGTTGGTACTGAGGCACGAAGTGAATGTTTTTAAACTTATTTCAAGTGTTGATCTGTTTCGGGAAAACTTGGGTGTTCGATTGTCCGATCGGAAAGTTTAACATTTTCTATTTATCCGGAATGGGATACAACATTTGGAATTCACAAACAGTTATGAGATAACTGAATGAATGTTATAAATCTTGCGGTTTAGTCTCACTTGATCGGTTGCCACGGAATTTTGATGTGATCAAAAGTCCGTCGCAATCACGTAGCATACGCGGATACTCGCCGGGTAAACTTAATAGACAGTCTCACTCCATAGCCCCGACCAAGTGACTGTAGGAGAACCCCGTCGCCGAAAGCATCCGTTTGGGTGCTCCCGGTAGCGGTGTTCCGCCTTGGTGCACTTTGTCGACGGTATCGGGGGTGCAGCCGTCTATTGAAGTTTGCGACGAGTATTCGATCAGGATGTCGGGAATTTTGTTGAATTGCCCGACTTGATATTGAAAAGTGTTTTCGATAATGAGACTAAAATGCGGGGTTTATAATTGTTAGGCATGCGACGTCTAAGTATTTCATTTTATTAGGCATGCGATGTCTAAAGAAGTTGCGGATTCCAACTGTTGTAGTTTTACACTTTCTTTTCTGTGACCGTAAGTGTAATATGTGATATCACCGGTTTCGTAGCTATATGTCAACGACAATTGGGATGCGCATGTTTACTTACGTTGATGACATGTGATGTTATGTGTTGCTGGATATGTTATATTGGATCGTCGTGTTTGAATAGTCGGGGGTTTTTATGTGAGATGAGTGTTTTTCATTTTCATTCATGTAAAAACTTGTATGTAATATTCTTTTATTTGGGACACTTCCAGGTTGCGGAAGATGTCACCTTTTGTATATTATTTACTTTTCCGCACTAGGATAGACCCAACGAGGGGAGCACAAGTAACCGGGTTCTGGAGTCCAGAGGAAGACCAACTCGAGGAGTCGAGTCCGGGTCTCCTAACTCTAGAATTGGTAGGGTTGCTTGCCGCTCTCGTAGGGGTCTAGGGGTGTGGGTTTGGCTATTCATCACGACCGTGGAATCCGTGTTTTATACTGGCTCGTATTGAAAACACGGACGTCCTAGTATATCCAATATTTCATATGATTCTTCTGCTGCGTTATCTGTGATGTGATCATGTGATATGTTCTGTGATAGATACAGTATATAGTATATATGATATATTATATAGGCGTTACTTATGTTTTACACCCGCGCTAGCCCTGCCCCGCTCTGCCGTTAGTTACCTAACCTAACGGTGTACGAGGGGACATCGAGGCGAATGCGGATGGCATAAGTGTACGTCGTATTTACCTGTGATGTTTAGGTATTTAAATGATGGGACTTCATTAATGTGATTAATGAAAGTAAAAGAAACCTCAGATGTTGTAGAATCGAATTTCAAAATAAAACAGTAGCTACAGTTCTTACTTTGCACAGCGGTATATGTGATATATCCTGCACCTTATTCGATGAGGAAAGGACCGAGATCCCTTCACCGGGAGTGACTCCTTTAGCAATAACTGGCAGATGCTACACACTCGGTTTGTCTTTTGATTGCTTTTAAGAGTTTTTGCTTTGCACAGTGATATATATGATATATCCCGCACCTCATTCGACGAGGAAAGGACCAACGATCCCTTCACCGGGAGTGACTCCTTTAGCAAAACTAGAAAAGCCTCAAAAGCACTCCATTTTAAAATCATTTGATTCTACAACAATATCAAGTTCATTACGCAATAGGTTTTCAGAAAAACCTGTCGTAGCCCTCCGTCATTTCAGATATGTACTAGTTAGTATTCGTGCTGCGGTAGTTTGGCATTCGTCAAGGCGTAGTGTACGGTAGCTAACTAGTATTTATCTGCTTGAGCATATGATGCGATTGGATTAGGATATTCGTACGGCGTTGTTTGGCATTCATCAAGGGTCGTGCGGGTGGGTTTAATTCAATCAAGAAATGTACGGGTTGAACTTGACTAGTGGACTATGGGTTGTTTGGCATTCGTCAAGGTCATAGAACACTAGGAGCAAAATATTATCGGGAATTTCAAGTGTTGAAATTTGCAATGAGATTGCATACCTTCTATGAGATAGTTGGATCCCGATACCCGCTGCGAGTAAGAGTTACTCCTGGGAGAGTTTTACACATTACAATTAGCCGATCAAGTAAGTGTCTAGAAAGGTGTCAATGAGGTTACGCCTCTGGGAAAACGAGGTTTACATTAATTAGGTTCGTGCGAAAGCACGGGGGACCTCCCTCAAAATACCGACACTGGCCTGGCTGAAAGATTGGCGAACTTGTAGTGTGTAATTAATCCCGGCTAGTCTTTCCTTTTAGGGTTTGAAGGAAGATTTGATAAAAACAGTGGGAGCCATCCTGATTAGATAAAACAATAACCAATCTATTCTTGCAAGAGCATACGCTGAGTGTTTTCTTCTCTCTCTCTCCAGGTAGCGACCATATCACGCCTTAATCAAGATAATAATACGGAAAATTGACCGAACCCGCATGTTATACTGAGCTGGGGAACGTTGGTCCCGCTCCAACTTATAATTGTTATAAGACAGAGCAGGAAATAGGGGATTACCAGAATTCCCGTGCCGCCCAAACGAAGAGAGTGCATGCTGATGCATCATCTTCGGGTGTGTTCATTATACAGAACTGTTTCTCAGTATCCTTTACGTCCTGGGTATATGATACCGGATCAGGATCCCAGATATGTAATCTGTTACATAGGGCTACAGATAGGTAGAGAACTGAGAACGGGTGATAAGTTTCATGAGGCAGAAAACGGGGCATGTGTTGCAGCCAAGTCTGTTGGTCACTGTCACCCTGTATTACCTATACATTGATTCTGAACAAATGCTATTAGATACCGAACCTGATATAAAAAATCATATCTATTTCTTTATTAGTAAAGAAATGATAAAATTTTGTATTGATGGATAATGTTTTGAACATTTCCTATATCAAAAGTTGATCGGTTCAGACACGTTATCTAAAAGCATTGATGTTCTAAATCAAACTACAGTTCTTTAGTATATTCAACACACAAAATAGGAAGAGTTCAGAAATGAACGAATCCTTCTTGAGGCATTGTAGACTAGGTCATATCAATGCGATCCGACTGGCTAAAGTTACATGTAGATGCATATTTAAATCAGTTTGAATTTACATCTTGTGAAACTTGCCAGTCATGTCACAGAGATAATATGACCATAGCTCTGTTTACTAGAAACAGAGAAAGAGTTAGTGAACTCTTGGGATAGATACATGTTGATGTATGTAGGTCCCCTGTCTACACTTGCCAAGACTGGTTCTTTATACTTCATTAAATTCTCTGATGATCTCTTTTGATTCAGACATATGTTCTTGTTGAAACACAAGTCAGAACCTTTTGAGATGTTCACAGAATATAAGTTAGAAGTAGAGAACCAATACGGGTATAAGTATTATGTCCTTTGATGAGATCAAGGAGGAGAATACTGAAGCACGGAAATTCCTGGCCTATTCTAAAGGAGAATGAGATTCTCTCTCAGCATTACTCCTTCGTATACACCATAGCACGATGGTATATCGGGGCGGAGCGATAATACCCTATGTGATTAGGTGTGCTCTATGATGAGTACTACTGAGTTACCTATTTCCTTTCTGGAAGTTATGCACTTGAGAAGTTGCATACCTATTGAATAGGGTTCAAATCAAATCCATTGCCTACCACTTCATATTTGATATGATAAGGGAAGAGCCCATCTCTGAAGTTGGTTAAGATTTGGGGATGTCCGGGCTATGTCTAAAAGCAAAATCCGGACAAGCTCGAGGCAAAGTCAGTTATGTAGAACTGGAAAGGTTCCAGCTATACAAACTAACAGCAGATGATTTGATAGAACCAAAGGATTCAGTAGAGACCAACGAACCTCAGCCTCTCCGCCGATCTAGTAGGGTTCCTCACCCACCTAAGAGATACTTCGGTTACTCTATGACAGTGGGAGCAAGGATTGCATCATGAGATGATGACCCAACTAGTTTCGACCTGGCCATCAGGAGTGAGACTCTGGAAGAATGGATGGATGCTTAGTGATCTGAGATGGAATCCTTATACACCAACAAAGTATGGACTTTGGTTGCTATATCTGAAGGGTTAAATCGCCATCAGGAGCAAGTATATCTTGAGAAGATTACTTGGTGTACTTGGAAAGGTTGAGACTTTCAAAGCTAGACATGTTAAAGGTTTTCATCATCAACCAGGCATGGATAATGATGAATCCTTTTTTAGTGGCTATGCTTAAGTCCATCCAGATCCTACTTGCCACGGCTACATACCATGACTACGATATTTGGTGGTTGGGTGTCATGACTGCTTTTCTAAATGATGTTTTAGAAGAGGACGTCTATAAGTACACAGCCAGAGGGCTTCGTAGACAGTGGGAGCAGCGGAAACGTGTACAAGATGCTTTATAGGTTAAAACAGGCATCGCGGAGTTGGAACATCTGTTTTGACGTGTTAGTCAAAGAGTTTGATATCATCAAAATGGTAGATGAACCTTGTATAAACAAAAAGGTAGTAGGGAGTGTAGTGACGATCCTCGTAGAGTACGTGGATGACATACTCTTGATAGGGAAGGAGTTTCCTATGCTACGCTCGGTCAATCTCCGCTTATCACAAGGATTCTCCATAAAGGATCAAAGTGATACCTCCTAAATCCTGGGTTTTGGATCTATGAGATAGATCTAATTGGATGTTAGGATTCTCACTAGTTGTAGTGAGATGGTATCAATCGATCCTGGGGAGAAGCACTGGAAGGGTTCCAGGGTGATAATGACGACTGAATGTCAGTCGCGGGCATTGTCTTTACCCTCGGTAAAGGGACGGTATGTTGGAAGAGTTCCAAGCAAGATACCGTGGCATACTAGACGATTAAAGCTGGATACATCGCTACTTAAGATGCTACCAAAGAGGCAGTCTGGATGTATATTTGTTCATGAGATGAACTTAGTTCCTACCATTGTATGACAATGGAGTTATGGCTTGTGCCAAGGAACGCAGGTCCCATCAGTGATCCAGACATATTCTAAGGCAGTATCACATGATCATGGAGATGGTTGATCTCCAGGGTGATCGCGGTTAGGAGAGTAGACTCAGAAGACAACACGGCGGATCTACTCACAAAGGCCCTTTCCCAGAGAGAGACTTATATGGGATGGTTGAGTATGAGATACTACAACCACTGCTACAGATGGCCCTAGTGCAAGTGGGAGATTGTTAATTATATGTATGCCCTTGAGGCCATTACTATACATAGGATGTATATTGTAGTGGGTGCTTGGACATATATAGGGAGGACTTTCTCGCTCGACATGATAGTATGCTATCTGGTTACTCTTTACCTTAACGTGTACACTGATTGTCTCTCTGTTACATGTTGGTAAAGCCCTTAGGATGTGTACTTGACTACCTGTACTATGATGCGGATCATACTAGTGGGGACATGGTAGTCCATAAGTACATCCTTCAAAGTCCCTAGTCGTGGGTGTATCGAGACGGGGCATCGATATACCAGAGTAGACTAGCGTATACCTTCTCGACCCATATAGATGGGCGATGGATGATCCCATATCCATTGGTGTTTGACATCAGAGATGATATACGGGTGCTCAGTAGAGACTGGGTACACTGGACGGACTCGCCGAGAACTCCCAGATGGTATTATACCTTACGTCAGATGGCAGTTCTCTGGTGACACTGGTACAGAGTAGTCTGTTGACCCGAGATCGTCATAGAGTCTTGTGTGGTTCCCACTGTGCTTTGATTTCCATCTTACCACGTCCAAGAGGGCGTGCAAAACGGTGGTTTTTGGGTACAGTCCCGAATCACATGGAGGCAATGAGCGATAGGAGGGGATTCGTCTCTCCCGGTATAGAGAGTTGATGTTGCGCTGTGTTCGATTGGCTATAACCGGAAATCCCTGGCCAGGGTTGCTGAGATTTACTGGTAAGTGTTATCAGTAGTTTCTCGAATTGTTATAGACCTCATATCGACACGACTTATCGAGCTATTGGGGTCTGACGTTTACCACCCCTAGGCGAGATATGCGACATATCAGACGATCAGACCGGACTGTACGGTAGTGTTACTGGTTGGATTCACTGGAGTGTGTGCGGGCTTGCTCGTCGATCTTCTGATCGCTCAATACCCGGGTGGCCGTTACGTTTAGCAGACCGCTTGCGGCTTGTGGGTGTTTGATATGATCATCATCTGCTGCCGGCGTATTGACGAGTCTTTAGAGTCCTACACAGAGGTTTTCTGGCTCAAGCGAAACGAAATAGGAGCGCATATGAGATATGTGCGGGACCGAGAATAATACGTGTATGTGATACCGCATTCCATTCTCGCGATGAATGTATCGGAAGGTTGTATGCGATATAACCTAGTTATCGAATCATGGATTGATTCGATAAGCCGATACATTGGATATTAGTCGGTTATATGTGATATGACCGGATCGTTAAATCAAGTGTTGATTTAATGATTTAATGTATAATTATATATTTGATATATTACTTTGCATTAACTAGTATCGGTTCACTTTAAATGGATATTCTCACTCAGATGTGCACATTGTATATGTGATATACTTTTGTGCACTTGCATGTATCATGTTTGATGATACATGTTTGCTAGGGTTTGTGTAAAGAATTAAACCTTGGTTAAGTAAATGGTTAGGGTTTTTATTTTGTTATTCATTCATTTATCTTTTAATTGGATTAAAAAGAAATGGATAAGAAAACAAAATGGTGGCTTTCTTTGTTTGCATCTTGAATCTTCATGAAGCTTTGACCAAAGTCACCACTTTGTCTTCATCTTTAACCCTAACCATTCATCTAACCTTAGTCAATTCTCTACACTTGACCATGGTTGATTATGATAAGTATTCTTTTATTTTCTATTTTCTAAAATACTTATCATAATATTATCTTCATCTTCTTCTTCTTCTTCACTTGAAGAAAACCTTTCTTCATCAATGATAATTGATGAAAATGAGTGAGAAATCCAATTCTAAAGTCTACCCACTTCCTATTTCTGTTGCGCCACGGCAGCGCCCCGGCCTCGTACTCGAGGCCAAAATGCGGAACAAAAATTTTTCCTTACTCGGAAACCGGCGCTACCGCGGACAATGAAAACCCGGATCGTAACCATTAACCTAACGGTAGCAATCATGAGATAGGGTGAGAAGTATACCAAGAGATCCGGTCCTCCGGTCTTCTCATCATCGCCCCGATCTCCCGCGGAAAGTGTAGTCTCCATATCGTCGCCTCCTCGCCGGAAAGGGCACCACGTCGCCTTCGTCTTTTACGGGCTCCCGCCTCAATACCGAGGCAACTCGAGCATGAAGCCGGCAACTCGACATGCTCAAGATATGCTGTAGAATGAAGTGTAGAAGAAGGTTGTCTCATTTGGGGTTTGTTGCCATGGTGATGGAGGAATCAAGGTGATATGAACTTGGGGATTTTTGAGGCAATGAAAAATGATATGAATCAATAATTTTCCCACACCCTCACCAAAAATGAAAAATGAACCATCATCCCCAAATCAAGTGGCCGGCCAAGTCTTTTTAATGGTGGAGGAAAACCAAAATCCAAAACTAAGAAGGGAGGTTATTGTAGGATAAAGCAAGGGTGACCATAAACAAAACATACACCATGCTTCATTTAAAACCAACCATACCCATTTCAAATCTCATTAAAGCAAGTGATGGATGAAAGAGAATGAAGCTATCATAATCAATCTTTATGCAAGAAAACCCCTCCACAAATGTAATTTGCAAAACTGCAAATTACCCCCTCCATCGGAAAAGTCCGGCCGGGAAAGAACAAAGGAAAACCGGCCGGAACGGAATGCAAACTGGCAACTCCAGAAAACTGGTCCCGTAATAAATTACAGGAAAAACCCCAATACTGTGCATACACACCCGCATCTGTATTCCGTCCGGATACAAATGCAATGAGACAAAATCTACACTGTACTAGACTAGGACCGGCTTAAGCCAAAGCCGGCTAGTAAAATCCGTTCGATCCTGATCCGTGCAATACCGCACGTATCTGATCGAACCCTGCCATATACCTATACGGCTACTAGTACAAACCGTCCGATCCTGATCCGTGCAATACCGCACGTATCTGATCGGACCCTGCCATATCTCCATACGGCCTCTACAGCGTTTCGCCCGAAAGCTGAGTAACTGAAAGTGTGGTGGACTCTAAAGACTCGTCAATACAATGGCTGTGGATTTAACCACTAGCACGTCAGAGGTATAAGCCAATACGTAACGGGCCACCAGCTATTGACCAAAAGGGACGTCAATGAGCGAACTCATCCTGACACCCTACTGAGCCTGTCAGTGACAATATCCGTACAGTCCGGTCCGTTCGTCTATGAGTATCGCATGGCGGGCCTAGGGGGTTGGTAAAAGTCAGACCCCCAAAAGCGGTACAAGTCGTGTCGGAGTGTAGCCCAGAACGCCCTGAGATACTACTGGAATACCTACCAGTAAATCTCCTGCCTCGGCCGAGGGCTTTGCGTAATGGCTCTCCTAGACACAGCGCGACCTCACCCCCAATACCGGGAGAGACGAACCCCTGAAGATCCGCTCACTGCCTCCATGTGGCTCGGGACTGTACCCAACTAAAACCTGTTTGCACGACTCCTTTGAGCCGTGGTAGGGTAGTAATCAAAGTACAGTGGAACTCACACGAGACAAATGACGATCCCCAGGTCGATGAACTAACCTGCACACATGTCACCAGGGAACTGCCATCTGACGTCTGGTATATGACCAACTAGCATGTTCCCGGCGAGTCCTGTCCGGTGTACTCATAACCCAATGAGCACCTGTATACATCTTAGGTGATCCAACTGACACCAGTGGCTTGTGAGACCGGCCACCGCCCCTCGTCGGGGTCTCGACTGTATACACTAGTCTACTAATGGAGTATCGATGCCCAGTCTCGAAACTCCTACAACTAGGGACCTTTTAAGGATGTGCTTATAGACTACCAGCTCCCACGTATATGATCGCCATCATACTGCTGGCAGTGAAGCAAGAATCCTAGGGGCTCTATCAACGTGTAATAGCGACATGTCAGGTCACCTAAAACAGTACACGATGATAAAGGTAAACCAGATAGCATACTATCATCTCGAGTAAGACTGTCCTACCGGGATAGGTCCTCCCTCAATCATTGCAATCACGTGACTGTGATCCAATAATTGACTCTGAGGGCACTATCTCCAACAATCTCCCACTTGCACTCAAGGCTATTTATTGCGATGTCGCATACTCACAGCCCGTGTGATACCGAACACCCAACTCCTCTACTGGTCAGTCTCACAAAGCTCGTTTGCGAAACTATTGCGTTCGAGGAATAGCCTCAGTGAGTGGATCCGCTGTGATGTTTCTTTCTATGTCTCTCTATATCTCAAGTTCGCGGAGAAAGCCATCTCCCGAAATGAGCAATACCTGTCTTAGAATGTCTGGATGTCTGATGGGACCTAGCTCATAAATGAACTCCAAATCCAAACTTCTTAGACTGTATCAACAACTGAACTTAATCAGTATCCTGCGCCATGCCTCCCTCAGAATTGCCTTGGACCACCTGTCCAAAATACAGTCCCTCGTTAGAGGGAGAACTATAACTCTGACAACCTCCTTGTCGTCCATGTCACCTTGGAAGCCTGGAGTGATAACCGTCTCCTAAAGGAGGCAGCCGTTATCATATCCCTAGAACATTCACTTATGTTCTAAAACTGCTTCCGACTGTTTTTCCAGGATTGGATCAATATCAACTTATTGCATCTAGTGCAAGAACAACATCTGGTGCGGTACTTGACATCTCATGATTGACTCAATTGCCTAAGCAAGTGATCTGCCAATCATGAGTATCCCTCTCCTCTTTAGTCTATAAGACACCTTTAGAGAGGGTGACTCCATCAACTGCAGGTGCACTACCGTGTCAGGAGTCGACCATTCTAAATACTCATAGAATGCTGTCAAGGTACCCAGATTGGGAAACCACCCAAATCTAGATCTAAAACCATAGATCTAGTAACCAGTATGTCTGATATAATATCCAAGTCCCTTGTGGAGAAACCACTGTGTGACGACCTAAGTATAACCGATCGTAGTATAGGAATATCACTTCCTACTACCTTCTCAACAGATCCATCCCCTATTCTGATGACGTCAAACCTATGACTGTCACATCAGAAATGGATGATCTATCTCCGCTACATCTGCTTTAGTCTATAAATAGACATAAGCCTGATGTCCACCAATGCTTCCGCTGCTCCCACTGACTACGACAACCTTCTGGCAGAGTCATATAGACGTGCACTTCCAAAGCTAGTTTAGAACGACGCTATACTCATCCTCCTGCCGGGTCTCGCAGCCTGGAACAACAGCAATGGTAATTGTGGGTAAACAAGAACTTCCCTGTCACCGTCCTTGAGGCTACCGGAGTACCTCTCGGGTGCCTGAAGTTACCCACCTTATCTGCGGAGTGGCCAATGGAATGTCAAATCAGATTGAATCTTTAGGTTCCTTATCAAATCTTCAGTAATCGTTTGTGGTTCTGGAATCACTTCCAGTTCTACCATACTCCCACTACTTTTCTGAAAAAAAAATCCATTTTTAATAAAAACTGTGGCGAGTCTAGAACAATATTGCTATTGTTCATCCAGATGGTAGAAAGTCAACCCTAGTCATCGCCTGGGTCAACCCACAAACAGCCATTACAGAAACGTGCCTTGAGTTGTCCAGTGTCTGGTTTTAATCATAAGCTGGACAACTCCCCGTACCTTAAGATCGTTAAGATATGAACTGTTCTATATCCAATATAGAACCAGAGGCACTGATTCAATTGAACCAGATTCAAATCATGCAACTATCTCCAGTGCATGTCAACTAAATGGAAGGAGGTCGATCAGCGTTACTCAACTTAGGAATGCTTCCAATTATGAGTAACCTGAAAGGGAAGCAATCTGTCTTCATCATTACTATCAACTGAATATCATACACAAGTATCTACATCTTCGATCTCTTTGAAGAATCCCGATACTTGCTACACCTGGTTCTCTACTCTATTCAAATACCTATAACTCCTCAAAACTTAGACCCTGTGTTTCCACGAAACAGCTGTCTAAAATCTAGAGAAGTCATAAGTAAACCGAATATAGTACGAGGACCAACCCCTCTGTCCTGATGGACACTGGACAACATACAATACTCTGTATAAGTCCGCTGAGTCTAACAACTCTTTCACTGTGCGTCGTAGGTTGAAAACTGTACTTATGGTTAAGAAGAATTACACCGCTGTTTAATGCTCCTTACCTAACCATCCACTGATATAGGTAAATGTCATCGACATAATATCAAAAGGTATATCTCACTTTATTCAAATAGACGTACAGATATATCAATTTGAAATTGGTGCACAACAGCGGATATTCATAACCAAATATTTGCCGACCGGCAAACAACCCAGGTGACTTCCTCAAATATCACCGATTACAACGAATCCCGATATAATGAGGATGATCACCCAATTCCCAATAACTTACTCCCACTCATCATCTGTAAAACCATACAGATGTGAGAATCCAACCTGGTAAATACATACCCTGGAGTATGTGTCTAATCGGGAAATCAGTTTTCTATTAACAGTACACAGTGAAAATGAAACATTGAAATGTTTCGATGGGGTATGCTGGTATTCCTAGTAATGCCTCTTCCATTATCCAGATTCACAACTGTAACCGTATAATTCTTTGCCATCTTTCTAAATCCCTTTATGTGTCTTTAGTCATTACCTTCTGTACACCCCTTTAGGTCAAATGGTTTTCTTCCTTCCCTACCGTTCGGCACCAGCCTATGGTTTGGAAGAAGACTATCCAAAAGGCATAAAGGGTGTACTGTCCTAATCCTAGGAACACTCGCAACGTGAGAGAAGGTGAAGATAAAAGACACCTGAATGTACTTTATTCCTATTTCTCCTGAACCAGAATCCATCCCCGAACTGGAACAAGTTCCTTTCGAGTTCGTATATAACCATACGATGGAGTATCCAAATAAACTGTGGATCTTCGTAGTGATACGGAGTGTCCTGGAGAAATACAAAGGTGATTTAGGATTTGGCGAAGAAATACTTGGTTCGGTCGTGAATAGCAGTCGCAATTTACTTTGCCCTCTTACGAATCCCTTGCTTTGTCTTAACTTAATACCTTCTGCACACCATCGTTATGCTAATTGGTTTCCTTTATTCCCTACCGGTCGGCACCAGCCTAAGGTTTGGAAGAAGATATCCAATTTGCGTAATAGGTGTACTACTCCTAAACCAAGGAGTACTCGCAACCTGAGAGAAGGTGAAAAGAAAAGACAACTGAATAATCCTATCCGTTTTCTCCAGAACCAGAAACCATCCTCGAAGTCCTTCGAGTTCGTATCTAACCATACGATGGTTTTGTCCAATGGAAGTGGACGTTCGCAGTAATACGGGGTGTCCTGGAGAAAAGGGTAAAAGTAGGAGTGGCAATGAGGTCTGCAACTCTGACAATCCAAAAGCCAGTGTTAAGAAGGTTCGGTCAACTTGGTCATTGAGTCATAGTCCAGGGTCGGGTCAATGGTCGCTGCCAGAGAGAGAGAAAAGAAACACTCAGCGTGCACTCTAACCTAGATCAGAATGGTTATCACTTTAACTAATCTGGTAACCTCCCACTGTACCTCAAATTCTCCTCCAAATCTGAAAGAAGAATTAGTCGGGGTCACCCGAGGAGTAAACTAACTCATCAGTGGGAATCGGGATCCAACTATCACCGCATGATAACGTGACGGAATCCACTCACGTCACCACACTCCAGAAGGTATGCGCATGTCTGGCAAGTTTCAGTTCTTTTGAAACTCCCGATGTGTGTTTTTACCCCTAGGACTCAAGTGACCTTGACGGAGTCAACAAATCAAAGAGTCCTAGTCAAGTTCATCCCGTCATTATCTGGATTGCATTAAACCCACCCGTACGTGCCCTTGACGGAGTCAACAAGGCCGCACGACTGTCCTAACCAATCCCATTTATGCAACAAACAAGCACTACTTAGCTACCGTACACTACGCCTTGACGGAGTCAACAAACGCAGCACGAATACTAAATAATACTCATAAGAAATGACGGAGGGCTACGAATGGTTTTTGGCGAAAAACCTTTAACGTAAAGAACTTGATATCGTTGAAGGAACTGCATAGCCTTTTATAAAATATAGTGACGAAAACCTTTACTAAAGAGGTCACTCCCGGTGAAGGGATCTCGGCTCTTTCCCCGTAGAATGAGGTGCAGGATATTCCAACTGAATACCACGATGCAAAGCAAAAGTAATCGGCTATAGTGAAGTTAATGCCCTGACGCAAACTTCTGTCCAAGGGGTCACTCCCGGTGAAGGGATCTCGGCCCTTGCCTCGTCGACTGAGGAGCAGGATATTCCAAATGAATACCACGATGCAAAACAAAAGTGAACGTCCTTGCAATAACAGCTTTTTGAAAAAGTGTTCCAACAACATCAGATTAGGTTTGTTTATCTTGCATTGATCCGAATCAACGCAGTCCCATCAATTAATCACACCACAAAGAACGAAAATATACTGACGTACGTATATGCCATCCGCATTCGCCACTGGGTCCCGTCATCACCCGTTAGGTTAGCTTACTAACGACAGAGCGGGGACTGGACTAGCGCGGATGAAAAACATATACAACATCTACTAATATATATACCAATATATAGTATTTCGCTCAAGGCGTGAATAAAATGCAACATCACAGAAATGTACAGCATCACAGAACAATACAGATATCTGGAAGCCCCGGGTTTCACAGAGCCGCTGCTGAAACCCGACGTTCCCCTGGTCGTGTGGATAGCCTGTGCAATGAAATCCTAGACCCCTACGGGCGCGGCAAGTCACCCGCCAAAACCTGAAGCGAGGCAGCCCCCTTCAGCACCGTGAATGGACCACCCAGCACTTCACGGAATCCGGTAACTTGGGCACCCCTCCTGGGTCAACCTGTACCCCCTACGAGTGCGGCGAATAGCCCGCCAATCCTGGACTGAAGCCCCCTCCGTCTCAATGCCCTGAGATGCGGGCCCGTTGCCCTCCAGAACTCGGCTATCCGTGCACCCCACCGCGGGGCAACCCTAGTACAAAAAGTAAAATATACATACACCGGGTACATCGACCGCAACCAGGTCGTGCCCCAAAAGAATAATACAAACAGGCAGTGACGGCAGTCCACATGTCGGACGCTCGCCCCGCAATATCAAATGTACATAATACAACAAAACTGTACTAGCATTGCATCCAGGCTATCCCCCACGACCGATCCGCAACATCACAGCATAAACATAAAACATCAACGTGAAAGTCACGTTCGCAAATCCGTCTAACCGGGCTATAGCAGTTAGACAGGATTTACCGATCGAGTGACATTCACGGTCGCAGATATAATGTAAATACTGTGAAAAATGTGTTTAAAATTTTCCGATTGACCAAAAATTAACAAGTGGGCCCCCAATCAAAACTGTAGCAGTCACAGAAAACCTGGGCCCAATTTTAATATTCCAAAACCCCTAATTTTAGCCCATAAGCCCAATAAAAAAATATGGTGAAGTGAAGCTTAAATCCTGCGGCGGAAGCGCGGCCAAAGTGGGGTTTTGGCCACCCTTCCGCGGTCGTACGGATCATTTGTGTCACCAAATTTTTGCAGTGTTCTTATAACTCCCTGCACATCATTCTGAGACCACCTGAAAAATTTTTAGACTCCAAAAAATTTCGACAGAAACTGATGTGAAGGAAAAAATACGGTTTTTGGAATTTTGGTCGATCGGAACTGAAAAACACATCAAACGAAGCTAGGTAAGGTTAATGGCGTGGCTCTGATACCATGTTGCGCCACGGCAGCGCCCCGGCCTCGTACTCGAGGCCAAAATGCGGAACAAAAATTTTTCCTTACTCGGAAACCGGCGCTACCGCGGACAATGAAAACCCGGATCGTAACCATTAACCTAACGGTAGCAATCATGAGATAGGGTGAGAAGTATACCAAGAGATCCGGTCCTCCGGTCTTCTCATCATCGCCCCGATCTCCCGCGGAAAGTGTAGTCTCCATATCGTCGCCTCCTCGCCGGAAAGGGCACCACGTCGCCTTCGTCTTTTACGGGCTCCCGCCTCAATACCGAGGCAACTCGAGTATGAAGCCGGCAACTCGACATGCTCAAGATATGCTGTAGAATGAAGTGTAGAAGAAGGTTGTCTCATTTGGGGTTTGTTGCCATGGTGATGGAGGAATCAAGGTGATATGAACTTGGGGATTTTTGAGGCAATGAAAAATGATATGAATCAATAATTTTCCCACACCCTCACCAAAAATGAAAAATGAACCATCATCCCCAAATCAAGTGGCCGGCCAAGTCTTTTTAATGGTGGAGGAAAACCAAAATCCAAAACTAAGAAGGGAGGTTATTGTAGGATAAAGCAAGGGTGACCATAAACAAAACATACACCATGCTTCATTTAAAACCAACCATACCCATTTCAAATCTCATTAAAGCAAGTGATGGATGAAAGAGAATGAAGCTATCATAATCAATCTTTATGCAAGAAAACCCCTCCACAAATGTAATTTGCAAAACTGCAAATTACCCCCTCCATCGGAAAAGTCCGGCCGGGAAAGAACAAAGGAAAACCGGCCGGAACGGAATGCAAACTGGCAACTCCAGAAAACTGGTCCCGTAATAAATTACAGGAAAAACCCCAATACTGTGCATACACACCCGCATCTGTATTCCGTCCGGATACAAATGCAATGAGACAAAATCTACACTGTACTAGACTAGGACCGGCTTAAGCCAAAGCCGGCTAGTAAAATCCGTTCGATCCTGATCCGTGCAATACCGCACGTATCTGATCGAACCCTGCCATATACCTATACGGCTACTAGTACAAACCGTCCGATCCTGATCCGTGCAATACCGCACGTATCTGATCGGACCCTGCCATATCTCCATACGGCCTCTACAGCGTTTCGCCCGAAAGCTGAGTAACTGAAAGTGTGGTGGACTCTAAAGACTCGTCAATACAATGGCTGTGGATTTAACCACTAGCACGTCAGAGGTATAAGCCAATACGTAACGGGCCACCAGCTATTGACCAAAAGGGACGTCGATGAGCGAACTCATCCTGACACCCTACTGAGCCTGTCAGTGACAATATCCGTACAGTCCGGTCCGTTCGTCTATGAGTATCGCATGGCGGGCCTAGGGGGTTGGTAAAAGTCAGACCCCCAAAAGCGGTACAAGTCGTGTCGGAGTGTAGCCCAGAACGCCCTGAGATACTACTGGAATACCTACCAGTAAATCTCCTGCCTCGGCCGAGGGCTTTGCGTAATGGCTCTCCTAGACACAGCGCGACCTCACCCCCAATACCGGGAGAGACGAACCCCTGAAGATCCGCTCACTGCCTCCATGTGGCTCGGGACTGTACCCAACTAAAACCTGTTTGCACGACTCCTTTGAGCCGTGGTAGGGTAGTAATCAAAGTACAGTGGGAACTCACACGAGACAAATGACGATCCCCAGGTCGATGAACTAACCTGCACACATGTCACCAGGGAACTGCCATCTGACGTCTGGTATATGACCAACTAGCATGTTCCCGGCGAGTCCTGTCCGGTGTACTCATAACCCAATGAGCACCTGTATACATCTTAGGTGATCCAACTGACACCAGTGGCTTGTGAGACCGGCCACCGCCCCTCGTCGGGGTCTCGACTGTATACACTAGTCTACTAATGGAGTATCGATGCCCAGTCTCGAAACTCCTACAACTAGGGACCTTTTAAGGATGTGCTTATAGACTACCAGCTCCCACGTATATGATCGCCATCATACTGCTGGCAGTGAAGCAAGAATCCTAGGGGCTCTATCAACGTGTAATAGCGACATGTCAGGTCACCTAAAACAGTACACGATGATAAAGGTAAACCAGATAGCATACTATCATCTCGAGTAAGACTGTCCTACCGGGATAGGTCCTCCCTCAATCATTGCAATCACGTGACTGTGATCCAATAATTGACTCTGAGGGCACTATCTCCAACAATTTCTTCATCCTCTACCTCTTGCCAAGTAGTAGAGTGTGTTTCCTTCACAAGTTTCTAGACTTGGTGAAGTTGGAGCTTGATCCAGCGATGCCTCGACGTAGATCATCTTCGGCACGTCATCGATGACCTAGCCCGCTTCTTCTCCGATGAAGCCGACGCTAGAGCCCGGGATTGCATGAGGACAGCGGAGAGCACTTCATCATGGAGCCATGAAGGTGGAGGACCGGATCTACAAAGGTTGTATTTCCGTATTCTTGTAGTTAAGTGTTAACTAGTTTGATTTTCGCCTAAATTTCTAGCCAACGATCCGTATTAGGGTTTCTCGGCACTTGTAATTTTTGAAATTGGCATGGTTGATGCCTTGTGAGACCTCTTGAGAGTGCCTCGGAACCCTACAAATATAAGTATTCAAGGATTCATGTTGGATTGTAGATTGTACTTGAATCATATTCAAGTCAGATTATTAATGAGACTCAGTCTGAGTCAGAACAATTAGAAAAGAAATTGAAGTCGTAAATTAGGTTTTGATGTTATCGGTAACCGCTACACATAGGCGGCAGGATTTGTGCCTTTTTCAAAGACGATTACCGTGTTGATAACACCGCTGTTATGTTGTCTACCTTAAATAGGTAAGCACCTACTTCTTCGTCTCCCTGAGGCTCAAGAGATTGGTCCCGTTTAAACCTATATTTACTAGGGTCCTTAGGGTAATTTATAGAACTTGAGGGGGTTCTATGTAAAAATACTTTTGTATAATTTTCAAAATACACCCCAAGTATTTAATTATCATCTTTAGAGTTGTCATAGATGTAGATTTTATATTTGTGATATTTCTAATGAAAATAACCTAATTTTATAATATAGGGTATTTAATTGTAATATTGAACTTGAATGGAATTCATGGTATTTTAATGTATGGCGATTCTTGTAATTTTAGAAAAAGTTGGAATATTTATATTAACACAAAAATAGATATTTTAATGATACATACATATATATATATATATATAAAATAATTTTAATATATATTATATTTCTAGAAATCTCATTTTCTTAAGATATTTGTATTTTAAATCTTTCGAGACCGAATGCTCCTTGCGGAGGTCTGCATCTCGCACTACAAAGACCAGGGATGTGCGATAATCTGCACCTTCCCAGTCGGGTTCCCCAAAATGGGTCGTAGCGGCGCTTTGCAAAGATTTATGAAAATACGAATTCTTATAGAAAACGGTTTTAATAGTTAGTGGTATTTATATGTAGAGTTTCGTTTTCCCGTATTCTATGTTCCCGAAAAGTATTGTGCTATATTACATATGAGTGTGTGAGGAGGTAGGTCATTACCTCGTGATCTACTTAAAGGTATAGAAAGATTGTGATGTTTTAATGTCGAATTTAAACTACATGGTATTTTAGTGAAAAAGTACGATAACAATTGAAATAGAAATCTTTTTGATATAGAACTTGTTCAATATGACTTGTTAATGTTTAATAGTTAGCATGTAAGAGTTTAATATGATTGTATTTAAGAAAAGGTTGAATTTTTAGAAAGAACCGAATCAGAAATCGGATTAACTCTGATTCCGTCGGGTTTTGGAATTACATATTTTTAGAATAGCAAAATGAAGAAGGAGAAGGGACTTACCGGCTTTTGGTTTAGAGGAGAGGAAGAGGGAGCAGTAGGAGGCGCCGGTGCGTCGTTTCGTCGCCGGGATCTCCTAGAGTCGTCGTCGGAAAATCGCCGAAGCTTTCGCCTTTTGCTAACTTCAATTGATCACTAAACTTCTAGGGATTTTCTTGATAGTTTTGATCAGAATTTTGGAGTGAAGGAGGGTGTGTCTAGGGGTTGTATTTATAGGGTAAGGCTAGGGTTTAGGGTAGGTGAAAGGGTGAAATGAAAAAATGTATTAAATTGTAATAAAATGTATTAAAATGAAGTTATTAGGGTTTTAAAGAGTCAGTAGTACTGGTCTAAGGAAATAAAGTATGCAGGAGTACAGGGGAGGTGAAGAGGCCCAACTTTGATGTTGGGGACTCGGCGGTCCGGCCGAGTCCGGCCGGCGGCGGCGGCGGCCCGAGTCGGCCGAGTCGCTGGCCGATTCGGCCGAGTCAGGCGCACAGAGTGTTCCCCGTCGCTTTATTAACCCCCTGGCACAGTTTGATTTATTAGTGTAATTGGGTTTTACGGGTTTAGCACGTGTAGACTCTTGGAATTCTAAAAATATTAAAATAAAACAATTTTAAAAATAATGTGGGGTATGAGATTTGAACTCTGGTGGGTTGGTTCAGCAGTGCAAGATATTACCAGTGAGCTACAAGCTCCATCTTGCTATTACAAAGCAAAACAAATATTTAAAGTACTCACAGGAAATGCAAATACTCCAAGTATACATTAACTTTTAAACAAATTTTTGTACACTAAAATTGGAGTTGTTACACATATAACCAACACATCAATTTTCCAAAACACTGAAAATCAAGTGTGCTAAAAACCGACAGCAAATTCTATACTAAAACCCACTCCGGGAGTCGAAAATGAGCATGGATTGAGCCAAAACTTCGCGGAGAGCCCCGGAATAAAATTAACTTCGAACCAAAGGTACCTAAAGGGTACCTACCCCCTAGGCCACCGTAAGGTGGCCCAAGGGGTAGGTAGACCCGAAACTGCCTTCAAAGGCAGTTTCGGGTCCCCACTCCTAATTGGCACGCTTTTGGCGTTTTGAGTTTTAAAGTTCTAAAGTTAACCGCAATCAGGACGGTATCGCTTTACAGCTAGCCGCGATGAGTACAGGTCGTCGGCAGGGAGACGGAGCGTTTTACATTCTTGTTTTGACGAGTTAATGCGCGTAGTGGAATTGTTCGATTCTACCCTATGTGTTTATATGTAAAGTATAAGTTGTTAGGATTATATAGGTTAGTGTAAGTTAGTGAATTCCGTACTCAATCCTTTTGAGCCGAACATGACCAATGAAGCTAGAGCAATCGGCAACAACGTGGATTAGGATACTTAAGCACGGTATTAGTGAAATCCGTCTTATTGACCCTTGTCCGTCCGTTCTCGTCTCTTGCTTTCGCCTCCGGCCAAACGTAACGCAACCGGTCACGGTTAGGAATCACCGATACCTTGGTAGGGTAGGGTGCCTAACGGTGCGCTTGCGTAAGTTTTGGGCGGAGTTCAATGGAAAATATCGGGAAAAGGAAATAAAAAACGAAACCTTAATTTACAAAACCAATTTTTTTCCTAACAACACCATATTCACAACCATCTCAACAACAAACAAAAAGAGCAAGAGAAAAGATAAACAAAGAAAAGAAAAGAGCATTGCAAGAAAGTAAATTTCATGGAATTAAAAGAGCAAGTAAGTAAATGGCATGAATAAAATTGCAAGAAAGTAAATGGCAAGAATGAAAGTACTAGGAACCCAAAGTGCAAAAATGAAAGCTTTATTATGTCCAAGTGATACAACCTTGAGTTCAATAACCTAATCTTAAACTTGAAAACTCAATGAAGAGGTTGCAAGATCAAGAGAAGGCAAGGAGCTCAAGGGAAACTATGTACAAGAACAAAAGAAAAGAGAAACAAAAAGGAGTATGAAGTTTTTAACAATCTTGGACTATGTAAGACCCTTCATCCCTTGCTCACTGATCTGCTTTTATAGGCACAAAAGAAGAATAAACAAGCAATAAAAATAAGTTGATGTGACTGCAAGGGATCGACAGTAGAAAACTGGGGCTCATTGGGTCAAGAGGGGCCGGTGAGCTCGGCCATATTGGGCATGTGGCCGGTCTTGGTCCGAATGTTTTGGCTCGTGTTGATGTGGTGGTCTGGTGTTCTCTCAACAAGTCCACTGGTGCTGCTTGATTTCTCTAAAAAGGCTTGGGTTGTACTCAGTAGCTTGGAGGGAACTTAATGTTTTTAAATCACATCATATCTTTTTGCATTAAACAAGCATCACTTCTCATAAGTCCACTTGTGCCTTGCATCATGGCAGCCCTCCCTCTCTAGGTCCATGAACCAACAAGCTAGTGTACACACTTGTATGTGTTGGACCATTTAGATAAGAAGTGTGTAAACATGCCTGTTGCAAAAAGAAACTCATGAAATATCGGTTGGTTTCCAATTCCGGTTGCAGTGTCGGCTTATAAATGTTATATCCGTGATTTTGAGTGTGTTTCCAGTATTATATCACGGATACCTGTAATCTGTATTACAGAGCAGTTACTGGTTAATAGTACCGATATATAACAAAATAAATAAAGAATGAGCGGTATTAAAATGCAGTTTTTAGTGATGAACAAATACCCCCAAACTTATCTTTTGCTCGTCCTGAGCAAAACAAAATCCTAGTCTCATTTTCGCATGGAACGCGATTGCATTGAGCTCGTGCAACAAGCCGTTAAATCTCTAGGTGTCCCTAGTAAGAGGAATGTTGTTTCCTAAGGGTTTTCAGCGGATTACACCCACAAAATCCTGTCAAGCTAGTTTCACAAATTAACGTTGATTTTACTCCTGCAGCTTAGTATCAAGGTTAGAAATTCTATTATCCTTAGTTAGAAATTGTTGGCTATAGTGCCCTCAAGGCAATTATCATAGTTGCAAACTTGTGATTGTGATGATTGTGTGAGGACCTATACCAATAAAGCAGTCTTACTCAAGATGATAGTATGCTATCTGGTTTGTCTTTATCATCATGTACGTGTTGATAGAGCCCATAGGATTCTTGCTTGACTGCCAGCATTATGATGGCGATCATATATGTGGGAGCTGGGGTCTATAAGCACATCCTTAAATGTCCCTAGTCGTAGGAGTATCGAGACCGGGCATCGATACTCCAGTGTAGACTAGTGTATACTGATCGAGACCCCGACGAGGGGCGATGGCCAGGTCTCACAAGCCATTGGTGTTAGTTCGTTCACCTAAGATAGTATACAGGTGCTCATTGGGTTATGAGTACACTGGACGGACTCGCCGGGAACCTACTAGTTGGTATTATACATATTGTCAGATAGCAGTTCCGAGGTGATATGTGTACAGATTAGTCTGTCGACCTGAGATCATCATTTGTCTCGTGTGAGTTCCCACTGTGCTTTGATTACTACCCTACCACGGCTCAAAGAAGTCGTACAAACAGGTTTTAGTTAGGTACAGTCCCGAGCCACATGGAAGCAGTGATCGGATCGTCGGGGATTCGCCTCTTCCGGTATTGGGGGTTGATGTCGTGTTGTGTACGGATGGTCATCACCATAAATCTGTGGCCACGGTGGACGAAAATTATCGATCCAGGATCGGTAGTTTCTTAGGTGGTGATGGGGTTTCATACCGACACTAAATGTCGCGTTGTTAGGGGTCTGACTTTATCCACCCCCTTAGACTCGATATGCGATACTCTTAGACGAACAGACCGGACTGTACGGATATTGTCACTGAAAGGCTCAGTAGGGGTTCAAGATGATTTTGCTCGTCGGCCTCCCTTTCGCTCAATACCTGGGTAACCGTTACGTACAGCTAGTGCCGCTGATATGCTGTGGTTAAACCCACTTCCAGCGT
Source organism: Agapanthus africanus (assembly GCA_030015575.1). Classification (NCBI taxonomy): domain Eukaryota; kingdom Viridiplantae; phylum Streptophyta; class Magnoliopsida; order Asparagales; family Amaryllidaceae; genus Agapanthus; species Agapanthus africanus. The sequence continues at coordinate 562,098,487 of CM057344.1, forward strand.
ATTAACGAGTCTTTAGAGTCCCACACAGAGGGTTTTTCACGGTTCAGGCGATATGGTGTACATGACGTAAGTTGATACATACAGGAGTCCGATTAAATATGTGCACGAGCTGCGCAAACTTTAATCGGGCGGTTGATAATACTAGAGGCTTAGGATTAAGCCGGATTATTAAATCGATTTTTGATTTAATAATTTATATATGTATTTCTATATATGTATTCTAGTATTATTGTTCACTATTCGTTTTCTCTCTCGGCTATTCGTATTTTTGTACGAATACGCGTATATGTATTTCGATACATGTACCGGGAAGTATTCCGTATTTTATACGGAATAGCTTCTAAAATATGCCACCTCATTATTGATTTTCTTTTAGAAAATCAATTAGGAAATGAGGTGGAAAAGGTGACAAGGCATGGGTATGTGTCAAAGAATGGTGCAAAGTATGGTTGGATTTGTTTATTTGATTAATTGGAAAATGATATTTTTTGTGGGGATGAGAGAGGGGGGGCGGCCACTTCATTGAGGGATGGTTTTTCATTTTGTTGATTATTACACTTGTTTCCACTTTCCACTCTCTCATTCACTCAAAAAGAAAAAGACTAAGCCATTTTTGTTGCCTCATGCCAAAGATTCATCACCTCTATTCATCTTCTATGGTTGCTCTCATGAGAACAAGAGTTGAGAGAAAATTGTAGTGACACTTTTATACACCCCCACTCTCCATCGCTAGCGACTTTGGAGTGTCGGTTACCTCGTTCGACGAGATTAGAGCTTGCGCCGTTTCCCTCGGGTGGATCATCGGAGATAGAGGAAGACCGGCAGCCAAACATCGTCAAAAGATTACTAAGAGCTTGGAATGAAGACCGAAGGACACGGATCAACTCGGTATAACGATTCTAACTCTTAGTTAGTTTGCTAGTTTAGGGTTTAAGGTCGATCCGTAAATAAGGTAGCGGTAGCGCCGGTTTGATAAATTTTTGTTCCGCATTTTGGCCGCGTTTTGATGGCCGGGGCGCTGCCGGAACCCTTCATGATATCAGAGCCACCCTTATAACCCTACTAGCTTGTTTAAATGTGCTTAATAGATCGATCGACGGAAATTTATGAAACCACGATTCCATTTTCACAGTTTCTGCCGATTTTCAAAAGTGTTCAAAAATTATTTCCAGAGGCTTAAAAATCCGTGCAGGCGATTTTAAGGGTACAGAAATAATTTGGGCTCCTAATGCCTCCAAGTCGCCGCGGAACCGCCGCACTTACCCCATATTAGCGGCGGCTCCGCGGCCGTTTAGTGGCGACGGGCTTCGAAATTTTTCCTGTATTCCCCTGAAGTGGAATTATGATTTTTGTAATATCCTGTTTTGGCCCAGGTTTCTGTGAAGTGTTGGTTTTGCTATTGGGGCCAATTTGGAACTTAGTCGATCGATATTTTAAGTATGCGTTTAACAGTACATACATTTCTATCTGTAACCGTGAATGTCATTTGATCGGTAAACCCGTCTAACTGCTATATGTTCTTTTAGACGAGTTTGCGAACATGACATTCATGTTGATATTCTGTATTGTGTTGTGATGTTGGTTGGATCGTCGTGATGGATAGCCAGTGGTGCAATGATAGTACAGTTTTAATTTCATTTGTACATTTGATATTGCGGGGCGAGCGTCCGACATGTGGACTGCCGTCACTGCCAGTTTGTATATTATTCTTTTGGGGTACGACCGGGTTGAGGTCGATGTCACCCTTATATATTATTTTATTTTCTGTACTAGGATTATCTCGCGGAGCAGTGCACGAATAGTCGGATTCTAGAGGGCAACGGGTCCGCATCTCATGGTGTTGGGATGGAGGGACCTTACTCTAGAATTGGTGGGCTATTCGCCGTACTCGTAGGGGGTATAGGTGACCTAGGAGGGGTGCTCAAGTTATCGGATTCCGTGAAGTGCTGGGTGGTCCATTCACGTTGCTGAAGGGGGCTGCCTCACTTCTGGTTTTGGCGGGTAACTTGCCGCGCTCGTAAGGGTCTAGGTTTCATTGCACATGCTATCCACACGACAGGGAACGTCGGGTCTCACTTGCGGCTCAAGTGAAACCCGGGGCTTCAGATTATCCACCATTTTGTGTTACTTCTATGATGCTTCTGTGATGTTGCTTTATATCATGCCTGGGACGATTGTTATATATTTATATATACTAGTAGATGTTGTATATGTTTTGCACCCGCGCTAGCCCAATCCCCACTCTGTTGTTTGTTAAGTAACCTAACGGGTGATGACGGGACCCAGTGGCGAATGCGGGTGGCATATATGTACATTTTATTTTCGTTCTTTTCTGGTGTGATTAATTGATGGGGCTGCATTGATTCTTATCAATGCAAGGATAAAACAAACCTATATATGATGCTGTTGGAACTAAGTTTTTAAAAAAAACTGACATTACAGACGTTCTCTTTTGCTTTGCACAGAGGTATTCGGTTATGAATATCCATCACCTCATTCGACGAGGCAAGGGCCGAGATCCCTTCATCGGGAGTGACCCCTTGAGTAAAAGTTTGCGTCAATGTAATAACTTTACTATAGTCGATTATTTTTACTTTGCATCGTGGTATTCAGTTTGGGATATCCTGCACCCCATTCGACGGGGAAAGAGCCGAGATCCCTTCACCGGGAGTGACCTCTTTATCAAAAGTTTTCGCCACTATATATTTACAAAACCACTTGGATTCCTTCAACGAGATCAAGTTCATTACGTTAAAGGTTTTTTGCCAAAAACCAGCCGTAGGCCTCCGTCATTTCTTATAAGTACTATTAGGTATTCGTGCTATGTTTATTGGCAAGCGTCAAGGCATAGTGTACGGTAGCTGAATAATACCTATTTATAGCTTGGATAACCGATTGATCGGGACAGTCGTACAGCTTTGTTGGCAAGCGTCAAGGGCTTGTGCGGGTGGGTTCGAGTTAATCCAGGACAACGACGGCTTGAACTTGACTGGTGGCCTATAACTTGTTGGCAAGCGTCAAGGCTATAGGTCGTTAAGGGTAAAAATCATATCGGGAGTTTCAAACATACAGGAAACTTGCCAGGCTTGCACATACCTTCTGGAGTGTGGTAACTTGAGTGGATTCCATCAAGTTATCATGCGATGATAGTCGGATCCCGATTCCCACTAATGAGTAGAATTACTCCTCGGGAGATTCCGACTAATTCTCCTTTTGGGTTTGGAGGAGAATTCGAGGAAACAGTGGGAGCCATCCAGATTAAATAAAGTGATTAACCATTCTGATCTAGGTTAGAGTGCACGCTGAGTGTTTCTTTTCTCTCTCTCTCTCTGGCTGCGACTATGACCCGACCTTTGACTAAAACTCATGAAACCAAGTTAACCGAACCTTCTTAAAACACTTTGGCTTTTGGAATGTCACGGTGTCGCATACATCATTGCCACTTCTATATCACCTTTGCTTTTCTCCAGAATACCTCGTATCACTACGAATATCCACTTCCATTGGATAAATCCATCGTATAGTTACATACGAACTCAAAGGAACTTTTTCGAGGATGGATTCTGGTTCTTGAGAGATTGAATAGAATTGTTCGGTTGTCTTTTCTCTTTACCTTCTCTCAGGTTGTGAGGGCTCCTAGGATTAGGAGAGGATACACCTATTGAGCTTATTGGATACTCTTACTCCAGACCATAGGCAGGTGCCGAACGGTAAGGTAAGAAGAAAACCAACAAGCTTAACTGTGGTGTACAGAAGGTAATAAGTAAAGACATATAAAGGGATTAGAATAATGGCAAAGGAAATTGCGATCACCATCATTCACGACAAAAACAGTGTATACCCCTGCCACTCCTACATCCACTTTGCTTTTCTCTAGAACACTCCGTATCACTACGGATATCCACTTCCATTGGATAAATCCATCGTATAGTTACATACGAACTCGAAGGAACTTTTTCAAGGATGGATTCTGGTTCTGGAGAAATTGAATATGATTATTCGGTTATCTTTTCTCTTTACCTTCTTTCAGGTTGCGAGGGTTCCTAGGATTATGAGAGTACACCTATTACGCTTATTGGATAGTCTTCTTCCAAACCTTAGGCTGGTGCCGAAAGGTAGGGAATGAAGAAAACCAATTAGCGTAAAAGAGGTGTACAGAAGGTAATAAGTAAAGACATAATAAAGGGATTGCAGAGAGGGCAGGCAAGTATATGGTTACTGTCGTGAATCAGGATAGTGGAAGAGGCGTTACTAGGAATACCAGTTAACCCCTTTTGAAACATTTTCATGTTTCAGTTTCACTGTGTGATGTTAATTGAAAACTGTTTTCCCAATTGGAATCTAACTCCAGGATATGTATTTACCAGATCAGTTTCTCACATCTGCATGTTATTACGGATGGTCAGTGGGAATAAGTTATTGGGAATTGGGTGATTAGAATCTCATTATATCGGAATTCGTTGTAATTGGTGATATTTGAGGAAATCATCTGGATTTTGCCGGATGACAAATATTTGGTTTTGAATATCCGTTGTTATGCCCCAATTTCAAGCTGATATATCTGTACGTTTATTTTATAAAGTGAGATATAACTTTTTGTTATTATGTCTATGATATTTACCTATATCAGCTGGTGATTAGGTAAGGTGCATTCAACAGCGGTGTAATTCTTCTTAACCATAGTACAGTTTTTCAACCTACGGCGCACAGGGTTTGAGTTATTGAACTCAGGGGACTTATACAAAGTATTGTATGTTGTCCAGTGTCCATTAGGACAATGGGGCTGGTACTCGTACTATATTCTGTTTACTCATGACTTCTCTTATTTTAGACAGGTATTTCGATGAAATGCAAAGTCCGGATATTGAGAAGTTATAGGTATAAGAATAAAGTAGAGAACCATTTGTTAGAAGTATCAGGATTCTTCGAGGAAGTCGAAGATGTAGATACTTGTGTTTGGTATTCCGTTGATAGTAATGGTTTTGAGAACTTGCTTCTCTTTCGGGTTACTCATATATGGATGCACTCCTAGATGAGTAATGCCGATTGTCCTCTTTCCATTTCGTTGATATGCATTGGAGACAGCTGCATGATTTTGAATCTGGTTCCAATTAAATTAGTGCTTTTGTTTCTATATTAGATATATATAGAATCAATTTATATCTTAATGATATTAAGGTATAAGGAGTTGTCAGGCTGATGCTTAAAACCAGAATCCGGATAAACTCAAGGCACGTTTCAGTAATGGCTGTTTGTGGGTTATCCCGGGTTTTGATGAGGGATAACTTTCTACCATCAGGAAGATCAATATTTATAATGTTCTTGACTCGCCACAGTTTTAGTAAAATGGACTTTTTCAGAAAAACACAAGTTGGAGTATGGTAGAACTGGAAGTTATTCCAGAACCACAAACGATTACTGGAAATTTAATAGAACCTAAGGATACAATTGGATTTGATGTTCCATTAGCCACTCCGCAGATTTTGGTGGGTAACCTCAGGCACCCGAGAGGTACTTTGGTCTTCTCAGATACGGTGACAGGGAGGTTCTTGTTTACCCAGACTTGTCATTGCTGCTGTTCTAGACTATAAGACCCGGCAGGAGGATGAGTATAGCATCGTTCTAAACTAGTTTTAGAAGTGTAAGTATATATATGATTCTGCCAGAGGGTTGTTGTAGTCAGTGGGAGCAGCGGAAGCATAGTAGACAAGTTGCTTATGTCTATTTATAGACTAAAGCAGGTATAGCGGAAATAGATCATCTATTTTTGATGTGACAGTCATAGGTCTTGACTTCATCAGAATGGGAGATAGATCTGCTAAGAAGGTAGTAGGGAGTGATGTCCAGGTATTGGGATGACATGCACTTGATAGGAAGAGATATTCCTATACTGCGATCGGTTATACTGTGGTTGTCACAATGTTGTCTCTCCACATAGAATATGGATATAATATCAAGTTTTCTGGTTACTAGATCTATGGTTTTAGATCTGGATTTGGGAAGTATCCCAATATGGGTACTTTGATATTATTCTAAAGATATTTTAGAATGGACGACTCCTGGCATGGTGGTGAACCTGCAGGTGATGGAGTCAACCTCTCTAAAGGTGTCTTACAGACTAAAGGGAAGAGAGATCTGCATGATTAGCATATCGCTTTCTTAGGCAATTGAGTTAATCATGAAATGTCAAGTACCACACCAGATGTTGTTTTTGCACTAGCTGCAATAAACATATCCAATCCTGGAGAAACATTGGGAAGCAGTTTATGAACATAAGTGAATGTTCTTGGGATGTGGTAACGGCAACCTCCTTTAGGAGACGGTTATCATTTCAGGCTTCCAAGGTGACCTGAATGACAGAGTGACTGTCAAAATTATAGTTTTTCCTTCTTTTGAGGGACAGTATGTTGGACAGGTGGTCCAAGCGGATACTGAGGAAAGGCATGGCACAGGATACTGATTTAATTCAGAAGACGATACAGTCTAAGAAGTTTGCTGGATTTGGAGTTCATTTATGAACTAGGTCCTATCAGATATCCAAACAAATTCTAAGACAGGTATTGCTCATTTCGGGAGATAGCTTTCTCCGCGAAGTTGAGATTTAGAGAGATACAGAAAGAAACATTGGAGCGGATCCACACACTGAGGCTATTTCTCGAACGCAATCATTTTCGCAAACGGGCTTTGCGAAACTGATTAGTAAAGAAGTTGGGTGTTCGGTATCACACGGGCTGTGAGTATGCAACATCACAATAATTGTCCTTAAGTGCAAGTGGGAGATTGTTGGCTATAGTGCCCTCAAGTCAATTATCATAGTCGCGGACTTGTGATTATGATGATTGAGTGAGAACCTATACCGATAAAGCAGTCTTACTCAAGATGATAGTATGCTATCTGGTTTGTCTTTATCATCATGTACGTGTTGATAGAGCCCATAGGATTCTTGCTTGACTGCCAACATTATGATGGCGATCATATATGTGGGAGCTGGGGTCTATAAGCACATCCTTAAATGTCCCTAGTCGTAGGAGTATCGAGACCGGGCATCGATACTCCAGTGTAGACTAGTGTATACTGATTGAGACCCCGACAAGGGGAGATGGCCAGGTCTCACAAGCCATTGGTGTTAGTTTGTTCACATAAGATAGTATACAGGTGCTCATTGGGTTATGAGTACACTGGACGGACTCGCCAGGAACCTGCTAGTTGGTATTATACCTATTGTAAGATAGCAGTTCCCAGGTAACATGTGTACAGGTTAGTCTGTCGACTTGAGATCGTCAGTTGTCTTGTGTGAGTTCCCACTGTGCTTTGATTACTACCCTACCACAGCTCAAAGGAGTCGTGCAAACAGGTTTTAGTTGGGTACAGTCCCGAGCCACATGGAAGCAGTGATCGGATCGTCGGGGATTCATCTCTCCCGGTATTGGGGGTTGATGTCGCGTTGTGTACGTATGGCCATCACCATAAATCCATGGCCACGGTGGACGAGAATTATCGATCCAGGATCGATAGTTTCTCAGGTGGTGATGGGATTTCATACCGACACTAAATGTTGCGTTGTTAGGGGTCTGAATTTATCCACCCCCTTAGACTCGATATGCGATACTCTTAGACGAACAGACCGGACTGTACGGATATTGTCACCGAAAGGCTCGGTAGGGGTTCAGGATGATTTTGCTCGTCGGCCTCCCTTTCGTTCAATACCTGGGTAGCCGTTACGTACAGCTAGTGCCGTTGACGTTCTTGTGGTTAAACCCACTATCAGTATATTGACGAGTCTTTAGAGTCCCACACAGAGAATTTTTCACGGTTCAGGCGATATGGTGTACATGACGTATGTTGATACATACAGGTGTCAGATTAAATATGTGCACGAGCTGCGCAGACTTTAATCGGACGGTTGATAATACTAGCGGCTTAGGATTAAGCCGGATTATTAAATTGAGTTTTGATTTAATAATTTATATATGTATTTGTATATACGTATTCTAGTATTATTGTTCACTATTCGTTTTATCTCTCGGCTATTCGTATTTTTGTACGATATGCGTATATGTATTTCGATACATGTACCGGGAAGTATTCCGTATTTTATACGAAATAGCTTCTAGAAGATGCCACCTCATTATTGATTTTCTTTTAGAAAATCAATTAGGAAATGAGGTGGAAAAGGTGACAAGGCATGGGCATGAGTCAAAGCATGGTGCAAAGTATGGTTGGATTTGTTTATTTGATTAATTGGAAAATGATATTTTTTGTAGGGATGAGAGAGGGGGGGCCGGCCACTTCATTGAGGGATGGTTTTTCATTTTGTTGATTATTACACTTGTTTTCATTCTCCACTCTTTCATTCACTCAAAAAGAAAAAGACTTAGCCATTTTTGTTGCCTCATGCCAAAGCTTCATCACCTCCATTCATCTTCTATGGTTGCTCTCATGAGCACAAGAGTTGAGAGAAAATTGTAGTGACACTTTCATACACCCCCACTCTCCATCGCTAGCGACTTTGGAGCGTCGGTTACCTCGTTCGACGAGGTTGGAGCTTGCGTCGTTTCCCTCGGGTGGATCATCGGAGATGGAAGAAGAGCGGCAACCAAATATCGTCAAAGGATCACTAGGAGCTTGGAATGAAGACCGAAGGACACGGATCAACTCGGTATAACAATTCTAACTCTTAGTTAGTTTGCTAGTTTAGGGTTTAAGGTCGATCCGTAAATAGGGTAGCGGTAGCGCCGGTTTGATAAATTTTTGTTCCGCCTTTTGGCCGCGTTTTGATGCCCGGGGCGCAGCCGGAACCCTTCAAAAATATTCAACCCTTATGTTTCACGCCTCCTATTTATTCAACCCAGATCCTATACGTTTTTACAGTTTAGAAAGATCTCGGTCTCTCCTGAGTTTTCCTTCTAAAGTGCGGTCTCCAATCAGTAATTTTTATCATCTTTACGGAAAACATAAGTCTTATTCTTTATTCCTATTTTTCCTCCAAACATCGATTGTATACCCTTACGTGTGTGTGTATTTCACCCCTGCACTCAAAAATTCAATTCAAGCTATAGTACCCTTGCCCTAATGCCTACTACTACTTCTTTTCGTTAAATAATGGACGGTGTTGCTTACACACCTTTCATGCGACTATTAAATGCTTCTTGAGGCACTAACAGCCGATTACTGAATGTGTGAGCTTAAAGCGTAAATAGCAGTTTCCAGGTCTTGACTTTATTTACTTTTTTCTTTTCCTTTTTCTTTTCTTTTATTTTTATTTTTCAAGACCGGATATATTTTTTCAATGATGCTCTTTTGGTGGTTAGCTTTAAATACCGTTTTTTTCTTTCATACTAAGATTTCAGGCAAGAGTTTCTAGGTATCCTCTACTATCCCAAGTTTCAAGGTGCATGTATTTACAGTTTGTAGGGTATATACTTTCTAAATTTAGACTCAAGAATAGAAACTATTATTTCAGACTTATCCTTCAATAAAACTTTCAATACTTTCCCTTCATCTCAACTTAACTCAAGAACTGAACTCAAGATTACCTACTTCTATAAAAAAAAAACTACAAGGGCGTATAATTACCAAGGTTAAACAGAATGAGGGTTATTTTTAGGGTTTTCAATTCCTAAGCCTAGGATTTAGTTATTTCTAACGTATCAATTCAACTTTCGGAATAGAAATCTAAGTTACCCTATTAGCCAACTTAACGACAAAGTTTTTATATTTTTTTAAAAATTTTCGATTTTTATAGGCTTTTAAATAAGTATGCAAATGCAGAATATACAAATGAATGCGAAGGTAGAAAGCTTACCGAGCATACCCTCAAACTTAAACGTGACAGTGCCCTCACTGTCAGGCTTCACTAAGAGGGTCAAAATTGTCGGTGCTCCCTACAAATTTTTTATACAAAACAAAAGCAAACCAAAATATATATATACACAAAATGGTCCCCCCCCAAACTTATGTGAAACAGTGTTTCCACTGTTTAGGCGTTAAGTTCAGAGTTAGGGGGAGAGAACAGTATTAATCTATACAATGCCTTACACAGGCCAAACATTAACACCAACCATTCAAAAAATTTGTCGCTATAAAGTGCAGGTTGGTGAAAGAATGCGGCGAGGAAAGAAATGGAGAATACGCGAGACCGTATGTGAATGGAAACGGGATACAGTCTCGGTGGAGGAGAAGAATGGCGGAGGGGAGAAAGAAGTGGAATACGAACTTGAGGGTGGAAATGGAGTGAATAAATTAGTACAATTTGTAATGACTGATGTGTAAAAAGCGATTGTACTAATCTCTTAACCCGTCGAGAAATAGGGTCAAATCCCTCAAGATTCGTGAGAAAACATAGGTAGACCAAACTTGGTAAACCAGACATAAGAAATGAAGGAGATATGGTGGCTTGCGAAGTGGGAACGATGGAAATGATGAAGGGAAGTAATTGAGGATTGGTATTGGTTAAAGGTTCTGGAGGGTGTACACAGTCAATGAACGAGACAGGATGAATTGGAAAATCCGATTCATCTAGTAAAACTGTTTCATCCTCAATACTGTCCTCAAAATTCTCCTCAAAATTTAGCTCATCCGTGCATTTATCTTCAATATCTAGACGCATATGGAGTTCAACAAGAACAGTTAATGACTCGGGATGATGTCCACACGGAAGTGAAAGTAAATGATGAATTGGTGAGAAAAACTCATCCAAAACTATGGGTTTATCATCCAAAATATTCCCAGCGTCAATATTCTCAATCAAGTGAAAGTCAAATTTCTCAGACACCTCAACAAAGCAAAGATATCAAACAATTCAGGTTCTAGAGTGGAAGTGTAGAGGTCAAAAGGGTTGGGCTTGGTTTCACTTGACAGGGTCCTTTCCAAATCGGGTAAATCAAACACTACAAAGTCGCACAACTCATTAAACGTTCTATCTTCAATCGGTAAATCCTTTGGGACACTCGATAAACATTCAAAACTGGAGTTGTGGGATTCAATTTGCAATGGGTAGGTTTGATTTGGAAGGGCGTACTGCTCACTCTCACCATTAAAACTCTCAATCTGTCCTATCGCCTCATTATACATTGGAAAATTTGGAGCTAATTGGAAACTAGCTACCGGGTCACTAGGTTGTCTGAGGTCAGTCATAGACGCATTCAAATCCATCATCTGTTGGTATGACACTACCTGAAAGTCTTCTAACGACTATTCCAGACTAGACATGGGTTGTGGAGTAGTTTTTGTAAACGTTTCAAAGTTGTTTGGATACTGGAAACTCCCAAAAGGCTGTTCATAAGAAATGTCTAAGGAAGGTGTAAAAGTCGGGTAGGAGTGATAGGAATTGAATGGTTGGACAGGGGTACGATCAACATTCAGATAAGAAGGTGATTGGAATTGTTGATCAAAAGAATTTGTAGTGGTGAAAGGAGTGAAAGATCGGCTACGAGATTGTTCAATTCGTTCAGCAATAGACATAGGTCTTGGAGTTACAACAAGACTCTCAAAAGGGGTATCAACGTAAGAAGGTGGGGTAGGTTGAAACGGTTGATACAAAGTGGATTGGGGAGTCCAGTTGTTCATCCTAGACGCGTCTATCCGATCTTTCAAAGAAAGTTTAGGCATGGAGGGATCGTTCGAAGTTCGACCAAAGCAAGAACCGTATGAAGTAATGTCTGATTGTGGGTACCAAACTTCGGCAAGAGTTTTTCGAGCTGGGGTACCCATGATATAAAGAGAGAAAGGAGAGGAAAAAGAATGTGATTTTTATTTTTTTTATTTTCTGTTAGTTATTAACAAAAGAATGAAATATACACACAAAAATAATTATGACACAAAATACCACACACCTAATCGGTCTAGGGTTCATCTAGGTCAACTAGACCTGCTCAAGAACCTGATTGTCAAAGTAAAACCGTGTCGAGAAACGGGCTCAAGATATACTGATCACGAGGCCAAGTAAGTGCAGAGATAAGGGGAGCTTTTCCAACACTTTCGTGAAGGTCCTTAATTAGATAACCCTTTCTCTTTTGGCAGTTTCGCCGTGAACATTTTCCTAGACACCCCATGAACGATATACTGTTAAGCGGTGTTCTAAACACAGTTAACTTCTCCTAGTGAGCGCGAAGTCCTTAAAGGCTTAAAGTCTAGTTTCTTTTAAAATTTTGTGCGGGTAATCGTTATGCTCAATTCATGATTTGTGGGCCACAGAAAAGGTTATGAAATCCTTTACCGTATGTTGTGGGGTCCACTTGCCCTTAAGTCCGTATTAATGGATGCAATACGCAAATCAATGAAAATGTTGTTAAAAACCTAAAAGATCAATTTTTATGTTTAAGCACGGCACTGCAATAAATACGGGTTAGTCAATTTTTGCGTTTGTTAACGAACTTGCAAAGAATCCTGCAAAGATATTATATTGGATGCGTCGGATTTGAGAAGAATGTGTTAGTAAAGTACGTACCGATAAATTTTTGGGTTAAGAAACCCTCTTTGAATTAAATCCGGTTAACTTGAAAAGATCGCTTGCGCGGGTCAATCTACCCGGATCTTTAGCACTGTACCTCACAATCACCTTAGCCTTGAATATACACTTTGTTCCACACAATCGCAGTTCGCAAATCTGTAAAAATCTGAAAATGTTGGAAAATGGATTTTTAGTGTGAAAAAACGATATGAATACCTAAACACCTGCACACTAAAAATTATTTAAAAAAACAAGCAATAAAATGGGGACAAAATTAGAAAACTGGAGTAGAGAGAAAAAATTTGGAGCCAAAAGGGGAACTTTGGCCGGCGGCGCTGGAATATCTGGGGATGTCTCCGGTTTTTCTTTGGATTTGGGGCTTCAAATTTCATCTCCTGTCTCAGTGTTCTACTAGTGCTTCAATGTTCATGCTTATCTTTTCTGTTAAGATCCAGAGTGCTAGCAGGTCATAAATCCATAGAACAAAAATGTTACCAATGTTAGTTTTTGTTTTGGTTTTTGAAATTTTTTATTTTTAGTTTGTTTTTAAGAATGGTGTTAGATGATATTAACAACATTAACCCGAAATGACAAGAATAAAAACGTTACCGTCTCCCCGGCAACGGTGCCAATTGATTGGCACGCTTTTGGCGTGTCGAGTTTTAAAGTTCTAAAGTTAACCGCAATCAGGACGGTATCGCTTTGCAGCTAGCCATGATGAGTACGGGTCGTCCGCTGGGAGACGGAGCATTTTACGTTCTTGTTTTGACGAGTTAATGCGCGTGGTGGAATTGTTCGATTCTACCCTATGTGTTTATATGCAAAGTATAAGTTGTTAGGATTAGATATGTTAGTGTAAGTTATTGATATTCGTACTCAATCCTTTTGAGCTGAACTTGACCAATGAAGCTAGAGCAATCGGCAACAACGTGGATTAGGGTACTTAAGCACGGTATTAGTAAAATCTGGCTTATTGACCCTTGTCTGTCCGTTCTCGTCTCTTGCTTTCGCCTCCGGCCAAACCGAACGCAACCGGTCATGGTTCGGAATCACCGATACCTTGGTACGGTAGGGTGCCTAACGGAGCGCTTGCATAAGGTTTGGACGGAGTTCAATGGATAATATCGGGAAAAGAAAATGAGAAACGAAACCTTAACTTACAAAACCAATCTTTTTCCTAACAACACCATATTCACAACCATCTCAACAATAAACAAAAAAAGCAAAAGAATAGATAAACAAAGAAAAGAAAAGAGCATTGCAAGAAAGTAAATTGCATGGAATTAAAAGAGCAAGTAAGTAAATGGCATGAATAAAATTGCAAGAAAGTAAATGGCAAGAATGAAAGTACTAGGAACCCAAAGTGCAAAAATGAAAGCTTTATTATGTCCAAGTGATACAACCTTAAGTTCAATAACCTAATCTTAAACTTGCAAGCTCAATGAAGAGGTTGCAAGATTAAGAGAAGTTAAAGAGCTCAAGGGAAACTACCTATGTACAAGAACAAAAGAAAAGAGAAACAAAAAGAGTATGAAATTTTTAACAATCTTGGACTATGTAAGACCCTTCATCCCTTGCTCATTGATTTGTTTTTATAGGCACAAAAGAAGAATAAACAAGCAATAAAAATAAGTTGATGTGACTGCAAGGGATCGACAGTAGAAAACTGAGGCTCATTGGGTCAAGGGGGGCCGGCGAGCTTGGCCATATTGGGCATGTGGCCAGTCTTGGTCCGAGCTTTTTGGCTCGTGTTGATGTGGTGGTCTGGTGTTCTCTCGACAAGTCCACTGGTGCTTCTTGATTTCTCTAAAGAGGCCTGGGTTGTACTCAGTAGCTTGGAGGAAACTTAATGCTTTTTAAATCACATCATATGTTTTTGCATTAAACACACATCACTTCTCACATGCCCACTTGTGCCTTGCATCTGGCAGCCACCCCTTCTCTATGTCCATGAACCAATAAGCTAGTGTACACACTTGTATGTGTTGGACCATTTAGATAAAAATTGTGTACACATGCATGTTGCAAAAAGAAACTCATGAGATATCGGTCGGTTTCCAGTTCCGGTTGCAGTGTCGGCTCACAAATGTTAGATCCGTGATTTTGAGTCTGTTTCCAGTATTATATCACGGATACCTGTAATCTGTGTTACAGAGCAGACACTGGTTAATAGTACCGATATAAAACAAAATAGATAATGAATGAGCGATATTAAAATGCAGTTTTTAGTGATGAACAACCCCCAAGGCCACTATTTGGGTGCTCTCTGGAGGTTTGGGCCCTCCCTAGGTCCCCCCGGCACGTCCTCGGGGTCCTCACGCACCTCCCCGCGTCTTCTCAGTCAAAACCGAGAGTTTGCACGGAGTCAAAACATCAATATAGCATGAAATTCCTTACTGTTTTTACGACAGTTTTTACGAAGCAAAAACTGGCGGAATTCGGAAGCTGTAACTATCTAGTTTAGGATTTTTGGGTGGCTCTGATACCATTGAAAGTTTATAGTGCTCTCGCTGCTAATCCATGGCCAATGCGGAATCCGAAAACAAAAATTTTCAAGGCACTAAAAACTTATACCCTAGCATCTAAACCAAACACCTAAACTAGCATGAACAAAATGATAGAAATCACAACCTTTATAACGTCTTCATTTGCTCAAATTGGGTTGAACTCTAGCATTCTCTCAAGAGCTCTGGATCGCACTTCCAAGTCGGTCTCCCTTCACCGAAGATGATCCACCCGAGGGAACCAAGTTCAAGATTCAACTTCATCCATGAAATAACTAAAAATCATAGGATGCTAATCTAGGATGCTTAGTGATGTGTATAAGTGTTCTAATAATTTTCTTTCTCTTAATCTTCTTGAATCTCAACTCATAAGAAGGTAAAGGAAGAAGGAGGAGGAGGAGCTATGGAAGAGAGAGAAACAAAAATGGTAGAATGAATAATCCTTTTTAAATTCAAGCATGCTTGCATTCTTTTGTTAAAAGAATTTTTCCATTTTAAAACTACAGCCATGTTTGAATAGTATTTGCAAATGAATTATAAACTCATTTACCCATACCCTCCACCATTTCTTTTTTCCATCTGATTTCTTTATTTCTTAAAAAGAAAATCTTGAAATGAGTTGTCCTTCTTCTAAAAGTATTCTTGTATAAATACAAGAATACATCTCCGCAAATACATACCCTTATTCGTATCAAAATACGAATACCTAAGAGATAGAAAAATACAATGAACATAATACTAGAATATACATATCGAAATATATATGTAAATTATTAAATCAAAACTTGATTTAATAATCCTGCTTAATCCTAAACCGGCTAGTATTATCATTCGCCCGAATGAGTCCGCATGGATAGCACACATACCTAATCGGAACCATGCACGTATCAATATACGGCCACTACATCATTTTGTCTGAACTGCGAAAACTCTCTGTGTGGGACTCAAAAGACTCGTCAATACGCTAGCAGTAGATTTAACCACAAGCACGTCAGCGGCACTAGCTGTACGTAATGGATACCCAGGTACTGAGCGAAAGGAAGGCTAACGAGCAAACTCATCCATACCCCTACTGAGCATGTCTGTGAAAATCTCCATACAGTATGGTATCTTCATCTAAGATAATCGCATTCCGAGTCTACGAGGTGGATAATATCAGACCCCTACTAACCCGATAAGTCATGCCAGTCTGAAGCTCATCACCCACTAAGAAACTATTGATATCACATCAGTAAATCTTATCCACCTTGGCCAAGGATTTCTGGTGATAGCTGACCCAACACAGCACGACATCAACTCCCAGTATCGGGAGAGACGAATCCCTGACGATTGTTCACTGCCTCCATGTGGTTTGGGACTGTACCCAACTAAAACCTGTTTGCATGACTCCTTTGAGCCGTGGTAGGGCAGTAATCTAAGTACAGTAGAAACTCACACGAGACAAATGAAAATCTCAGGTCAAAATACTAACATGTACTCATGCAACAAGAGAACTTCTATCTGACGATAGGTATAATACTATCTAGAAGTTCTTGGCAAGTTCGTCCGGTGTACTCACCTCCATTAAGCACCTATATACTATCTTAGGTGACTCAACATAAATGGCTTATGAGAATGGCCACCGCCCCTCATCGAGGTCTCAAAAAGTATGCAATAGTCTACTCCGGAGTATCGATGCCCAGTCTCGATACTCCCTCGATTAGGGACATTTAAGGATGTGCTTATAGACCGCCCAGCTCCCACATATATGATGTTCATCATAATGCTGGTAGTCAAGCAATAATTCTACGGGATTTATCAAAACATATACACATAATGATAAAGACAAACCAGATAACATACTATAATCTCAAGTAAGATTGTTCTACCTGTATAGGTCCTTATTCAATTATGATAATCGCCTACTTGCAATTACAATAATTGCCTTGAAGACACTATATCCAACACCACCTAGTTTGACCTTGCTCTCAAATAAGACTACATGTCTCGAGGAAAAACCTATATGCTCAAACCCTCTAAGTATATCTTAGTTCTCAAGAAAAACTAATGTAACCTTAGATAAAGCTTAAGCTTTCCTGTGAACCCATGAACCTCACAAATGTTAGAATGAACCTAAGTTCACTCCTGTTGGCAAACCCAGACACCAACATAGACCTTGTTAAGAAAATACATGACCAAAATCATGAAATATGTGTACGGATTTTGACTTATTCACGCCCTACAGGCGACGACAAAATTAGTCTCTGTATACAATCCAAAGGCAACCTAAAATAAATAAATAAAGATACGACACATAAAGCAAAAAGCCTGGAGTGCAGAAATTTGTTGTAGTACGTGACAACGTAATTAACTACAAGGGCTTCCACCTGTAGGAAAAATTCGTCCCCACAATCAATAAACCTCTCATTCGCGAAAGGGAATCTGAAGTCAGTTACATCGGTCGTATCCTTCCAAATCTCCGATATATGGTGCTATAATCACTTAGTGTCTTTGAAGAGGTGGATGGATCAAACCTATGCATCTGCCCCCAACTTCAGGCAAGACGTTCTAACCCAGCTCGTCTGACCAATTTTCATCGGTAAACAGATTCTGGCACATCCAGTGGGACCATTTTTCTCTTTCCACACCACACTTTCTATGTCGTGTTTTCGCGAACAAAATCGCGGTCTCTTAAGTTCATAGTTTCCCTTGGATTTTCGGGTTCTAAAGCTCGTGTTCTCTCTTCTATGGTAGATCATCTCAATTCCATCCTCCAACTGTAACTCTGGTTCCAACACCACCCAATCCCGGTTGATCATGTCCGGGTAAGTCATGGCCCTACTGCTCTGCATTCCAGCTGCTCAACTAATGCAGGAGTGGAATGAGCTCCAATTTGGGCAAATGCCTCCCCTCTCAACTGCTGGCGCCTCAAATCCAAAGGAGAAAGCCCCGAAGAAGTCAGTCTTTGATAGGCTGGCAACAAGCTCTGCAGGTTCATCCGAAAAACCTGCAAAATCAGAAAGCTCTGTCCTCAACATGTTGAATTCAGGCTCCGTGAGCCTATCGAAGAAGCCTGCGAAACCAGAAGGCTCAGTCTTTAAGAGGTTGGCAACAAGCTCCATAGGCTCAGCAAAGAAGCCTATGAATTCTAAAAGCCCGGTCTTTAAAAAGCTGGCTCAGGCTCCTCCCGAACCGCCAAAAGACATTTCACCTCCAAGAAAGTCCGTCTTCCACAGATTGATGCCAAATGCTCCTACTCTACCAAAGAAATCGATCTTCAAGCGACTGACAACTGCTGAAGTTCCAAAGCCACATAGGGGCATGTCTATGAGGCTCCTAAAACAGAAGAAGTTCCTGCTTCAAGATGTGCTCGACGACGTTACTGGCGCTTGCAAAGACAAGCTGGAGGCATCTTCCTATCAGAATTAACTCCACCCATGCTAGCTATCAATGCAGCTATCTCGACCAAAAACAGCTTCAAGCCGCTCAAAAGGGTTAGGCGAAACTCGCCTACAGCCGTCTTAAAGAAGTCTCCACCACCCATGGAGGAATCAAATGAACAAGAGACAGTTCTTGCCCTTCCCCGACTCTTTTACAGAATCTACAAAGTTTGGAGGAAGCACGTGGCTCTTTCATTCCCACCTAGCCTTCTCCAAAATAGAAGAAATACAAGAATAAACAAAAAGCTGATAAACCAGCTCTCAAGCCTGAGGAGGTCCTCCCAAAAAGGAAAAGGCCGGAAAGATCTCTGTCGCCTAAGGTAAATCCCAAGAGGCAAAATGTCAGAAGCTCTACATGCTAAGCCGAAGTAGTCCACACCGTGCGAATGATACATCTCAACGGAAGTGAAAATAATGCTTCCACCAGTCATAGACCCCATACTCGGTCTCTGACTACAAATCAAAGGCAGCAGCAACTGCAATAAATAGCTGCACAAGCAGCGACACTCGTCAACTCTCCATCCAAGATGCATCCGGAAGAATAATAAGAAAACTTAGCAGAGTAAGAGTCCGATGTGGACTCTCTAAAGCGTGCTCTCAATAAAAAAAGACAAAGAAGCGGTGGAACTGACAGCCAACATGAATAAGATGGCCTTCCTCATGCAAAAGATGTGTGGGATGATGACCCAGCCGTCAGAACCGCCGGCCAAAAAATTGCCTGTGGTTCTTGATAATGAGAAGACGGATGTTACAAGCTACCTCCAAGCCCGTCAGCCACGATGAATGATATGATCTCGAAGGAACAACTTAATAAGTATATCACCCAACAAATCAAAGTCTACACCACCAGTAAAGCAGCCACCAAGCTGGTCAAAACAGGTCGACCATGTCCAGCATGGTATGGCCAAAAGCAGTATATGCCGGGAAATACGATCCCAGAGTTCAACATCTTCAGGGGAACTAGGAATCCCCATCAACACATCGTGCAGTTCAAAGAAATGTGCGTGTTTACCGCCGAAAACAGAGACGAAATCGCGTAGGTCGTCTTGCCTGAATTTAGGGGCAGATGCTATTTGGTTTTATCTGTCTACCTCTCTGAAGATGCCAAGTTGATTTATGGCACCGTGTATCGAAGGTTTGGACAGATGCGGCCGTTGTAGCAGACTTCGTCAGATTCCCCCTCGTCGTGAGGGGTTTTTGATTGTGGGTACGTTCTTCCCTGCAGGCGCAAGCCCCTGCAGTTAATTATGTTACAGCGTAGCGATAACCACTTTCTCCTGCTCTAGAAGGTCACTTCAAAGTTTTTTTTTGTTTTATTTTTGGTTGCCCCTAGATTGTATATAGAGACTAATTTATGTTGTCACCCGTAGGGCGTGGATTAGTCCAAATCTGTATTTTCTTAGATTTGGATTTGGTTTGATTTAAGGATCGTTAACCTTATTTGAGATTAAGATCAACTTAAATATTTGTTAAGGATACGTTAATCCGATATTGGACTAAGATCTACTTAACGGGGGTTCGGGATCATTTTTGATCCAATGAAAGAGCATTTGGGCTCTATCGTTTTAGTTTAAGGACGTTGCGGTCCACAACTAGTTTAAGGACATTACGGTCTACAGTTAGTTTAAGGACATTACGGTCCATAATTTTGCCGATTGTCGGGACCTGCCACCTCTCTGAAGACGTTGAATAATTACAACGACATATATCAGAGGTGTGGGGAGATGTACCCTTGAACAAATGAATGTTCGTCCGAAGCTTGATGGACTCGTTTGGGACCAAGACCAATCTGGAAAAATTATGAGCGCATGGGCTCAGTTGATCTGAATTAGGGACTTTTGGTCAACTTGGACTCGGCCCACTCAGTCTTTTAATAAAGTGTTAACCAGTTGTTTGGGCTCGGTCCCTTTTCTGTGCAACAATGCAGAGCATTAATATGGGCTCTGACACTCACCCTCTTTTTTATTTTCTTTATGGAGTGTTAAACACTTTTTATGGTGCCAACCACTGAGTGCTAGGTACTATTTGGCGCCCACGTGAGGGGCACATGGGGCGCTTGGCGCTGAGTGCCAAACACTGAGTGCTAAGTACTATTTGTTTAGCAGCGCCCACGTGGGCACGTGGGGCGCTCGGCGCTGAGCGCCAACCACTGAGTGCTAGGCACTCTTTATTAAGCAGCGTCCACGTGAGGGGCATGTGGGGCGCTCGGCGCTGAGCGCCGATCACCAGGTGCTAAGCACTCTTTATTAAGCAGCACTCATGTGAGGGGCACGTGGGGCGCTCGGCGCCAACCACTGAGTGCTAAGCACTCTTTATTAAGAAGCGCCCATGTGAGGGGCATGTAGGGCGCTCGGTGCTGTTTCTTTCTTTGTGCATTTTTCTAAAGAGTTCGATTCTTTGTTCTCCCCTGGATCTTCAATCCTCAAGAACAAATTCATCCCTACGAGAATTAAATTCTCATTTGTGGGAAACTTGTCTCATGAATCTCAGATCCAGAGAAAGAATTATGTTCTTTTATGAGGGTTAAACCCTTGGACATGCAAATGAGATGCTCTGATCTCTATTCTCTTTATTTACCTTGAAGAAAGTTCTTCTTCCTTCTTCTCTTTTGAAGCTTTCTTTCTAGCTTGCTCTTCTTTTTGAAATTGAAGTTTATGGGGGGGAGGGGGTTTGTACCAGACTTGCTTGGGGCCTTTATACAGTAAAGGCAGATTTGTTGATTCAGTTAAGCAAATCTCTCATTGAGAGATCCTTAATTGATTTGGGAATTTTATCCACCTTTGGATCTTTGATCCAAGAACTTCTATTTTATAGAAGACATTTTTCTTGTTTTTAACAAGATTGGGAAAATATTTTCCACACAGAGCTTATTTTGTAATTTGGTGATTTTTAATCACCATCGGATCTTTAATCCAACGGTGTTCTGTTTTACAGAGCATAATTTTTCTTGTTTAGAAAGATTGGGGAAAATATTTTCCCCTACTAAGCTTATTCTGTAATTTGGTGATTTTTAATCACCATTGGATCTTTAATCCAACGGTGCTCTGTTTTACAGAGCATAATCTTTATTGTTTAGAAAGATAGGGAAAAATATTTTCCCTTACAGAGCTTATTCTGTAATTTGGTGATTTTTAATCACCATTGGATTTTTAATCCAACGGTGCTCTGTTTTACAGAGAATAATCTTTCTTGTTTAGAAAGATTAGAGGAATATTTCCTCAACGGAATTTAATTCTGTAATTTGATGATTTATCATCTCCGTTGGATCTTTAATCCGTCGGCTGAGAACTTTTAGTTCTGACGATGACGCCCTCATGCAAGACACGTGAGGTGCTGCCTGAACTGCTGGCGCCCTCGTGCAAGGCACGTGAGGCGCTGCCTCAGAGTTTTTAAATCTTGGCGCTGGCGCCCTCATGCAAGGCACGTGAGGCGCTGTCTCAGAGTATTAACTCTTGGGTGATGGTGCCCTCGTGCAAGGCACGTGAGGCGCTGCCTCAAAGTATTAACTCTTGGGCGCTTGCGCCCTCGAGCAAGGCATGTGAGGCGTTGGCGCCTTCATGCAAGGCACGTGAGGCGCTGCCTCTTTCCAAATTTTGAAAAGAGCTTTGCTCTTTTATTTGGGGGAAACAAATGCCCCCCTACCGTTGCGCTCACGTAGCTTACACGTGAGTGCGGCGGTGGCAAATTTTCCACCGTTGGATCTTCTTGGATGTTGGATCGTCTTCCGATGCCTATAAGTAGGGACTTTGGCCCTTGAGATGACTGCTTGTTCATCTTCTTTTGTTCTTCCTTCCTCTATGAATTTAATTCTCCTTTCAGAGCTTAGATCTCTGCCCAAAAAAACTCTTTTGGAGTTAGAACTTTGCCCAAGATTTTGGTAAGGATCATAGTTGAACCCCTTGACAAAGCTTTGCTCTTCTGAGATCATAGATCTTAAGATGTATTTTAGGGTTTCTTTAACCCGTTAAATGAAAACAGAACTTTGCTCTTCTTAGATCATAGATCTAAAAAATCTTTTTTAGGGTTTCTTAACCCGTTAATAAAGAACTCATAGAGTTTCTAGGATTTTTACTTCAGATCTTTAAAGATATTGGAGTTTTACAGAGCATAGCTCTTTAGAAATTTTTGGGGAATTTTATTCCCTTCTTAATTGACAGATGTAACTTCTATTTGTAGAGCACTGCTCTCGAGGGAGTTCAACTACTGGCCCGATGAGGTTCTCATTAAATGAGAATCCTTTTAGGATTCCCTCCTTAATGAGTGACTGTCTCATCAATGATGAGCCGTCACTTTGATTTTGTGGGTCCCCCTTGGTCCCATTCTCCTGTATTGCAATGTGGTACAATTTTAAAGTACCAAGTGTCAGAATTCGGATTATAGCGTTGGCAACTAACTCTCACCCTTTTTCGTGCAGGTATCATGGCTTTAGATTCTTCCTTTCCTTTTGTTCGTTCAGAGAGCGCCTTCGCTGACGCGCCCATGGATAGGGAAGTCTTCGCGCTTATTAAAGATCACGACCCGGAGCAAAAATCTCTTCATCTATGGGGGTCATGGTACAATCAAATCATCCAGGGTCGGCATAATTTTTCTTGTGCAGTACCCTCAGAGCCCATTTCAGCGATTCACTACGCCGACTCGCCTCAGGTGAATTACACCGTAGATGAGCTCAACTGGACCTCAAAGGGTCTCCTTCAGCCTTCTATGGCCTCAATACCTGTACAGCCGCCAATGGCTTTGGATATTTTTGGACGCCGCATATGTCAAGGTGAGTCGCGCCCTTGGGGACAAGTGTACATGATTAGCTTGACTCCTCGCCATTAGCCGGATATCTGCAGTAGGCTCGATACATCTTGTCGGCCAATAAATCATTGTTGCTGAAGCTCGGGTTGTACCCCGCAATTTATGCGTTTCTTTTCCAGTATTCCACCCCCCTGTATGGTGGGTTAAAATTTTCTTGGAACAATGGAACATCCTGACTCACACATTTCTTCTATCAGATCAGGAAGTTTCAATCTCCTTGGAGGAGTTCGCGGAGATCTCCGGCTTACCCGTCAGAGGAGAACATTATGAGGAGATACTTCCCCCCTGACGAGTACATCATCACGACCAAATCAGTGGTGATGGGGCTTACCCCGGAGAATGCCATTCAACATCAATTCCTAATCCTGGTCAAGGTGTTGAACATTTATGAGGGTCTGTTTCTAGAGTCTGGAGGGCATGGAGTCAGCCTCATAGATTTTATCTCCCGCTTCCTTTGCACAACAATCTTGTCAAAACAAGCCGCGAAGTTCGCCAAGCATGACGACCTGTTCGGTTTCGGTTTGGATAACCAGCCGACGGCGGAAGCAGATTTAAGAAGTTCTTCATTCCAGACACCCCGGTCGTCCCTTTTGCAGAGCTCGCTGCTTCAGACGTCGATAAGGAGACGTTCTTCCTGCGGTTTATTGGCTTGTGGTCGAACCGGTTCGTGCTTCCGATGTACCCTCACCATATGAGGCCATCAGTCTTTTACCCAGCCCACCGCATGGTTGCGAGGACGCGTATGGCCGTTGGGATAGCGGGGCTGGCTCATCTATACCATGGCCTGAGCATAGCAGTGGATACTACTCAACCTGGAGTAAAACATGTACATCTGCTGCTGCACTAATTTACGTCCTGGGTCGAGATGCACGTGCTTGGTGCTTTCGGAGTCCACAAACGGCCCCGTTTCTATGACAGTTATAACTTTCCCCGGGTCATACCCCTAGTTGATGCTTCCGCATTAGATACGTCGCAGCGAAAGGCTCGACGTCTGGTCCTTCGCCCGCGTATGGTCGGGGATAGCATGACTTTTGTCGACGGAGTCTTAACTATCGGCAAGGAATCTACCAAGGAAGAGCAACCGCTGCGTGATACTTTCAAAGACGGGGCTCCTATGTTGAAGGCTCGGGAGATCCTGCATTTATATTCGATCAGGCCAGGCTTTCTAGTGTCAGGCAAGGCGCCTCGGCATTGGTCATGGGGTATAACCCGCACCGTTCTGGTCAACAGTCGAGTTATGATCAGGGTGCCCCGCTCGAGGCTTTCTTAACTGAGCCGGTTGCTACGGAAGAGGGTATCCATAGCGCGCTGCACCACTTCATGCAGCTAAACATGGGGTCTAGCTTACTCATCAACGAGCCAAGCTACGTGCCGAAAGCTTCGAATGCCTTTGTGGCGTGGTATCAGCATGCAACAGGTGCTATTGTCAGGGAAGATAGGCGGCTATTGCTTGATCACAAGGACACTGTCCCAGCTGGTAATCCAGCAGTTCGTTTGAAGCGACGGACTACCGTTCGTCCTTCTTTAAGAGAAGCTGTTGCGGTTGTGATACCGCGCGCCTTCCCTGCGAAGCCTCTACCCCGTGTTCCTGTAGAAACGGTGGTTGTAGCGTCTCCGGAGTCTGGCGTTGGTGTGAAAATCGGGACCCGCCGCCCAAAGATGCCCGTTAAGCGCAAGCTCCTGTCACCGGCCGCTGGCGCTCACTCGCAAAAGAAGAAGAAGTCGCGGTTTCCTGCCAACGCCATATTTGGCCAGGAAACACATGCCCCTTACAGCGAGGGTTTGTGTGAGTATGGGACCAATGAGGGTTTATTTATCGCGCCTGCAGATGATACTGATCTTCAAGCTGCCCTTGCGGCTTCCGAGCGACTGGATCGCGATGAAGCGGCACTGATCACTATCGTGAAGTCAGGTATACTTCAGTTACATTCTTCCGCGGCTATCTTTATTATTCTTCTACTGACGCTTTCTTCTCCAACAGGTATTTCTACCGGAGAGGCTCTCGCGGCTTCCCTTAGGATGTTCGAGGAGGAAGAAAGGCTCCGCGCTTCTTTGGGTCTTGATATGAGTTGTTTCATTACACCCTTATTTTTTTTATTCATGCTCTAACCCTCTCTTTCATCTTGTTGCAGGGACTACCTCGACTCGGGTTAATCCAAGTGCAATGCCGATCCCGAGCAGCGATGCAGTAAAACTTCCAGAACCAGTTATTGTGGCCCCAGCTCTCCCAACGTCCCAGCAAGAGGCTTTGCTGAAGCAGCCGATGAAGGATGCCATAACGGCTCCAGAGGCACAGCTTGGTACGGACGACGACGCCCCCTTGTCAGAGGCCTTGAGGAGATCTTTTCTCACTGCTCAGACCGAGAGGAAGCATAGGAGGCATGCGACTAGAGAACGCGATGCCGGTTTGGCTGTAAGTGCAGGCTCAAGCAGCGTTCCGCTTGCTGAAATTTCTTTGGCGGATGTTCCCTCTACCTTGTCTATCGCCCATAGACAGGTTGCACGCGCGGCTCGGGAAGAAACTAAAAAGCTGCTCCAAGGTAACGCAATGCCGAGTCTTTTATTAGAACTTGATCTTCGAATTTTGACATATGCATTTTCTGCAGGGCCAAGTCTTGGCAATGGGATAACGGGTGAAGCCCTGGCGGTTACCGTGCCCGAACTTGCTACCCTTTCTCTGGAATCTGGGACTGTCCAGACCGCTGCCCTTTCTCCCTGTGGCTCCTTGGTGTCGGCAGGCTTCGCAAGCGTCACGACGGCCCTTGTCGAGTCAGGGGATGAAGCTATGGGCGCGGAATCTACTCCTCTGAGAGAGAGCGAAGAAGCCGTTACACCTGGTAACGCCTCCGTCATGGTTTCGGTCCATGATTTATTAGGTAATCACCGAGTCGCTATTTTCAAGCTTTTCAATCTTGTTCAGCCCTTCTAATGATATTTTGTTTGTCTTGAGTACAGACGCGGTGAATCCCGAGGCTGTGCCATCTGAGGAAGCGTTACCAGTCGCAGCTCAGACGGTTGTCGTCCCTTCGCCTTCTCCCATGCCCTCTCAAATATTGGAAGGTATGGGTTTGTGACTTATTGGTTTCACTATGGGTATCATCTTCCTTATATTGACAGTATATTGTCGCAACTCTGCAGGAGTCCTTTTCGACCATCTATACCAGGTGTTGAACCCGCATTTCTCTTTCCAGTCGGAAGTCATTCCGCCACCTGGTATTGGTTAGTATATTCTTTAGCTAATGTCTCCCTCTTTCTTTTATGAATAGCCGTATTGTTGCTAAGTCTTCTTTATATTGACCACAGTGTCACGGATCTGAGGAGGAAACGGAAGAATAGCCGCGCCTCCAGAACTTCCAATTCTGCCGCCTGCCACAGCCGGTATAATAGACTCCATCCCTCGTGTATTTTCTTTACCTCCCTAATTGACATTTGACCATAATTTGTTTTGCAGCAATCGCACTGGTTCCATCTCCTTTTGATTCTCGCATTCCAATGCATGCAGGGCCCTTTGCTAAATGCACATCTTCTAGGGGCGCCGCGAATAGCCGGTGAATGTTGAGCGAATTCATCGAAGATCTCGATGCCAAGGCCCTCAGTTCTGCTATGGATTTTGCTGTTGAAGTCAATGCAATGCTGGCGACACTCGTGAACTTCCATGATGTAGATCTCGTCGGCTCTTGGGTTGATTAATGCAGAAAGATCGAGGCTTGCCTGCACGAGATTGAGCTCACACGTCTCACTCTTAAAGTATTAGCCTCGAACTCCCAACGGGCTACATGGGTCGAGCGTAGTGTTCCTCTCATTCGCTATTTTGAACAAGAGGCGATCTTGAGGCGAAAGGAACATGACGTAGCTTCAAGCGAATCTGACCGACTACGCACCCAGGTTGAAGCGAATGCTGCGCAATTAATGTTGGATATAGTGCCCTCAAAGTCAATTATTGGATCGTAGGAACGTGATTGCAATGATTGAGGGAGGACCTATGCCGGTAGGATAGTCTTACTCAAGATGATAGTATGCTATCTGGTTTATCTTTATCATCGTGTACATGCTTTAGGTGATATTACAGATCACTATTACACATTGATAGATCCCTTAGGATTCTTGCTTAACGACCAGTGGTATGATGGTGATCATATACGTGGGAGCTGGGGTATATAAGCACATCCTTAAAAGGTCCCTAGTCGAGGAAGTTTCGAGACAGGGCATCGATACTCCAGAGTAGACTAGTGTATATGAGGCGAGACCCCGACGAGGGGCGGTGACTGGTCTCACAAGCCATTGGTGTCAGTTGATTCACCTAAGACGTATACATGTGCTCATTGGGTTATGAGTACACCGGACAGGACTCGCCGGGAATATGCTAGTTGGTTTTATACCTAGCGTCAGATAGCAGTTCCCTGGTGACATGTGTACAGGTTAGTTCATCGATCTGAGATCGTCATTTGTCTCATGTGAGTTCCTGCTGTGCTTTGATTACTACCCTACCACGGCTCAAAGGAGTCATGCAAACAGGTTTTAGTTGGGTACAGTCCCGAGCCATATAGAGGCAGTGAGCGGATCGGCAGGGGTTTCGTCTCTCCCGGTATTGGGGGTGAGATCGCGCTGTTTCTAGGAGAGCCATTACACGAAGTCTTTGGCCAAGGCAGGAGATTTACTGGTAGGTATTCCAGTAGTATCTCAGGGTGTTCTGGGCTACACTCCGACACGACTTGTACCGCTTTTGGGGGTCTGACGTTTACCAGCCCCCTAGGCCCGACATGTGATACTCATAGACGAATGGACCGGACTGTACGGATATTGTTACTGACAGGGTCAGTAGGGTGTCAGGATGAGTTTGCTCATCGACCCCCCTTTTCGGTCAATACCTGGTAGCCCGTTACGTACAGCTAGTACCTCTGATGTGCTAGTGGTTAAATCCACAGCCAAAGTATTGACGAGTCTTTAGAGTCCCCCACAGACAGTTTCTCGAGTTTCGGACAAAACGTTGTAGAGGCCATATGGTATTATGGCAGGGTTCGATCATATACGTGCAGTAGTGCACGGATCATGATCGGACGGATCATACTAGTGGGCTTTGGTTTAAGCTGGATCCTAGTATTAGATTTGTTAGATTACTTTAGTCTCATCGCATTCGCATTCAGTCGGAATGCGGATGCAGGTATGTATATACAGATGAGGGGTACTCTTGTAATCCGTCACAAGTATAGTTTAGTAGATGCCATTCTCTTTTTATTGTTGCAAACATTTGGATTAATGTTTGCAAATGGAAATAATGAGCTCAAAGTCATGATAAGGAGCATCAATTGTGACACATGCACAAGTGATGACTCATGGTCTCTTTCTTTGTGCATATGTCACATTATTGATTGATTTAAGTATTGAAATGATAAGAGGAGAGAGAGAGGGCAGCCATATAGTTGTGGTTTGCTCTTGTGTTTATCATTCTCACTCTCACATTATCAGTTTTCCAACACATAAGAAAAAAGGAGAGAGCTCTTCTTCTTCCTCTTTCTTCTTGAGCTCACTATCTCCATTAGTGGCATCATCTTCAACCTCCATCCATACACTCTCATGTGTTGAGAATCAATGGATGCTTGAGACAAAGTGATCACACACATTCTCTACTTCACCTTGGACACGTCAGCTAGCAAACTTCGTGTCCAAGTTGATTCGGATGAAGCGGGAGCCCGTAAAAGGATTCGAAGATGTGGTGCCCTTTCCGACGAGAAGACCGGAGATCGGAGATGCCGCGAGGAGCAAGAAATGGTGGCTAAAGACCTAGCCTTTCTAACCCTTCTCCAGTTTGCTAGTTATAGGTTAATGGTTCGATCCGGGTGAAAGTATACGATAGCGCCAGTTTCAAGTTTATGAAAAAGTTTTTGTTTCCGCATTTTGGCCTCGGGTCGACGGTCGCGGCGCTACCGTAGACTTACATGGTATCAAAGCCACGCCATTAACCTTTACTAGCTTGTTCTAACATGTTTAAAATATTGATCGATCAAAATTTTCGAAACCGCAATTTCAAAAGTAAAGTTTCTGTCGAATTTTTTTTGTGGTCTAAAAATTATTTTGGGTACGTCAGAAAATCAGGCAGGCTTTTCTAAGACCACTACAGAAATTTTGTAGAATGATCTCACTGTAACGCCACGGAACCGCGGCCATACCCACGTTTTGGCACGGTTCCGCCGCAGTTCTGGGGCTTCATTGCATAATTTTTCTTGTGGTGGTCTTCTGTATGGAAATGTGGTTTCTGGAATTTTTGTTTTGGCTCAGATTATTTTGAGTACTGGGAATTGTACTTGGGGCCCACTTCGGGAAATTTTGTCGATCGAAAATTTTAAATATGTTAGTTCACAGTGCTTACTTTATATCTGCGACCGTGAATGTCATTCGAGCGGTAAATCTTGTCTAATTGCTATAGCTCTTTTAGACGGATTTGCCAACGTGACATTCACGTTGATGTTCTGTGTTGTGCTGTGAAGTTGCGGATTGTCGTGGTGGATAGCTTGGTGCAATGTTAGTACAGTTTTGGTATTATTTGTACATTTGATATTGCGGGGTGAGCGTCCGACATGTGGACTGCCGTCACTGCCTGTTTGTATATTATTCTTTTGGGGCACGACCGGGCTGAGGTCGATGTACCCGTTGTATATATTTTACTTTCTGTATTAGGATTACCCCGCGGTGGGGTGCACGGATAGCCGAGTTCTAGAGGGCAACGAGCCCGCATCTCATGGCTTCGAAACGGAGGGGGCTTTACTCTAGAATTGGCGGGCTATTCGCCGCACTCGTAGGGGGTATAGGTTGACCCAAGGAGGGGTGCTCAAGTTACCGGATTCCGTGAAGTGCTGGGTGGCCCATTCACTTTGTTGAAGGGGGCTGCCTCACTTCAGGTTTTGGCGGGTAACTTGCCGCACCCGTAGGGGTCTAGGATTTCATTGCGCAGGCTATCCACACGACCAAAGGAACGTTGGTTTTCACTTGCGGCTCAAAGGAAACCCGGGGATCCCAGATTATCTGTATTGTTCTGTGATGCTTATTACTCTCTGTGATGTTGCATTTTTATCACGTCTTGAGCGATTATTATATATTGATATATATACTAGTAGATGTTGTATATGTTTTACACCCGCGCTGGTCCAGTCCCCGCTCTGTCGTTAGTTAAGTAACCTAACGGGTGATGACGGGACCCAGTGGCGAATGCGGATGGCATATACGTACATCATATTTTCGTTCTTTTGTTGTGTGATTAATTGATGGGACCGCATTAATTCGGACCAATGCAAGCTAAACAAACCTATTCTGATGTTGTTGGAACATTTTTCAAAAAGCTGTTATTGCAAGGACGTTTTCTTTTGTTTTGCACAGTGGTATTCGGTTATGAATATCCAGCACCTCAGTCGACGAGGTAAGGGCCGAGATCCCTTCACCGGGAGTGACCCCTTGGACAGAAGTTTGCGTCGGGGTAATAACTTCACTATAGTCGATTACTTTTTGCTTTGCATCGTGGTATTCATTTGGAATATCCTGCACCTCATTCTACGGGGAAAGAGCCGAGATCCCTTCACCGGGAGTGACCTCTTTAGCAAAGGTTTTCGCCACTGTATTTTTATAAAAAGCTATCCGGTTCCTTCAACGATATCAAGTTCATTACGTTAAAGGTTTTTTGCCAAAAACCATCCGTAGCCCTCCGTCATTTCAGACGGGTAGCACTTAGTATTCATGCTATGTTTATTGGCCAAAGTCAAGGCATAGTGTATGGTAGCTATTTGTTACCTTTCTGTTGCATAGATAGATGCGTTGGTTTGGGACAGTCATACTGATTTGTTGGCCAAAGTCAAGGGTAAGTACGGATGGGTTCAAATTAACCTAGAAAATGACGGGTAGAACTTGACATGTGACTTATGATTTCTTGGCCAAAATCAAGGTCAAAAGAGCATGGGGTAAAAAAAATCATATCGGGAGTTTCTAAAGAAACTGAAACTTACCAGGCATGCGCATACCTTCTGGAGTGTGATAACGTGAGTGGATTCCATCACATTATCATGCGATGATAGTTGGATCCTGATTCCCATTGATGAGTTGGTTTACTCCTCGGGTGATCCCGACTAATTCTTCTTTCAGGTTTGGAGGAGAATTTGAGGTTAACAGTGGGAAGTTTCCTGATTAGATAAATTGATAACCATTCTGATCTAGGTCAGAGTGTACGCAGAGTGTTTCTTTTCTCTCTCTCTTTGGCAGCGACCATGGCCCGACCCTTGACTATGACTCAGTGACCAAGTTAACCGAACCTTCTTAAAATACTGGCTTTTGGATTGTCTGAGTTGCATACCTCATTGCCACTCCTACTTTTACCCTTTTTCTCCGGAACATTTCGTATCACTACGAACGTCCACTTCCATTGGATAAAACCATCGTATGGTTATATACGAACTCGAAGGAACTCGTTCCAGATTCGAGGATGGTTTCCGGTTCTGGAGAAAATGAATAGGATTATTCAGTTGTCTTTTCCTTTTACCTTCTCTCAGATTGCGAGTGCTCCTTGGATTAGGACGGTACACCTATTACGCTAATTGGATAGTCTTCATCCAAACCATAGGTAGGTACCGAACGGTAGGGAATGAAGAAAACCATTTAGCCTAAAAGGTGTACAGAAAGCATTAAGTAAAGACAAATAAAGGGATTAGTAAGAGGGCAAAGTAAATTGCGACTGCTATTCACGACCAAACCAAGTATTTCATCGCCAATCCTACTTCACCTTTGTATTTCTCCAGAACACTCCGTATCACTACGAAGATCCACAGTTATTTGGATACTCCATCGTATGGTTATATACGAACTCGAATGAACTTTTTCCAGTTCGGGGATGGATTCTGGTTCAGGAGAAATAGGAATAAGATTTATTCGGTTGTCTTTTATCTTTACCTTCTCTCGGGTTGCGAGTGCTCCTAGGATTAGGAAAGTACACCTATTACGCTTATTGGATAGTCTTCTTCCAAACCATAAGCTAGTGCCGAACGGTAGGGAAGGAAGAAAACCATTTAGCCTAAAAGGGTGTACAGAAGGTAATGAGTAAAGACATATAAAGGGATTTGGAGAGATGGCAAAGAAATATATGGTTACAGTTGTGAATATGATAATGGAAGAGGCATTACTAGGAATACCCGGATACCCCTTCGAAACATTTATATGTTTCAGTTTCACTGTGTATTATTAAAAGGAAACTGATTTCCCAATTAGCCCTTGCTCCAGGGTATGTATTTACCAGGTATGATTCTTACATCTGTATGGTTTTACAGATGATGAGTGGGAGTAAGTTATTGGAAATTAGGTGATCATCCTCATTATATCGGGATTCGTTGTAATTGGTGATATTTGAGGAAATCGCCTGGGTTTTTGCCGGACGACAAATATTTGGTTTTGAATATCCGTTGTTGTACACCAATTTAAAATTGATATATCTGTACGTTTATTTTTATAAAGTGAGATATAACTTTTTGAAATTATGTCCATGATATTTACCTATATCAGTGGATGGTTAGGTAAGGAGCATTAAACAGCGGTGTAATTCTTCTTAACCATAAGTGCAGTTTTCAAGCTACGACACACAGGGAATGAGTTATTAGACTCAGGGGACTTATACAGAGTATTGTATGTTGTCCAGTGTCCATTAGGACAGAGGGGTTGGTACTCGTACTATATTCTGTTTACTTGTGACTTCTCTAGTTCTTAGACACGTGTTTCATAGAAATACAAGATCCAAGCTTTGAGAAGTTATAGGTATATGAATAAAATAGAGAACCAGGTATTGCAAGTATCAGGATTCTTCAAGGTGATCGAAGATGTAGATACTTGTGTATGGTATTCAGTTGATAGTAATGATTATGAGAAATTGCTTCTCTTTCAGGTTGCTCATATCTGGATGTATTCCTAAGTTGAGTAATGCTGATCAGCCTCTCTCCATTTAGTTGACATGCACTGGAGACAGCTGCATGATTTGAATCTGCTTCCAATTAAATCAGTGCCTCTGTTTCTATATTGGATATAGAATAGTTCATATCTTAACAATGTTAAGGTACGGGGAGTTGTCCGGCTTATGCTTAAAACCAAACTCTGGATAACTCAAGGCGCGTTTCTGTAATGGCTGTTTGTGGGTTGACCCGGGCTATGACGAGGGTTGAATTTCTACCATCTGGAAGATCAATGGTGATATTGTTCTTGACTCGCCACAGTTTTAGTAAAATGGACTTTTTCAGAAAACAGTAGTGGGAGTATGGTAGAAATGGAAGTGATTCCAGAACAGCAAACGATTATTTAAAATTTAATAGGACCTAAAAATTCAATCTGGATCGACATTCCATTGGCCGCACAGCAGATATGGTGTGTAACCTCAGGCACTCGAGAGGTACTTCGATATGCTCAAAGACGGTGACAGAGAGGTTCTTGTTTACCCAGACTTCACACAACTATTGTTCCAGGCTAGGAAACCCGGCAGGAGGATGAGTATAGCGTCGTTCTAAACTGGCTTTAGAAGTGCACGTGTATATTATTCTGCCAGAAGGTTTTCGTAGCCGGTGGGAGCAGCGGGAGCATAGTGGACAAGTGGCTTATGTCTATTTATAGACTAAAGCGGATATAGCGGAGATGGATCATCTATTTTTGATATGACAGTCATGGGTTTGACTTCATCAAAATAGGGGATGGATCTGTTAAGAAGGTAGTAGGGTGTGATGTCCTGGTATTTGGATGACATATACAAAGTAGAAAGTGAAATTCCTACACTACGATCGGTTATACTTTGGTTATCACACAGTAGTTTTTCCACATAGGACTTGTATATTATATCAGACATTCTGGTTACTAGATCTATGGTTTTAGATCTAGATTTGGGAAGTATCCCAATCTGGGTACTTAGACAGCATTCTAAAGGTATTTAGAATGGATGACTCCTGGCATGGCGGTGTACCTGCAGGTGATAGAGTCACCCTCTCTAAAGATGTCTTACAGACTAAAGGGGAGAGGGATGTGCATGATTGGCAGATCACTTGCTTAGGAAATTGAGTTGATCATGAGATGTCAAGTACCACACCAGATTGTTTTTGCACGAGATTCAATAAGTTGATATTAATCCAATCCTGGAGAAACGATCGGAAGCAGTTTTAGAACATAAGTTGATGTTCTAGGGATAAGATAACGACATCCTCCTTCGGGAGACAGTTATCATTCCAGGCTTCCAAGGTGACATGGATGACAGAGTGACTGTCAGAGTTATAGTTTTCCCTCTGACGAGGGGCAGTTGTTTGGACAGGAGGTCCAAGCGGATACTGAGGGAGGCATGGCACAGGATACTGATTAAGTTCAGTTGATGATACAGTCTAAGAAGTTTGGATTTGGAGTTCATTTGTGAACTAGGTCCCATCAGATATCCAGTCATATTCTAATACAGGTATTGCTAGTTTCGGGAGATGGCTTTCTCCGCGAACTTGAGATAAAGAGAGACATAGAAAGAAAGATCAGAGCGGATCCACTCACTGAGGCTATTCCTCAAATGCAATAGTTTCGCAAACGGGCTTTGCGAGACTGATCAGTAGAAGAGTTGGGTGTTCGGTATCACACGGGCTGTGAGTATGCAACATCGCAATAATTAGCCTTGAGTGCAAGTAGGAGATTGTTGGATATAGTGCCCTCAAAGTCAATTATTGGATCGCAGGCACGTGATTGCAATGATTGAGGGAGGACATATGCCGGTAGGACAGTCTTACTCAAGATGATATTATGTTATCTGGTTTATCTTTATCATCGTGTACAAGCTTTAGCTGATATTAAAGATCACTATTTCACATTGATAGAGCCCTTAGGATTCTTTCTTGACGGACAGCAGTATGATGGCGATCATATACGTGGGAGCTGGGGTCTATAAGCATATCCTTAAAAGGTCCCTAGTCGAGGGAGTTTCGAGACAGGGCATCGATACTTCAGAGTAGACTAGTGTATACGGGTCGAGACCCCGACGAGGCGCGGTGGCTGGTCTCACAAGCCATTGGTGTCAGTTGGTTCACCTAAGACGTATACAGGTGCTCATTGGGTTATGAGTACACCGGACAGGACTCGCCGGGAACATGCTAGTTGGTTTTATACCTAGCGTCAGATAGCAGTTCCCTGGTGACATGTGTACAAGTTTGTTCATTGACCTGAGATCGTCATTTGTCTCGTGTGAGTTCCCACTGTGCTTTGATTACTACCCTACCACGGCTCAAAGGAGTCGTGCAAACAGGTTTTAGTTGGGTACAGTCCCGAACCACATGGAGGCAGTGAGCGGATCGGCAGGGGTTTCGTCTCTCCCGGTATTGGGGGTGAGATCGCGCTGTGTCTAGGAGAGCCATTACACGAAGTCCTTGGCCAAGACAGGAGATTTACTGGTTGGAATTCCAGTAGTATCTCAGGGTGTTCTGGGCTACACTCCGACACGACTTGTACCGCTTTTGGGGGTCTGACGTTTACCATCCCCCTAGGCCCGACATGCGATACTCATAGATGAACGGACCGGACTGTAGGGATATTGGCACTGACAGGCTCAGAAGGGTGTCAGGATGAGTTCGCTCATCGACCTCCCTTTTTGGTCAATACCTGGTAGCCCGTTACGTACAGCTAGTACCACTAACGTGCTAGTGGTTAAATCCACAGCCAAAGTATTGACGAGTCTTTAGAGTCCCCCACAGACAGTTTCTTAAGTTTCGGGCGAAACGTTGTAGAGGCCGTATGGTATTATGGCAGGGTTCGATCATATACGTGCAGTAGTGCACAGATCATGATCGGACGGATCATACTAGTGGGTTTTGGTTTAAACCGGATCCTAGTATTAGATTTGTTGGATTATTTTAGTCTCATCGCATTCGCATTCAGTCGGAATGCGGATGCAGGTATGTATATACAGGTGAGGGGTACTCTTGTGATCCGTCACGAGTATACTTTAGTAGATGCCATTCTCTTTTTATTGTTGCAAACATTTGGATTAATGTTTGCAAATGGAAATAATGAGCTCAAAATCATGATTAGGAGCATTAATTATGACACATGCACAAGTGATGACTCATGGTCTCTTTCTTTGTGCATGTGCCACATTATTGATTGATTTAAGTGTTGAAATGATAAGAGGAGAGAGAGAGGGCAGCCATATGGTTGTGGCTTGCTCTTGTGTTTATCATTCTCACTCTCACATTATCATTTTTCCAACACATAAGAAAAAGAGAGAGAGCTCTTCTTCTTCATCTTTCTTCTTGAGCTCACTATCTCCATTAATGGCATCATCTTCAACCGCCATCCATACACTCTCATGTGTTGAGAATCAATGGATACTTGAGACAAAGTAATCACACACATTCTCTACTTCACCTTGGACACGTCGGCTAGCAAACTTCGTGTCTGAGTTGCTTCGGATGAAGCGGGAGCCCGTAAAAGGATTCGAAGATATGGTGCCCTTTCCGACGAGGAGACCGGATATCGAAGATGCCGCGAGGAGCAAGAGATGGTAGCTAAAGACCGAAGGACACGGATCGATCGGTATAGCCTTTCTAACCCTTCTCCAGTTTGCTAGTTATAGGTTAATGGTTCGATACGGGTGAAAGTATACAATAGCGCCAGTTTCAAGTTTATGAAAAAGTTTTTGTTTCCGCATTTTGGCCTCGGATCGACGGCCGCGGCGCTACCGTAGACTTAAAATTAAAAGCTTTCTTTGACAATCTCCAAAGATGTATTTCGGATGGGTTGACGCTGAGACGAACGCTTGACTCTACTGAGCGGGTCGTGCAGGACTGCGAAGCTGCCTTGCTAGGAACCGATGAAAAGCTTTCGTTCTGTTTACGACAACGAGCTCAAGTTGAAGCGGAGTTAACCTCGGCGGCCGATCACGAGAAAGGATTGAGAGGAGCGCGTGAGTGGCTTGCGGATTTGTTGAAGACGCCTCCTCCTCAATAACTGTCTTTTGTACCCATTTTTTTACTGTAAACTTGCGGTTTATGAATAACGTGTATTCATTTTGATTCCTTTGTAAAATGTATCTTGGATTCACTTGAATTTATGAATAAAAGACATATTTCATTTTATATGGGCGTGTCCTTTTAGCAAATGCGTCTTGTAGATAGTCTACTTTGATCTCCTTGCAGGGAAACGATGGCTTAGAAGACAGGTTCAGATCTGCCGCCTAAGACTTTTCAACTTTACGAGCCGTGAGGGTCTCATAAAGACTTTTCTCCCTACGAGTCGAGAGGATATCGTAGGTGTCTTTTCTCCTTAGGAGTCGTGAGGACTCCTAAGTGTGTTTTCTCTTAAGAGTCGTAAGGACCTCACAAGAGAATTTTTCCCGCTTACAAGTCGAGAGGACTTGTAAGTGGTTGTTTCCCTCCTTATCGAGATTCGACTTTGGAGAGTGTGGCCCGTGAATAGTATGCAATAGTCCATCTTGGACCGACTTGCAGGGCCCCAGTGCTTAGGAAACAGGTCCTTATCCCCATTGCCTAAGGCATTTCCCTACGAGTCGAGACGAATCGAGAAGTTCTAGCAAGGACACTAATTTCCTCATGAGTCGAGACGAATCGAGAAGTTCTCGCAAGGGTTTCCTAACGTCACAGTTAACTCCTGCTAATAGAAGTCCATTAGGGTCAGTGGTACTAGGGTTTTTTACCCATCGCACCGTTGTGTTGGCCGATATATCTCCTGATATGAAATCTTGCTGTTCGGATAGCCCTGCGACTGTCGTGTCTCTGATCCCTTCGGGGGCTGGTGTTGGAGATAGTGCCCTCAGAGTCAATTATTAGGTCACAGGTACGTGATTGTAATGATTGATGGAGGACCTATCCCGGTAGGACAGTCTTACTCGAGATGATAGTATGCTATCTGGTTTACCTTTATCATCGTGTACTGCTTCAGGTGACCTGACAAGTCGCTATTACACGTTGGTAGAGCCCCTAGGATTCTTGCTTGACCACCAGCAGTATGAGGGCGATCATATAAGTGGGAGCTGGGGATCTATAAGCATATCCTTAAAAGGTCCCTAGTCGTGAGAGTTTCGAGACAGGGCATCGATTCTCCATAGTAGACTAGTGTATACAGTCGAGACCCCGACGAGGGGCGGTGGCCG
This sequence comes from Agapanthus africanus, assembly GCA_030015575.1. NCBI lineage: Eukaryota > Viridiplantae > Streptophyta > Magnoliopsida > Asparagales > Amaryllidaceae > Agapanthus > Agapanthus africanus. The sequence continues at coordinate 562,136,800 of CM057344.1, forward strand.
GTCTCACAAGCCACTGGTGTCAGTTGGATCACCTAAGATGTATACAGGTGCTCATTGGGTTATGAGTACACCGGACAGGACTCGCCGGGAACATGCTAGTTGGTCATATACCAGACGTCAGATGGCAGTTCCCTGGTGACATGTGTACAGGTTAGTTCATCGATCTGGGGATCGTCATTTGTCTCGTGTGAGTTCCCACTGTACTTTGATTACTACCCTACCACGGCTCAAAGGAGTCGTGCAAACAGGTTTTAGTTGGGTACAGTCCCGAGCCACATGGAGGCAGTGAACGTATCTTCAGGGGTTCGTCTCTCCCGGTATTGGGGGTGAGGTCGTGCTGTGTCTAGGAGAGCCATTACACGAAGCCCTCGGCCGAGGCAAGGAGATTTACTGGTAGGTATTCCAGTAGTATCTCAGGGTGTTCTGGGCTACACTCCGACACGACTTGTACCGCTTTTGGGGGTCTGACTTTTACCAACCCCCTAGGCCCGCCATGCGATGCTCATAGACGAACGGACCGGACTGTACGGATATTGTCACTGACAGGCTCAGTAGGGAGTCAGGCTGAGTTCGCTCACAGACGTCCCTTTTGGTCAATACCTGGTAGCCCGTTATGTATTGGCTTATACCTCTAACGTGCTAGTGGTTAAATCTACAACCAAGGTGTTGACGAGTCTTTAGAGTCCCCCACATTCAGTTAGTCAGCTTTCGGGCGAAAGGTTGTAGAGGCCGTATGGAGATATGGCAGGGTCCGATCAGATACGTGCGGTATTGCACGGATCAGGATCGGACAGTTTGTACTATAGGCCGTATGGTTATATGGCAGGGTTCGATCAGATACGTGCGGTATTGCACGGATCAGGATCGAACGGATATTACTAGCCGGTTTTGGTATAAGCCGGATCCTAGCATAGTACAGTGTAGATTTTGTCTCTTTGCATTTGTATTTCAGTCGAAATACAGATGCGGGTGTGTATGCACAGTATCGGGGTTTTCCTGTAATTTATTACGGGACCAGTTTTCTGGAGTTGCCAGTTTGCTTTCCGTTTCGGCCAATTTCCTTTGTATCGTTCATTGGCCGAAGATTGGTGGAGGAGGGCTTATTTGCATTGTTGCAAATAAGCAATTGTGGAGGGGGTCTTTGCATATTTTCTTGTGTCATGATCACTTGACTTTTTGACTTCATCATGGTTGCACCTTACCTTGACTTCTTGACTTTGTTTTCATGATTTCTTGACTTTGGTTGTGATGATGGGAGAGGAGATGGTTGTTGAGTGTTGGACTTTCCAAGCCATCATTTTCTTTGCATTATTGTTCAAGCCACTCACTCCCTCATATTTTCCTATCTCATTCTCTCCATCACTCACTTGAGATGGCCGGCCAAAGGATTAGGGGCTGTCCAAATTTTTGCATGTGGGATTTTTGCTCTTTTGCTTTTGTAAAATCCCATATGTCCCTCCACATTGTTCTCATATCATTTCCTCCACCAAAAGGCAATCCCTACAACCCCAAAGTGAGACTTGAGGACTACATATTCTACAGCGAATCTTGGGCACGTCGAGTAGCCGGCTTCGTACCCGAGTTGCCTCGGCATTGAGGTGGGAGCCCGTAAAAGAAGTAGGCGATGTGGTGCACTTCCGGCGACGAGGAGGAGACGGGACATTCCGCAAGAGATCGGGACGATGACGAGAAGACCGGAGGACTTGGATCGTCGGTATATCTCTCTTCCCTTTCTTGTTGACAGCTAGGACTAGTTAGTGGTTCGATCCGGGTATTAGTGCGCGGCGGTTTGCCAGTTCAAGAAAAATTAAAGTTTATCACCGCTTCCGCATTTGGCCGTCGGATTGATGGCCGGGGCGCCGCCGTGCACTTACATTGGTTTCAGAGCCTCGCCATTAACTTAGTCTAGCTTTCCTTAATGTGTTTTACAATTCCGATCGAAGAAATGTTCCGAAAACCCAATATCACCCACGACAATTTTCTGTTGTTTTTTTTCAGTCTCGAAAAAATTTTCAGGTTGTATAAAAGTACTGTGCAGGAAGTTATAAGGCTTCTGGAAAAATTCGGGTCATTGATCCATCAAGGGGAGCACGGAACCGCGGCCAAAACCCACCTTGGGCCGCGGTTCCGCCGCACTATGAAAAGATCAATGGGCCAAATTTCTCCAGTGGGCTTCTGGGGTGATTTTAGGGGTTTTGGAATGTTAATATTGGGCCCAGATTTTCTTGATGTGCTACAGTAGTACTTGGGGCCCACTTGTTATATTTTGATCGATCGGATATTTTTAAACACATTATTTCACAGTATTTACATTATATCTGTGACCGTGAATGTCACTCGATCGGTAAATCCGGTCTAACTGCTATAGCCCGGTTAGACGGATTTGCGAACGTGATTTTCACGTTGATGTTCTGTTTTCGCTGTGTTGTTGCGGATCGGTCGTGGGGGATAGCCTGGATGCAATGCTAGTACAGTTTTGTTGTATTATGTACATTTGATATTGCGAGGCGAGCGTCCGACATGTGGACTGCCGTCACTGCCTGATTGTATTATTATTTTGGGGCACGACCTGGTTGCGGTCGATGTACCCGGTGTATGTATATTTTACTTTCTGTACTAGGATTACCCCGCGGAGGGGTGCATGGATAGCCGGGTTCTGGAGGGCAACAAGCCCGCATCTCATGGCATTGAGACGGAGGGGGCTTCACTCTAGGATTGGCGGGCCATTCGCCGCACTCGTAGGGGGTACAGGTTGACCCAGGAGGGGTGCCCAAGTTGCCGGATTCCGTGAAGTGCTGGGTGGTCCATTCACGGTGCTGAAAGGGGCTGCCTCGCTTCAGGTTTTGGCGGGTAACTTGCCGCGCCCGTAGGGGTCTAGGATTTCATTGCACAGGCTATCCACACGACCAGGGGAACGTCGGGTTTCAGCAGTGGCTCTGTGAAACCCGGGGATCCCAGATATCTGTATTGTATCTGTGATGCTGTACATTTCTGTGATGTTGCATTTTATTCACGCCTTGAGCGAATATAATATATTGGTATATATATTAGTAGATGTTGTATATGTTTTACATCCGCGCTAGTCCAGTCCCCGCTCTGTCGTTAGTTAGCTAACCTAACGGGTAATGACGGGACCCAGTGGCGAATGCGGATGGCATATACGTACATCAGTATATTTTCGTTCTTTGTGGTGTGATCAATTGATGGGATTGCATTGATTCGGATCAATGCAAGTTAAAAACAAACCTAATCTGATGTTGTTGGAACACTTTTCAAAAAAGCTGTTATTGCAAGGACGTTCACTTTTGTTTTGCACCGTGGTATTCAGTTGGAATATCCTACTCCTCAGTCGACGAGGCAAGGGCCGAGATCCCTTCACCGGGAGTGACCCCTTGGACAAAAAGTTTGCGTCAGGGCATTAACTTCACTATAGCCGATTACTTTTGCTTTGCACCGTGGTATTCAGTTGGAATATCTTGCACCCCATTCTACGGAGAAAGAGCCGAGATCCCTTCACCGGGAGTGACCTCTTTAGCGAAGGTTTTCGTCACTATATTTTTAAAAGCTATCAGTTCCTTCAACGATATCAAGTTCTTTACGTTAAAGGTTTTCGCCAGAAACCATTCGTAGCCCTCCGTCATTTCATATGGGTGGTCAATAGTATTCAAGCTGTGTATGTTGGCCAAAGTCAAGGCACAGTGATTGGTAGCTATTGGGTATTCATATGCAGCATAGATAGATACGTTGGTTTGGAACAGTCGTACTGCCATGTTGGCCAAAGTCAAGGGTATGTACGGGTGGATTCAAATTAACCTGGAGAATGACGGGTAGAACTTGACATGTGACTTATGATATGTTGGCCAAAGTCAAGGTCATAAGAGCATGGGGCAGAAATCACATCGGGAGTTTCAAAAGAACTGAAACTTGCCAGATATGCGCATACCTTCTGGAGTGTGATGACGTGAGCGGATTCCGTCACGTTATCATGCGATGAGAGTTGGATCCCGATTCCCACTGATGAGTTAGTTTACTCCTCGGGTGACCCCGACTAATTCTTCTTTCAGGTTTGGAGGAGAATTTGAGGTACAGTGGGAGGTTTCCTGATTAGATAAATTGGTAACCATTCTGATCTAGGTTAGAGTGCACGCTGAGTGTTTCTTTTCTCTCTCTCTTTGGCAGCGACCATTGACCCGACCCTAAGACTATGACTCAGTGACCAAGTTGACCGAACCTTCTTAACACTGGCTTTTGGATTGTCAGAGTTGCAGACCTCATTGCCACTCCCACTTTTACCCTTTTCTCCAGGACACCCCGTATTACTACGAACGTCCACTTCCATTGGACAAAACCATCGTATGGTTAGATACGAACTCGAAGGAATTTATTCGAGGATGGTTTCAGGTTCTGGAGGAAACGGATAGGATTATTCAGTTGTCTTTTCCTTTTACCTTCTCTCAGGTTGCGAGTACTCCTTGGTTTAGGAGATAGTACACCTATTACGCAAATTGGATAGTCTTCTTCCAAACCTTAGGCTGGTGCCGACCGGTAGGGAATGAAGAAAACCAATTAGCCTAACGATGGTGTACAGAAGGTATTAAGTTCAGACAAAGCAAGGGATTAGTAAGAGGGCAAAGTAAAATGCGACTGATATTCACGACTAAACCAAGTATTTCTTCGCCAATCATAAATCACCTTTGTATTTCTCCAGGACACTCCGTATCACTACGAAGATCCACAGTTTATTGGATACTCCATCGTATGGTTATATACGAACTCGAAAGGAACTTGTTCCAGTTCGGGGATGGATTCTGGTTCAGGAGAAATAGGAATAAGTTTTGTTCAGGTGTCTTTTATCTTCACCTTCTCTCGCTTTGAGAGTGCTCCTAGGATTAGGACAGTACACCCACTATGCTTATTGGATAGTCTTCTTCCAAACCATAGGCTGGTGCCGAACGGTAGGGAAGGAAGAAAACCATTTGGCCTAAAGGGGTGTGCAGAAGGTAAAGACTAAAGACATATGAAGGGATTTGGAGAGGTGGCAAAGAATTATACGGTTACAGTCGTGAATCTGGAAGAGGCATTACTAGGAATACCGGGATACCCCATCGAAACATTTCAATGTTTCAGTTTCACTATGTACTGTTAAAGGAAGACTGATTTCCCAGTTAGACACTTGCTCCAGGGTATGTATTTACCAGGTACGATTCTCACATCTGTATGGTTTTACAGATGATGAGTGGGAGTAAGTTATTGGGAATTGGGTGATCATCCTCATTATATCGGGATTCGTTGTAATCGGTGATATTTGAGGAAATCACCTGGGCTGTTTGCCGGTCGGCAAATATTTGGTTTTGAATATCCGCTGTCATGCACCAATTTCAAATTGATATATCTGTACGTCTATTTTCATAGAGTGAGATATACCTTTTTGAAATTATGTCTACGACATTTACCTATATCAGTGGATGGTTAGGTAAGGAGCATTAAACAGCGGTGTAATTCTTCTTAACCATAAGTACAGTTTTCAACCTACGACACACAGTGAGTGAGTTATCAGACTCAAGGGACTTGTACAGAATATTGTATGATGTCCAGGGTCCATCAGGACAGAGGGGTTGGTCCTCGTACTATATTCGGTTTACTTATGACTTCTCTAGTTTTTAGACAAGTGTTTCGTGGAAACACAGGGTCCGAATTTGGAGAAGTTATAGGTATTTGAATAGAGTAGAGAACCAGGTGTAGCAAGTATCGGGATTCTTCAAAGTGATCGAAGATGTAGATACTTGTATATGGTATTCAGTTGATAGTAGTGATTAAGAGAAATTGCTTCTCTTTCAGGTTACTCATAATTGGAAGCATTCCTAAGTTGAGTAACGCTGATCCGCCTCTCTCCATTTAGTTGACATGCACTGGAGACAGTTGCATGATTTGAATCTGGTTCAATTAAATCAGTGCCTCTGGTTCTATATATGATATAGAACAGTTCATATCTTAACGATGTTAAGGTACGGGGAGTTGTCCGGTTTATGATTAAAACCAGACACTTGACAACTCAAGGCACGTTTCTGTAATGGCTGTTTGTGGGTTGACCCAGGCTATGACGAGGGTTGACTTTCTACCATCCGGATGAACAATAGCAATATTGTTCTAGACTCGCCACAGTTTTAATAAAAATAGATTTTTTCAGAAAACAGTAGTGGGAGTATGGTAGAACTGGAAGTGATTCCAGAACCACAAACGATTACTGAAGATTTGATAAGGAACCTAAAGATTCAATCTGGTTTGACATTCCATTGGCCACTCCGCAGATAAGGTGGGTAACTTCAGGCACCCGAGAGGTACTACGGTAGCCTCAAGGACGGTGACAGGGAAGTTCTTGTTTACCCACAATTACCATTGCTGTTGTTCCAGGGTGCGAGACCCGGCGGGAGGATGAGTATAGCGTCATTCTAAACTAGTTCTAGAAGTGTACATGTATATGACTCTGCCAGAGGGTTGTCGTAGTCAGTGGGAGCAGCGGAAGCATTGGTAGACAGGTAGCTTATGTCTATTTATAGGCTAAAGCAGATATAGCGGAGAAAGATCATCTATTTCTGACGTGACAGTCATGGGTTTGACTTCATCAGAATAGGGGATGGATCTGTTGAGAAGGTAGTAGGGTGTGATATCCTAGTATTTGGATGACATACATAGAGTAGGAAAGGAAACTCCTATACTACAATCGGTTATACTTTGGTCGTCACACAGTGGTTTCTCCACAAAGGAAAATGGATTTTATATCAGACATACTGGTTACTAGATCTATGGTTTTAGATCTAGATTTGGGTAGTCTCCCAATCTGGGTACTTAGACAGCATTCTAAGGGTATTTAGAATGGATGACTCCTGGCACGGTATTATACCTGCAGGTGATGGAGTCACCCTCTCTAAAGGTGTCTTATAGACTAAAGTAGAGAGGGAAGTGCATGATTGGCAGATCACTTGCTCAGGCAATTGAGTCAATCATGAAATGTCAAGTACCACGCCAGATGTTGTTCTTGCACTAGATGCAATAAGTCGACATTAATCCAATCCTGGAGAAACAGTCAGAAGCAGTTATAGAACATAAGTGGATGTTCTAGGGATATGATAACGATAGCCTCATGCGGGAGACAGTTATCATTCCAGGCTTCCAAGGTGACCTGGACGACAAGGACGTTGTCAAAGTTATAGTTTTCCCTTATGACGAGGGGCAGTATTTTGGACAGGTGATCCAAGGCAATACTGAGGGAGGCATGGCGTAGGACACTGATTAAGTTCAGTAGTCGATACAGTCTAAGAAGTTTGGATTTGGAGTTCATTTATGAGCTATGTCCCATCAGACATCCAGACACATTCTAAGACAGGTATTGCTCTTTTCGGGAGATGGCTTTCTCCGCGAACTAGAGATATAGAGAGACATAGAAAGAAACAACAAAGCGGATCCACTCACTGAAGCTATTCCTCGAACGCAATAGTTTCGCAAACGAGCTTTGTGAGACTGACTAGTAGAGGAGTTGGGTGTTCGGTATCACACGGGCTGTGAGTATGCGACATCGCAATAATTAGCCTTGAGTGCAAGTGGGAGATTGTTGGAGATAGTGCCCTCAGAGTCAATTATTAGGTCACAGGTACGTGATTGTAATGATTGATGGAGGACCTATCCCGGTAGGACAGTCTTACTCGAGATGATAGTATGCTATCTGGTTTACCTTTATCATCGTGTACTGCTTCAGGTGACCTGACAAGTCGCTATTACACGTTGGTAGAGCCCCTAGGATTCTTGCTTGACCACCAGCAGTATGAGGGCGATCATATAAGTGGGAGCTGGGGGTCTATAAGCATATCCTTAAAAGGTCCCTAGTCGTGAGAGTTTCGAGACAGGGCATCGATTCTCCATAGTAGACTAGTGTATACAGTCGAGACCCCGACGAGGGGCGGTGGCCGGTCTCACAAGCCACTGGTGTCAGTTGGATCTCCTAAGATGTATACAGGTGCTCATTGGGTTATGAGTACACCGGACAGGACTCGCCGGGAACATGCTAGTTGGTCATATACCAGACGTCAGATGGCAGTTCCCTGGTGACATGTGTACAGGTTAGTTCATCGACCTGGGGATCGTCATTTGTCTCGTGTGAGTTCCCACTGTACTTTGATTACTACCCTACCACGGCTCAAAGGAGTCGTGCAAACAGGTTTTAGTTGGGTACAGTCCCGAGCCACATGGAGGCAGTGAGCGTATCTTCAGGGGTTCGTCTCTCCCGGTATTGGGGGTGAGGTCGTGCTGTGTCTAGGAGAGCCATTACACGAAGCCCTCGGCCGAGGCAAGGAGATTTACTGGTAGGTATTCCAGTAGTATCTCAGGGTGTTCTGGGCTACACTCCGACACGACTTGTACCGCTTTTGGGGGTCTGACTTTTACCAACCCCCTAGGCCCGCCATGCGATGCTCATAGACGAACGGACCGGACTGTACGGATATTGTCACTGACAGGCTCAGTAGGGAGTCAGGCTGAGTTCGCTCACAGACGTCCCTTTTGGTCAATACCTGGTAGCCCGTTATGTATTGGCTTATACCTCTAACGTGCTAGTGGTTAAATCCACAACCAAGGTGTTGACGAGTCTTTAGAGTCCCCCACATTCAGTTACTCAGCTTTCGGGCGAAAGGTTGTAGAGGCCGTATGGAGATATGGCAGGGTCCGATCAGATACGTGCGGTATTGCACGGACCAGGATCGGACAGTTTGTACTATAGGCCGTATGGTTATATGGCAGGGTTCGATCAGATACGTGCGGTATTGCACGGATCAGGATCGAACGGATATTACTAGCCGGTTTTGGTATAAGCCGGATCCTAGCATAGTACAGTGTAGATTTTGTCTCTTTGCATTTGTATTTCAGTCGAAATACAGATGCGGGTGTGTATGCACAGTATCGGGGTTTTCCTGTAATTTATTACGGGACCAGTTTTCTGGAGTTGCCAGTTTGCTTTCCGTTTCGGCCAATTTCCTTTGTATCGTTCATTGGCCGAAGATTGGTGGAGGAGGGCTTATTTGCATTGTTGCAAATAAGCAATTGTGGAGGGGGTCTTTGCATATTTTCTTGTGTCATGATCACTTGACTTTTTGACTTCATCATGGTTGCACCTTACCTTGACTTCTTGACTTTGTTTTCATGATTTCTTGACTTTGGTTGTGATGATGGGAGAGGAGATGGTTGTTGAGTGTTGGACTTTCCAAGCCATCATTTTCTTTGCATTATTGTTCAAGCCACTCACTCCCTCATATTTTCCTATCTCATTCTCTCCATCACTCACTTGAGATGGCCGGCCAAAGGATTAGGGGCTTTCCAAATTTTTGCATGTGGGATTTTTGCTCTTTTGCTTTTGTAAAATCCCACAATTCCCTCCACATTGTTCTCATATCATTTCCTCCACCAAAAGGCAATTCCTACAACCCCAAAGTGAGACTTGAGGACTACATATTCTACAGCGAATCTTGGGCACGTCGAGTAGCCGGCTTCGTGCCCGAGTTGCCTCGGCATTGAGGTGGGAGCCCGTAAAAGAAGTAGGCGATGTGGTGCACTTCCGGCGACGAGGAGGAGACGGGACATTCCGCAAGAGATCGGGACGATGACGAGAAGACCGGAGGACTTGGATCGTCGGTATATCTCTCTTCCCTTTCTTGTTGACAGCTAGGACTAGTTAGTGGTTCGATCCGGGTATTAGTGCGCGGCGGTTTGCCAGTTCAAGAAAAATTAAAGTTTATCACCGCTTCCGCATTTGGCCGTCGGATTGACGGCCGGGGCGCCGCCGTGCACTTACAGCTGGACAAGACGTCTGCAAGTAATCTTCCAGGTAATATTACCGTCGAAAGAGCAAGCGTTAGGGATATTCCATGTCGCTTTTTACTTGAGGTTAGGCTCAGTCTGGAATCCCCGATGAGTCATGACCACTCCGCGCTGGTGTGGGATGATCTCCGATAGTCTTTCAGGTCTCATTTGAGTTGCTGTCAAGACCCTGAAGCTAGGGATTTTCCTTGGCTTCATTTGTTGACATCGTGTCTGCAATATTGCGACGAATGTCGGGGTTGTCTCTGGGCTGTTTGTGAACCGTCGAGATTTGGAACTAGGGGACTTTTCCATGGCTCCATTTGGTGATGTCGCGTCTTCATCCAGCTGGAGGGAGGAAGAACGCTGTTGTTGATCTCTAGGCTTTAGATGCTGTCGTCGAGACTTGGAACTTAGGGACTCTGCCATGGCTCCGAAGTAATCTCTGGGTTGTCTGTGAACCGTTGAGATTTAGAACTAGGGGACTTTGCCGTGGCTCCGTTTTGCTGGCGTCGTATCTGCTTCCGGTTGGAACGAGAAGAAACGTCGTTATTGATTTCTAGGCTGTAAATGTAGCCATCAAGATCTAGCTTCTCTTTGATGAAGCCTGTGTAACATTTCAGAAAAATAAAACATTATTTTTGGGAATTTATATAATTAAAATAATAAATATTATGAATATTTTAATGATGTGATATAACTATATACCGATAGTTTGGAAAATATTTGGAAATTTTATTAAATTTCGATTTTCGAAACAAAGTATGTGAATTGAGCATTTATAAAGTTTTCAATAATTATTGTAAGCTATGTTAACGCTAAACTTGTCTAATATTTACTAATTTTGCATAAATCTTGTTATGCATGAGACATGCAACAAAGCATGTTACAAGTACTTGTTACATTTTCATTCAATTGCACCATGGTTCCTTTTCTTCTTTTGAACGATTTTTTTGAGTTTAAAACAAAAAGAAAATAAAAGAAATGAAAATGGAAGAGATAATTTGTGAGGTGGGGACCATGAGAAAGAAAGAGAGAGAGAGGGTTCTACATTATTCTACACCTCTCTCTCAACTTCTTCTTCTTCTTTTCTTTCCCCAACTCCTTTCTCTCCTCTCATGGCTGCCTCTCTCCCCCACCACCTCTACCTCCTCACTAAAACCCCAAATCCACATTAAAACGTCATATTCCCTTCACAAAAATTAATCCTTAGCTCACTACAAGCATGAGGGTGTGATCAAGTTGGAACTTGGAAGGCTTGGGGCAACTCAAGCAGATGAGGTAATTTCATCACCATTAGAGTAGTATTTCATTCTATTAGCTTCTATTGTTAGTTTAGAATCGATTTATCGAGGTTTAGAGAACTTTGAAAATTTCAAGTTAGGGTTTTGAGGAAAATCTTGAGTTGCGAAGTGTAATTGAGACTAGTAGACCATACAACCCCTCTAGTGTCAGTTTCATGAACCGAAACCATAGACTTTAACCCAAACCTCAAACTTAGAAACCCCGATATCGGAAAATTATGGAAATGGTGATGGAATTTTGTAATCTGCTATAACCCAGGTGACCTGAAAAAAAATTAGCGAACAGAGAGATGTGCAGGTGATATGGATCATTCCGTGAAGACCCGAGCCCCAGACCCTTCACCATGGCCGCAAATTTATTCAATCTGGCCGCAAATTGTGGCCAGGGTAGGGGATAATGGGTCCGTGTTTGGTTCATGGCTCCATTGTCTGTAAACTAGACCCTTTCCATATGCAAAACTGGCTAATTTCACCTTAGGCAAAATCTGGAGCATGTTTTCTGAGGTTCTGTTTTGATTTCGTGATTTGTTTATAACTTGAACTTTGGTAATTGTGTTTTAACTCGATGATTTGACGTTTGTACATTGACATCGAGGATTGTTGGTTATTCTTGCACGTGTAGACCACAGGTTTTAACCTATGTGTGATACGCGTGTCGTTTTGGTTTTCATCCGTGATTTTGATTTACGATACCATGTGTTTATGTGTAGGCACAACCGTGTGAACTTCGGAATGAAAATCAAGAGCATGGCGACATCGATTTCGGTAAGCGAGGATTCAGGTGAGTAGATGTATATCTATGGGGAAAGTCGGGTGGATGTCATATAGCACCTCCGCAACTTCGTAGAATATGACGTGGTCTTGATACAGTTATATTTATATGTTGTTGCGAGATTCGATTACTTAGTAAGAAAGGTTTTAGGAGACCACGGATCGGAATTTGGGTGATTGGGATGATAGTGCTCTTAGTTAGTTCTTAGTCGCGAGACCCTAGTAGTATAGGTTGACACACACACATTTACATGCACACACGTGTTAGGATGGGGTGTATATGTTTATATGTGTGTGTATGTATATCTATATATATATATACACACACACACACACACACATGGATGCGTTGGTGTGTGTGTGTGTATACATACATATACGTATACACGGATGTTGAACGAGTATATGATACTTGAGAATGAGTCGATATGATTGGGCATGATGCCGTGTGATATTGGATATATATGATCGAGTTGTGATATGAGATGTATTATGATATTAGCGGATCGTTGGGCAATGAGAATATATAATACATTTATATATAAACGATAAAATGTGTTGATGACATTGAAATGTATGAGACTCTAGAATAGAACCCAGACGGTAATATGTGACTTAATCACAGTATGATATATGACATGATATTTTAATGGATCATTTGACGATGTATATTCACACAGATGATATATGTTTGATGATATTAGAATGTATGCGATCGTAGCATAGTACCCTTGTCCATGATGGTGTTTGATAATGATACTATACGAATGATGATGTATATATAATAGTTGACCATATCCCGATTTCGGGTTGCCGTACGATGGATTTTACCGTACGAGGTATAGATGTGATGATTGATCCGCACTCTTTACTCGAGGAAGTCGTACTACGTACGTGGCGCTATTGAGGCTGGATCGTCGACTACTTGAGACATTGACTCAGACTTAGGTGGATTCTTCTTACCTTTCGACTAGTCTCGTTAGTTACTTCCTTAGTTGGTTAGGTAGATATTAGTTTAGGTTCGAGTCATACTTCTTTTCAAAACTAATGAATCGTACGCATTTTTAAAGACAGCCTGAGGGATACTACGGATTTTTCAAAAGACGTATCTTTTCTTAAAAACCAGTAGCCCCTACTTTTCTAAAAACCACGATTCGTGCTTTTTCAATTAATAAATGGTATGACTCGTAATTGGTATATTCTAAATGAGCGTTTACTACACATTCACCGTTATATTCATGTTGTATTCATCGCATTGCATGTGCATATATATATATATATATATATATATATATATATATATATATATATATATATATATATATATATCTTTCTTCAGTTAATATGCAAACCTTCTTGTTAGGACACCAGCACCATTACCGATTATGCGCATGTTCCACGTACACTTATTTGCCGGCTCATACACTTCATCATCGGTAATTGCCATGTCACGTACACTTTAGAACATATTATTTCCAATTATATAATCAGCTAAATGCTAGTTCCAACAGAATATTGTGCGATTGCTTTTATGTGCTAGTTTAGACATTGCATTTATTATTTAGACGCTTCATGCATTCACATATTATATTATCATGCAGTATTGTGGGGCTTATGTCGATACTCATAATTACTTACTTATGATTTTGGGATTTTGGATTTTCTATGAGATTTCTGGATTTTGGGGAAAACCGCAACAATTTCATAACTTATTATTATTTTAAAAAGTAAAACTGCGGTTTCCTCATGATGTGATGTGTGTGCTGTCCACCATGAGTTTTCTCGGTTCTTGAACAGTATCATATACCTGATTCGAGGAGGGTGATGCACCATCTGCGGGTACATGGTGGACCCGGTATGGTACTCTGGGGCAAGAAGATCGCAGATGATGGCGTTGATCCCGGCAGGGGAGCACTACCTACCGGTTATTTGTGACGCGGCGGATATCCGGATGATACCGACCGTAGTCGTGTGATATGATGATATGGGTCGATCCGGACGGCCGGAGCCCGAGATATTGAGATTTGAGATATATAGATATGAGATTTGAGATATAGAGATACGAGATTGAGATACAGAGATATGAGATGTTGAGATTTTGAGATTTACATGCTTTGTGTCGATGCTTGACACGGATTTCCATGGATTTCATTGATGGTACTTCAGTCATTTCAGAAGAATTTTACTGAGATAAAAATACATATTTTCTTATATCAGATTATCCAGATTTCTAGTGGATTGCTTCATTCATGATGCATTCATACATCATACGCATACATATGATATATTGCTACCTAGTGACACTGACACGAGCACTGAGTACTACATGTATGCATAGCTTATTACCCTATCACCACTAGATGTCTAGGGTTATGTTGAGTATACTATATGACCTAGGAGAGAGTCGTGCATGCGATTTCTACTCGCAGATGTCTTCTACTCACGAGTTGGCAACTCACCCCCGTTGTGCCAAATTTTTCTTACAGGTATAGATGTACAGGTTTCCTTGGCGGCTTGCTGGCACAACACTTCATTCATTCAGGATGATTGCTTTGGTAGGTGGGTTCACTTACATCGTGACCGCTGTTGTACTTTTATTTATTCAGTTGTATCTAGTAAACTCCATCAACCAGACTTGTATTTTATGATAGACTTAGAAGACCAGTTGTTTATTCTTTGACCATAGAGTCGCGCTTGTATTATGATGGTTTTCTGGTGGATTTTGGTTTTCTTCTAAGTTTTGTCTCTCGCCCTTTGGCGTTGTATATTATATTGCTTGTGTGGTTATGACCGCCAATTGGCGAAGAGCTAGCTCCCGCTTGGGGATGCCTTGATTATTTCTTTTGTATATATTCTTATTTGTACCCGTTTGGGGCCAGTTTTTACAAAGGAGACTCTGCCGAAATTTTTAAGAAATTTGATGTTTCTTTTAAACATATTTTCCTTCACTTCTTCTTTTAAATGGTTTAGATTCTGGGCTTCGGCTTACTTAGATTACGTTACGCCTTTAGACGTTTCGTATTTTAAGTGCCGGTCACGTTCCGTATTTTCGGGTTGTGACAGCCTGGTGGGACAATGTGGTTCCATTTTCGTTTGTGCCCATGGATTATATACAGGGGTCGATGCGATCTCACCTGTAGGGCAAAAGTTTCACTTTATTTTATTTCCGCGGAGCTCTATCATTTCAGCTTTTTATATCGTGAAAGTCGCGATTGCCTAATCATTTCGGCTATTTTTCGCGGTGCCCAATCATTTCGGCTATTTTTCTTTTTCTTTACTCGCTGCTTTTTATTGCGGGTTGCTCAATCATTTTGGCCATTTTTGTGTGCATATATTTTACTTGCTGATTTTTGTTGCAAGTTGCCCTATCATTTCGGCTATTTCATGTGCATTTTTGGCTCGCTGATTTTTTCCTGCGAGTATGGCATTCAAGACCTGATACCGATCTTAGCATCAGCATCGCTGCGACTGGAATGTTGCCAGGAGCGAATCATCATTTGTCGTAAAAGGATTTAGAATTTGATACCGATTTAGGTTTCAGCATCGCCAACACTGGGACATTGCAAGAAACGAATCATCATTTGCCTCTGTCGATTTGAACAAAAGTGGCCTAGCAAACAAGGTTAGGATCCTGTCGTCTAAAGCTTTTGATTTCATGAGCCGTAAGGGTCTCATAAAGGTGTTTTTCCCTACGAGTCATGAGGATCTTGTAGGTGCGTTTTCTCTTTAGGAATCGTGAGGATTCTTAAGTGTGTATTCTCTTATAAGTCATAAGGATCTTACAAGAGTGTTTTCTCCTTATAAGTCAAGAGGACTTACACGGGTCATTCGTCAAATGGGGAAATTTCGCGCCATTGGTGGAACTTGGTGAAGGAGACGATTATTTGTGCCTGTGGATTGTATATAAGGGCCAATATTGAACTGCTTGTAGGGAAAACTGGAGGATGTGACGGCTTAAGAACAGGTTTAGATCCCTGTAGCTTAAGACTCTTGAATCCTACGAGCCATGAGGGTCTCATAGGGGGATTCTCCTTACGAATCGTGAGGATCTCATAAGTGCAATTTCTCCTTAGGAATCGAGGGGAACCCTAAGTGTGTTTCTCCCTTGTGAGCCGTAAGGATCTCATGCAGGTATTTTATCCTTACAAGGTCGAGAGGACCTTGCAAGTGTGCATGATTTTTTTATGAGTCCGTGCCCTTGCAGGTTTTCACAAACTCGCCGGGAGCCTGCTGTTTTTACTCACGGAGCACTTTCGGGTTTTCATCCGTGCCTATTTCGCTTGTGGATGTACCATTTTTTTTTTTGGCGAAGCTCTCAAGAATAGTTTCGCCACATGTGGCCAATTTGTTTGCCGGTGGGATTTGAGTCGCAATCCTCACCGCTGGGACTTGTGAGCTTGCACTGCACTATCGCCGTGTTTGAGACGACGTTGTTAGTTTAGGAACATGTCAGTCCGTTGATAGTTTAAAGACATCTCGGTCCACCGTTAGTTTAAGGACATCTCGGTACATTGCTAGTTTAAGGACGTTGCGGTCCATAGCTAGTTTAAGGACATCTCGGTCCGTAACTAGTTTAAGGATGTTGCGGTCCGTTGTTAGTTTAAGGACATTACGGTCCATAGCTAGTTTAAGGACATCTCGGTTCGTAGCTAGTTTAAGGATATTGCGGTCCGTTGTTAGTTTAAGGACATTACGGTCCATAGCTAGTTTAAGGACATCTCGGTCCGTTGTACTTCGAGGCGAGGTTTCGCTGGATACTACTTATAGAGTTTGGACTCAGGGAGATAGAGAGCGGACACGAGGGTCATCATCCATCATTAACCTGAGCCGTGACTTGTCAAGCGTAGTATTTCTTAAGGAACCGGCTGTTTATTAGCCTGAAGGGTCTTTCGCCATGCATATCCATGAACAAGTAGGCCCCACCTTGGTAGACCTTGTCTATGATGTATGGGCCCTCATAGTTCGGCTTGAATTTCCCCTGTTTGGCACGGTTGGAGATCATAGGTCTTTTTAGGCCTAGCACAAGTTCTCCTTGGCGGAATGTTCTCGGCCTAGTCAATCTTTCGTATGAGCGCGGCATCCTTACTTTGTAAGCCACTAGGTTTTAATCATGGGGGTGTTTTGCTTTCGCTTCTTCAAGGAGGACACTCCATCGAATTAGAGTTCCCATCGGGTATCATTCCCTTCTTTCACCCTATCAATTGTGTCAAACGCGTGTTCGTCCGGCAACTCACAGTTCAAGGGAGAGTCGGCAGGTATCGGATGTTCATCGATAAATCCGGCGATGGCCTGGCCTTTTATTGCCTTGAGGAGTCGATATACTATCAAGAACTCCATCAAGGGAGAGCCTATTTGGCAAGCCTTCCCGTTAACATGGCTCTTGACATCAAATACTTGAGAGGATCCACCTTTGATATGAGATGGATCTCATGTGCTATACTTTTTGATCAGTGTCAGTTACCGCGAAGATCAGTATCAGGCAATGCTTTTTGATAGGGGAGTAGTTATTTTCTGCCCCCAGGAGGACTCAACTCAAATAGTAGAGCGCACTCTCCTTCCCCTGATCGTTCTCCTGTGCTCATAGCGCGCCTAAAGAACCTTCAAGGGCTATTGTGTA
The DNA here is from genome assembly GCA_030015575.1 of Agapanthus africanus. Lineage (NCBI taxonomy): Eukaryota > Viridiplantae > Streptophyta > Magnoliopsida > Asparagales > Amaryllidaceae > Agapanthus > Agapanthus africanus. The sequence continues at coordinate 562,154,335 of CM057344.1, forward strand.
CAGGATGAAGGGCTTTCCCTTAACCGAAGCGGTCAGTACCGGCGGGTTCTGCAGATATTGCTTGATTTCGTCCAGTGCGCTTTGGCATTTGCGATCCCAAACGAACGGGGTACCTTTCTTCATTAAATGACTGTAGGGGCAGCATTTGCCGGAGAGGTTAGCTATGAACCGCCGGATATACGCGAGCTTTCCTTGAAGAGACCGCAGTTGTTTGAGAGTTTTTGGCGAAGGCATTTCTATAATCGCCTTGATCTTTGACGGGTCTATTTTGATGCCCCGGTGTTGTATGATGAATTCTAGGAATTTGCCTGAGGAAACTCCAAATGCGCATTTCAAAGGGTTTATCTTCAGATTATATTTCCGAAGACGCTGGAACACTATTTTCAAATGCTCCCAGTATTCCTCATACGATTTGCTTTTAACCACGAGGTCGTCGATATAACATTTGACAATCTCATGTATGAGGTCATCAAAGATTTTTGTCATGGTTCTCTGGTAGGTGGCGCCAGCGTTCTTCAGACTGAATGGCATCACTTTGTAGAATATGCCCAGCGGAGTCCGGAAAGCTTTCGGTCTTTAGGATGCATTTTGATTTGGTTGTACCCTGAGGATCCGTCCATGCAGGAGAAGACCTCATGAGTGGATGTGTTGTCGATCATTAGCTCAGTAATAGGCACTGGGAATTCATCCTTCGGACAAGCTTTGTTGAGATCCCGAAAATCCACACAGATGCGTACCGTCCCGTTTTTCTTCATCACTGGGACAATGTTGGTGATCCAGTCAGGATATTGAACTTCTTGGACGAAGCCGGGGTCAATTAGCTTCTTGAATTCGGCATTGATGCTCATCTCGAGTTCGAGCCGCATTCTACTTGGCGCCTGTTTGACTGGCTTAACGTCCGGCGATATTGCCAGTTTATGCACAGCTATCTCTGGATCTAATCCCGGAATCTCGGAATTGTTCCATGTGAAACAGTTTTTATACTGCATAAGCACGTCCTTTAACGTGGCCACCTGTTTCTCAGACAGCAGCTCACTGACGAACGTTGGCCTTAGGTCGTTTGCCGTTCCCAAATCGATTTTTCTCAGGTTGTCTGCTGTGGTGTGTATTCCATCTTCCAGCTCTTTTGGTGCCGGTGGAAATTCCAAGATCACCTCGTTCTGATCTTCATTTGCGAAGCACTGGGAGAGGTCGTCCATATTCTCGTGCTCTCCCACCTTTGAGAATGTTATCATATGGCAGGTACGAGCTCGTTTCCAAGCTCAATGTTGATCTGAACTTCCTTTCGCAGTGTAGGTTGCTCTCTGCTTATGCTTTTGAGGCGGAGCTACCCTCCAATTGTCGAATAGAGCGAACATGCCTTGCTGATACTGATCATCAACCCATCCTTTGAAGGTGAAGCAGTCTTCAATAAGATGTCCTACTACTCAATGGTAGGAGCAATAGTCCGGGTGATGGACCGTGTCTATTTGTTCGGGGCGCTGAGACTTCGGGAGCATCATCATTTGATGCTTCATGAGAAGGTCGAATATTTTCCTTGTCTTGTCTTGACGGAAAGAGTATTCCCTGTAAGTCTACGGTAGCGCCCCGGCCGTCATTCTGACGCCAAACGTGGAACAAAAACTTTTATAACTGGCGCTATCGCATACTATAACCCGGATCTTGCCATTAACGCTAAACTAACAAACTGTAAAGAGGTAGAAAAGCTATACCGATCGATCCAAGTCCTTCGATCTTTAGCCATCATCCCACGCTCCTCGCGGCAACTCCGATCTCTTATCTCCTCGTCAAGGTGGCACCACGTCAACGGATCTTTAAACGGGCTCCCGCCTCTATACCGAGACAACTCAGACGTCAAGTCTGCTAAAAGAGATGTCCAAGATGAAGTAGAGAATGAGTAGAATACTTTGTCTCAAACACCCTAGGGTTCTCATCACATGAGAGGGTTAGGGTAGAGGTTGAAGAAGATACTTAGGGTTGGAAATGGTGAACTCAAGAAATGAATCAAGTGAGCAAAAACCAAGTCCCAAAAATTAACCCCTTGGCTGCCCAAAACATTTGGGTGTGATATATATATGGTTTTCATTTGAAGAAATAAAGAAAATATCTTGTCAAAATATCTCCAACTCAACCCTAAAATATCTCACCCAAAACAAACTCAATTAATTCTCTAATGACTCACTAGATGACTCACTACATGAGTCATTAGTGAACATTCTAGAATTAATGAGTCATAAGAATGAGTCACCCTTTCCAAAACCAATAATCATTTAAACCAAAATGATTAATCCAAAAAGAAATGCATCTTCTAAAATATTCTAGTAACGGATTACGAGAATACCCCTCACCTGTATATACATACATGTATCCGTATTCCGACCGAATACGAATACGAGAGACAAAAATATTCCGACTCAATATAATACTTTGATCCGGCTTAAATCAAAGCCCACCAGTATTATCTTTCCGAAATATGACACGTGCACAAGTGCACGTGCAATTTCGAACCCTGCCATAAAACCATACGGCCTCTACAACGTTTCGTCCGAACTTGGGAAACTATCTGTGGGGGACTCTAAAGACTCATCAGTACCCTGGCAGTGGGTTTAACCACAAGCACGTCAGCAGCACTAGCTGTGCATAACGGCTGCCCATGTACGGACCGAAAGGGAAGCCTAATGAGCGAACTCATCCTGGAACCCTACTGAGCCTATCAGTGACAATATACGTACAGTCCGGTCCGTTCGTCTATGAGCATCACATATCGGTCCTAGGGGGCCGGTAACGTCAGACCCCCAAAAGCGGTATAAGTCGTGTCGGAGGGTAGCCCTGAACACCCTGAGATACTACTGGAGTACCTACCAGTAAATCTCCTGCCTCGGCCGAGGGCTATGTGTAATGGCTCTCCTAGACACAGCGCGATCTCACCCCCAATACCGAGAAAGACGATCCACTGCCGATCCGCTCACTTGCCTCCATGTGGCTCGGGACTGTACCCAACTAAAACCTGTTTGCACGACTCCTTTGAGCCATGGTAGGGTAATAATCAAAGCACAGTGGTAACTCAAACGAGACAAATGGCAATCTCAGATCGATGAACTAACCTGTACACATGTCACCAGGGAACTGCTATCTGACGCTAGGTATAATACCAACTAACAGGATCCCAGCGAGTCCTGTCCGGTGTACTCATAACCCAATGAGCACCTGTCATGACCCGAAATTGGCAAGTGACGGCCCTAATACTGCATAACATCTACAGGCGTAACGCAGTAAAACAAAGCCAAAACCCAGAAATCTAAACCATTAAAAGACAAGAAAAGATAAGAAACATTGTTTAAAAGTCTTTGAAATCACAACCCAAATTCTTTAAAAGTCCAATTTTATTTCCTTTAAAATTTTGGCAGCACCTCCTTTGTAAAAGCTAGCCCCAAAAATGGGTACGGCATAAATATAAAGTAAAGCATCCCCAAACGGGAGCAAATACACGCCCAAAGGCGGAAAACAATCACCACCACAAATATATGACGCCGTAGCGAAGAAATAAAGACAAGAGAGAGAAAGTTGTATAAAAGACAACAAATCCATAATTTATACAATATCGTCCTCACCAAGTCTCTAAGTCAACAACATAATAGTAAATGGAGAGTACAAGATACAACGAATATACAATACAAATACAGATAACCACCAAAACCCACCTGAACAAAACAGCACACTGTGAGCCGATGCGGTATCTGTAGCAAAAGATGATAGATGAATAGCCAGCCTCGACTACTCTGGGGAACACTCTGTAACACCTGTGGCACAACGGGGGTGAGTTGCCAACTCGTGAATAGTAAATAACATATGCAGGTAATCGCAAGTATGCACGTAAAGCGTGAATCTAAGATATACAATTAACAGTAATAACATGTCATATGAATGCAGAATAATGGAAAGTACACTAGCAGGATCAACCAATATATATAAAGCAATAATGATATGACAACAGTATGCAATAATCATGCGATAGGGATATGAGAATGTAAATGCGCAACAATCATGAAAGGTACACTAACAGGTACTACTAGTACATGAAGCAGTGCACAAACAGATAAGGTGAGGTATGGAGTGAAGTATGTCATTTCCACGGAATCCTGACATCGTGGTAGGATCACAATCCAGCAAGACAATTTAAATCCCAATTCCTCAAATCAGCCCCCAAATTGGCTCTCATATTATCTAAGTATCACATCTCCTCAATTGCACAATATCAAGTATATCTCATATATCCCGAATGTACAATCTCAAGTATATCTCACATATATCGAATGTACAATCATCAAGTATATCTCGTATATATCGAATGTACAAAATCAAGTAGATCTCACATATCTTGTATGTACAATATCAAGTATATCTCACATATCTCGAATGTACAACAGCAAGTAGATCTCATATATCTCGAATGTACAATATCAAGTAGATCTCACATATCTCGTATGTACAATATCAAGTATATCTCACATATCTCGAATGTACAACAGTAAGTAAATCTCACATATCTATCAAGTATCCAATCTCAAATGAATCTCTTATATCCCGAGTCAAATCTCCAGCAAAATTCTAACATCCTAAATATAATGGCGTAAATAAATATGATGAGATCAATACACATATATTAGCGTCCCATTCCACTAATATTGGTGTAAGAGTATATATAACAGCAGATAAATCCCCTGTTATATATACAAAGAGTAATTAGAAATATCATGAAACCAATGTGCCAAGTATCGGCACAGAAATACTGATCTATCATATGCCGTCTCCCAGACTAACATCCTGATAGGTACGTATCATACACTATCCCGAAAGCTCGAGTGCCTAGCTCTGACCCTCGCCTCTCGACGTATCCATACGTACATGACTCCCGTCGATATCCACATGATAGCCGCTGAGTCATTGGTCCTGTCACCGGAAAGTATGGTTCCCCCACTAACTCATCTCCTCACTGAGATTCTTGCCCTGGGGTACCTCCGGGCCCCACCATGTACCCGCACACGGATCCCTCTTTTCCTCGCGTAGGGTATATATATATATATCTGAACCGATAAATCTCATGGTGGCTGCTGAAATATCATATCAAAGGAAACCGGGTTTTTCAAATAATGCATAATTTCATGAAACTCCACGGTCCCTAAATCCAGAAAACATCATGAAAAATCCATATCTCAATGCGAAAATCCATGAATAAAGTATACGCAACATAAAACTGTAATGGAAGCGTATAAAGGAAAAAGCCGCTAATTAACTGCATCAAGTTAATACAAATATCATGCGGTTTCTATTTATCCACTTCTAAATAACATCAAGTGAAGGTAAACATGTAGCTAAAACCAGATGTATGTGAAATCAATAAGGTATAGCAAGATAATGTGTCTACCTATAAGCAATGACATAGTATACCCCTGGGTATAAGAATAGTATGTGCAAGGTATACCTGTAGCTATGTCAAGGAGTGTGTATGTACCTATCACTAATGGTACAATACTCTATAGGAATACATGTATGCTAAATACCATATATGATAAGCAGTATGAATCAATGTCACAATGTCCCTAACCAGACAATATCATTTCTATATGTGGGTTGTGCGTGACATGGCAATTATTGACGGTGTGTGTGGCATACAATCAGTGCTCGTGCAATATGAATCATCAATAATATGTGCAGTGTCCTACTACTACTAGTCCAGGCACAACTACATCTAAGTAATAGGGTAAAGACGCAATTCTAACAATAACGTAGAATATGCGACAAGTAATAAAATCTCTAGCCCTGACACATAACGCCATGCGGGCGATTCCCCTGTAGATGTTAAATCTACTCACCGATGGTCTCGAGCTATGAAAATCCGACCACCTACTTCCCCTTGTCCGCGGCACCCGAAGTCCCTGCTTGCGAACCTAAAATTTCATAAATACAACACATAAGCTAAATATCCTATTACGACAAAAAGACAACGAAACACGATGAAAACGCCCGGAAAATTACACTGCGTGCTTAGCGCATCTATCGCGCACGATACCGGCCAAAAACCCTAATTGGGGTCGCTAAACTACAAAACACCAAGTCTGGACCCCGATCGTCCCGATCGCGCAACACAACACAAGAATTACGAGGAATACAATAGATATAACATCGCAACGACCAATCGAACCCACGTCGGAAAAACCCCGAAATCTAGTAAGCAACCTATCACAATATTTCGCACTAGTTTTTAAGCTAATGCATATCTAGCGATTACAAACACCTTAAAATAACTTAACTAAGCTATCTAAGCCATTCCTATATTTTTAACACTAGCTAATTATGTTTTAGCAAAAACCTAGTAAGCTAATTGCATAATTAAACAAAGTGTTCATTAGCAAAAATTAACATTTTCAACTAGGTTAATCTTCTCCAAAACACAAATTAACACTTCAATTGAACACTAAACACTTAAACAAAATTTAACCCTAACATGAATTTCTTAAACCAAACATAAATGAATTAATCATGAATTTAAAACTAAACTAAACACATAATTAGCTAACTAAATTAGCTAGATTTAAGATTAAAGCAAGTATAAAAGGATTAAGGTAAGAATTATACCTCCCCAAGAACACCAAAATGAAGCTTAATCCATCATCTTAGCATCAAAACCCATGCTTGTTGAAGATCCAAGAAGGATTAGTGAAGGAAAAGATGGTTTATTTTTATTTAGGATTTTTGTGGATTTATTTTGGAATTTTTCTTGAAGAATTTTGAAGAAATCATGAAGAAATGAGCTTGGGAAATATTTTGAACAGAAATTTGAGATAAGGGTCGGCCATGGGGAGGTTGGGGGTATTTTTGTGAATTTTGGGTGAAGAAATGCTAGGAAAATGAGTAATAAATGCTAATAAATGCACTTTTCCACCTTTCACTCTTTTCTTTTCTATTTTAAACAATTCTCTTTGCACTCCAAAAAATATCTAGATATTTAAAAAGAAGTTTCCAAAATAATCTAGTGGCAAAAATAATTTATTCACAAAAGAAAAAAAAAATCCCGATTTACATGCACCAAATACCGCTTAAAATAATATTTTATTTGGGAAAAATTCTATCTGAACAAAAACCTCCCAAATACCCGTAAAGTTCGCGCACAAGCTTTATTTTAGCTAAACCAGGTACCAGTAAGCTTATACGGACGTTTAATCGAAATCGGGTTAAAACGGGAAAAACTGAAAATTTTGCCTTAAAACGGGAAAATTCGCAAAACGATTTCTGAAACGTTACAATCTCCCCCCCTATAAAAATTCGTCCCCGAATTTAAAATTTTCACTAAGCGTACCTTCAAAGAGAAGAGTACAAAACTCCCAATTCTCGCTCACAGCCTCCCAAGTGATCATCTCACTATACGACTACGTCCAAGAAAACTCTCCACAGATAGCAAGACCCTTGACCGAAGTTTCTCCACCTGCCGGGCCATTAACACCAATGGCTGCCGGTGAACGAAACGATCGAATCAAAGCTAAATGGTCTTGTGCTGAATCATGTGGGAAAGTCATGAAGGTATTTGCAAGGTATCAACACAAAGGATGCGGGGTGAAAACTCAATAATCTGGGCAGAAGTGCCAAGTTAAAGGCAACGAAACTAACTCGCTTTAAGGATCTCAAAAAGACCTATAATCCTGGGATAAGCTTCCCAAAACTCAACATGTCATTCATCGGAAAAGTCCGTAGGAATACATGATCTCCCACTGCGAACTCAAGTCTGCGACCAACATGGTCGGTATAAGACCTCTGTCTGCACTGGGCTACTCTCATCCTGACCTGAACCAACTGGATCATCTCCGAAATCTCTAGACTAGCTGAGGTCCAAAAATCCTATTATGCAGAGTCAAAAAAATAGACTGGTGATCGACACGACCTGTCTAAACCTAAAGGTTGCCAATTGGAATGCTCCCTGATAATCGCTATCAAAGAAGTATCCTAACAATGGCGAGTGACGACCCCCAACTTCCAGCAACAATTAACACAAACGCACCACTTAACAAGAACTGTAAATCTGCAGAAGACTGTCACAACAATCAAAACCCACTGCAGGAAGATGTTCATTAAGCTCTGGTGGTCCGTGAAAATCTGACACGACTCTCTGAATAAGTAGTCTCCTCAGATCTTCAACGCACGACCACAACGGCCATCTCCAGATCATGAGTGGAATATCCTGCTCGTACTTCCTCCAACTATCGGGAAGCAAAAGCAATAACTCTATAGTGTCACCTCGGTACACAGTCGAGCCCACTCAAGAAACATTACAGTTAAACCACAAAGTCGCCCGAACCAAAAGCAAAGAAATAACTGATGCAATTGTTAACCGAATTTTCGACAGCCGAAAACTCCGCACACATGCCTCAGTCCAAAGAAAGAAACCTCCACTCTGGTCAATTCAGTCGACGGTGCAGCACTACACTAACAATCCCGCACGAAACGGCGGTAGAAACCTGCTAAGCCCAAAATCTGCGGACCTCCTTCCTGCACACAAGTTTGGGCCTAAGCTGTATGGCTACGATCTCCCTCGGAACCATACAAAACCGTCTCACGTAACTACAAGACCTAGGAGTCAACATAAACAAGCCTGAAGGAACACTCCGAGAATCTAACAAACAGCTGGCACTCTCCCAGCATCTGCATAACAAATCCTCAAGTGCTGCTCCTGTTCCTCACCACACATTAAAATAGACCAGTATGTCATCAATCACACAACAATAACTGGTCGAGGAACGGCCTGAAGAAATCTGGTTCATCACATCCACGAATGCTGTTAGGGCAGTGGTGAGTCCAACGACACCACCAAAACACACAAAGCCCGTAGCACGCATAAGACAGTCTTCGGAATGTCCTCACTCCGAACCCGCAACGATAATGACCTAATCCCCAAACAAACTTAGAAAAAATGTCTCGCACACTAGAGCTGATCGAAGAAATCGTCAATGCGAGGTAAATGATACCTAACCGCACCGTAAGCTGGTTCAATTGACGATCCATTAATACATAACCTCAAACTGCCGTCTTTCTCCTTGACGAACAGAAATAGGAGCTCCCTAATGCGAAACACTCAGACGCACAAGGCCCCCAACAACAACTCTGCAGCAGATCCTTAAGCTCCCTAAGCTTCGCCGGCTCATCTAGAATAACGTCGGAAAACTCTCGCACGATAAGTACCCGGTCTAACAAACCCACTGTGGCTCCGGTATCTCGAATGAACGCCAATAATCCATGACATCCTCTCCTCAAAAGTCGACTAGCGAAAAAGGCTGAATTCAAGCTGTGAGAGGCGGCACCACTATCCCCCTGCACAACAAGAACTGACTTGCCGGGAAAACAAACCTGACTGTTTTCTCGCGGTAGTCCACATACGCCTAGCACGTAGTTAACCAGTCTGTGTCCAGGAGAATGTCAGATCCAACATCTCTAGAAGGATCAAGTGACGGATGAATCTCCTAACTTATTGGCATAGGACTGAAATACGTGTCGCGCAACAAAAGAATCGCTGATAGAAGTTAACACAACAAACGGCTGATCTAGCTAACACGATCCTCGTCCCAACCACGTCACAAAGTGTGAAAAGCAAACAAATACATCAAAAGAACATATGAATTAAGGATACCTGAAAACTCTGCATTGAACGCCCGTGCGTCCCGATGGGTAGAAGCAAACTCTCGTGTCTGCCCCCTACCCGCAACTGACTGCTCTACTCCTCTGCTAGACAGACCCCTCTGAGTGAACCTTCCATGTCCACGGCCTCTCTGAACACGACCCTGACGCGACGCTAAGGAACAATCCCGGATGAGGTGATGAAGGCTCCTACATCGATAGCATCCAATATAACGCTGCTGACCCTCCTGGGGATAAGAGCTGAACGTCTGTCTACGTCCTAAGCCTCTGCTACTCCCATGGCGGCCACGAAATCTGTCTCGACGACTAAGCCTCTGTCTTTGGACTGGTACACTGGTACGAGTCCTCCACTGTCCTGGAACTCTTAGAGTCTCTGGAATATGTGCCTCGTCAACTGGGGCTGCATCCACTGGTGCTAAGTAGGTGATGGACTGCTGCATGCTGATCCCAAGGAACAACTGTGTAACAGGGGTGACAACTTCCTGTTGCTGCGCTCGAATGGCATCAACCAATGAACTCATCATATGGCGCATGTCCTGCATCTCTGCTACAAGCCTAGCGAGTTGATCTATCGAAGGCGAAACCGTCAGCACCTGTGCAACGAGCGTGCCATCCTGGTCAGTGCTCGTCTCACCCGAGCCAACTCTGACCTCGGCCTTCGCTGCATCATTCTGAGTCCCCATAGTCATCGGCGGCAAGGCTATAAATAGAGATGAGATTTGATAAGGATACGAAAATTGAATCACAAGGATATGAATCATCAAGGAAGGAATTTTAAGCAATCTGTACTTAGGTCACTTTAGGCGAAGTACTGCATCGTGAGCATGCTGCAGACATACACACACAACGTTACTCTGCTTAAACTACCTACTCCATCATACCAAGGTCATCCTACTCTCCAAAAGGTAAAACCTAGCGCTCTGATACCAACTTTGTCACGACCCGAAATTGGCACGTGACGGCCCTAATACTGCGCAACGTCTACAGGCGTAACGCAGTAAAAGAAAGCCAAAACCCAGAAATCTAAACCATTAAAAGACAAGAAAAGATAAGAAACATTGTTTAAAAGTCTTTGAAATCACAACCCAAATTCTTTAAAAGTCCAATTTTATTTCCTTTAAAACTTTGGCAGCACCTCCTTTGTAAAAGCTAGCCCCAAAAATGGGTACAACATAAATATAAAGTAAAGCATCCCTAAACGGGAGCAAATACACGCCCAAAGGCGGAAAACAATCACCACCACAAATATACGACGCCGTAGCGAAGATATAAAGACAAAAGAGAGAAAGTTGTATAAAAGACAACAAATCCACAATTTATACAATATCGTCCTCACCAAGTCTCTAAGTCAACAACATAATAGTAGATGGAGAGTACAAGATACAACGAATATACAATACAAATACAGATAACCACCAAAACCCAATTGAACAAAACAGCACACTGTGAGCCGATACAGTATCTGTAGCAAAAGATGATAGATGAATAGCCAGCCTCGACTACTCTGGGGAACACTCTGTAACACCTGTGGCACAACGGGGGTGAGTTGCCAACTCGTGAATAGTAAATAACATATGCAGGTAATCGCAAGTATGCACATAAAGCGTGAATCTAAGATATGCAATTAACAGTAATAACATGTCATATGAATGCAGAATAATGGAAAGTACACTAGCAGGTACAACCAATATATATAAAGCAATAATGATATGACAACAGTATGCAATAATCATGCGATAGGGATATGAGAATGTAAATGTGCAACAATCGTGAAAGGTACACTAACAGGTACTACTAGTACATGAAGCAGTGCACAAACAGATAAGGTGAGGTATGGAGTGAAGTATGTCATTTCCACGGAATCCTGACATCGTGGTAGGATCGCAATCCAGCAAGACAATTTAAATCCCAATTCCTTAAATCAGCCCCCAAATTGGCTCTCATATTATCTAAGTATCACATCTCCTCAATTGCACAATATCAAGTATATCTCATATATCCCGAATGTACAATCTCAAGTATATCTCACATATATCGAATGTACAATCATCAAGTATATCTCGTATATATCGAATGTACAAAATCAAGTGGATCTCACATATCTCGTATGTACAATATCAAGTATATCTCACATATCTCGAATGTACAACAGCAAGTAGATCTCATATATCTCGAATGTACAATATCAAGTAGATCTCACATATCTCGTATGTACAATATCAAGTATATCTCACATATCTCGAATGTACAACAGTAAGTAGATCTCACATATCTATCAAGTATCCAATCTCAAATGAATCTCTTATATCCCGAGTCAAATCTCCAGCAAAATTCTAACATCCTAAATATAATAGCGTAAATAAATATGATGAGGTCAATACACATATATTAGCGTCCCATTCCACTAATATTGGTGTAAGGGTATATATAACAGCGGATAAATCCCCTGTTATATATACAAAGAGTAATTAGAAATATCATGAAACAAATGTGCCAAGCATCGACACAGAAATACTGATCTATCATATGCCGTCTCCCAGACTAACATCCTGATAGGTACGTATCATACGCTATCCCGAAAGCTCGAGTGCCTAGCTCTGACCCCCACCTCTCGACATATCCATACGTACATGACTCCCGTCGGTATCCACATGATAGCCGCTTAGTCATTAGTCCTGTCACCGGAAAGTATGGTTCCCCCACTAACTCATCTCCTCACTGAGATTCTTGCCCCAGCGTACCTCCGGGCCCCACCATGTACCCGCACACGGATCCCTCCTTTCCTCGCGTAGGGTATATATATATCTGAACCGATAAATCTCATGGTGGTTGCTGAAATATCATATCAAGGGAAACCGGGTTTTTCAAATAATGCATAGTTTCATGAAACTCCTCGGTCCCCAAATCCAGAAAACATCATGAAAAATCCATATCTCAATGCGAAAATCCATGAATAAAGTATACGCAACATAAAACTGTAATGCAAGCGTATAAAGGAAAAAGCCGCTAATTAACTGCATCAAGTTAATACAAATATCATGCGATTTCTATTTATCCACTTCTAAATAACATCAAGTGAAGGTAAACATGTAGCTAAAACCAGATGTATGTGAAATCAATAAGGTATAGCAAGATAATGTGTCTACCTATAAGCAATGACATAGTATACCCCTGGGTATAAGAATAGTATGTGCAAGGTATACCTGTAGCTATGTCAAGGAGTGTGTATGTACCTATCACTAATGGTACAATACTCTATAGGAATACATGTATGCTAAATGCCATATATGATAAGCAGTATGAATCAATGTCACAATGTCCCTAACCAGACAATATCATTTCTATATGGGGTTGTGCGTGACATGGCAATTATTGACGGTGTGTGTGGCATACAATCAGTGCTCGTGCAATATGAATCGTCAATAATATGTGCAGTGTCCTACTACTACTAGTCCAGGCACAACTACATCTAAGTAATAGGGTAAAGACGCAATTCTAACAATAACGTAGAATATGCGACAAGTAATAAAATCTCTAGCCCTGACGCATAACGCCATGCGGGCGATTCCCCTGTAGATGTTAAATCTACTCACCGATGGTCTCGAGCTATGAAAATCCGACCACCTGCTTCCCCTTGTCCGCAGCACCCGAAGTCCCTGCTTGCGAACCTAAAATTTCATAAATACAACACATAACCTAAATATCCTATGACGACAAAAAGACAACGAAACGCGATGAAAACGCTCGGAAAATTACACTGCGCGCTTAGCGCATCTATCGCGCACAATACCGGCCAAAAACCCTAATTGGGGTCGCTAAACTACAAAACACCAAGTCTGGACCCCGATCATCCTGATCGCGCAACACAACACAAGAATTACGAGGAATACAATAGATATAACATCGCAACGACCAATCGAACCCACGTCGGAAAAACCCCGAAATCTAGTAAGCAACCTATCGCAATATTTCGCACTAGTTTTTAAGCTAATGCATATCTAGCGATTACAAACACCTTAAAATAACTTAACTAAGCTATCTAAACCATTCCTATATTTTTAACACTCGCTAATTATGTTTTAGCAAAAACCTAGTAAGCTAATTGCGTAATTAAACAAAGTGTTCATTAGCAAAAATTAACATTTTCAACTTGGTTAATATTCTCCAAAATACAAATTAACACTTCAATTGAACACTAAACACTTAAACAAAATTTAACCCTAACATGAATTTCTTAAACCAAACATAAATGAATTAATCATGAATTAAAAACTAAACTAAACACATAATTAGCTAACTAAATTAGCTAGATTTAAGATTAAAGCAAGTATAAAAGGATTAAGGTAAGAATTATACCTCCCCAAGAACACCAAAATGAAGCTTAATCCATCATCTTAGCATCAAAACCCATGTTTGTTGAAGATCCAAGAAGGATTAGTGAAGGAAAAGATGGTTTTATTTTTATTTAGGATTTTTGTAGATTTATTTTGGAATTTTTCTTGAAGAATTTTGAAGAAATCATGAAGAAATGAGCTTGGAAAATATTTTGGACAGAAATTTGAGATAAGGGTCAGCCATGGGGAGGTTGGGGGTATTTTTGTGAATTTTAGATGAAGAAATGCTAGGAAAATGAGTAATAAATGCACTTTGCCACCTTTCACTCTTTTTTTTCTATTTTAAGCAATTCCTTTTGCACTCCAAAAAATATCTAGATATTTAAAAAGAAGTTTCTAAAATAATCTAGTGACAAAAATAATTTATTCACAAAAGAAAAAAAAATCCCGATTTACGTGCACCAAATACCGCTTAAAATAATATTTTATTTGGGAAAAATTCTATCTGAACCAAAACCTTCCAAATACCCGTAAAGTTCGCGCACAAGCTTTATTTTAGATAAACTAGGTGTCAGCAAGTTTTTACGAACGTTTAATCGAAATCGGGTTAAAACGGGAAAAACTGAAAATTTTGCCTTAAAACGGGAAAATTCGCAAAACGATTTCTGAAACGTTACAGCACCTGTATACATCTTAGGTGATCCAACTGATACCAATGGCTCGTGAGACTGGCCACCGCCCCTCGTCGGGGTCTCGACTGTATACACTAGTCTACTCTGAAGTATCGATGCCCTGTCTCGAAACTCCTACGACCAGGGACCACTTTTAAGGATGTGCTTATAAACTACCCAACTCTCACGTATACGATCGCCATCATACTGTTCGTAGTCAAGCAGGATCCTAAGGGCTCTATCAACGTGTAATAGTGATCAGTCACCTAAAGCTGTATACGATGATAAAGGCAAACCAGATAGCATACTATCATCTCGAGTTAGACTGTCCTACCGGTATAGGTCCTTCCTCAATCATTGCAATCACGTACCTGCGATCCAATAATTGACTTTGAGGGCACTATATCCAACAATCTCCCACTTGCACTTAAGGCTAATTATTGCGATGTCGCATACTCACAGCCTGTGTGATACCGAACACCCAACTCCTCTACTAAACAGTTTCACAAAGCTCGTTTGTAAAAACTCATGTGTTCGAGAAATAGCCTCAGTGAGTAGATCCGCCCTGATGTTTCTTTCTATGTCTCTCTTAATCTCAAGTTCGCGGAGAAAGCCATCTCCCGAATTGAGTAATACATGTCTTAGAATATGTCTGGATATCTGATGAGACCTAGTTCATAAATGAACTCCAAATCCAAACTTCTTAGACCGTATCGTCAACTGAACCCCTGCACCATGCCTCCCACAGTATCCTCTTGGACCACCTATCCATAATACTGCCCCCTTCGTCAGAGGGAAAACTATAACTCTGACAATCACTCTGTCATCCATATCACCTTTGGAAGCCTGGAATGATAACCGTCTCCGAAAGAGGCTGCCATTATCAATCCCTAAAACATCCACTTATGTTCTAAAAACTGCTTCCGCATGTTTCTCCAGATTGGATTAATATAAACTTATTGTATCTAGTGCAAAAACAACATCTGGTGTGGTACTTGACATCTGATGATCAACTCAATTGCCTAAGCAAGTAATATGTTAATCATGCACATCCCTCTCCCCTTTAGTCTGTAAGACACCTTTAGAGAGGGTGACTCCATCACCTGCAGGTACACCACCATGCCAGGAGTCATCTATTCCAAATACTTTTAGAATACTGTCTAAGTACCCAAATTGGGAAACTACCCAAATCTAGATCTAAAATCATAGATCTAGTAACCAGAATGTCTTATATTATATCCATATCCTGTGTGGAGAAACAACTGTGTGACAACCATGGTATAACCGATCGTAGTATAGGAATTTTACTTCCTACTCTGTGTATGTCATCCAAATACCAGGACATCACACCCTACTACCTTCTTAACAGATCCATCCCCTATTCTGATGAAGTCAAACCCATGACTGTCACGTCAAAAATAGATGAGCTATCTCCGCTATATCTGCTCGAGTCTATAAATAGACATAAGCTACTTGCCCACTATGCTTCCGCTGCTCCCACTGACCACAACAACCCTCTGGCAGAATAATATATACGTGCACTTCTAAAGCTAGTTTAGAACGACGCTATACTTAACCTCCTTCCGGGTCTCATAGCCTGGAACAACAGTAGTGTCAAGCCTGGGTAAACAAGAACCTCCCTGTCACCGTCCTTGAGGCTACCGGAGTACCTCTCGGGTGTCTGAGGTTACCCACCATATCTGCGGAGTGGCTAATGGAATGTCAAACCTGATTGAATCTTTAGGTCCTATTAAATTTTTCGTAATCATTTGCGGTTCTGGAATCACTTCCAGTTCTACCATGCTCCCACCACTGTTTTCTGAAAAAATCCATTTTACTAAAACTGTGGCGAGTCAAGAATAATATCACCATTGATCTTCCAGAAGGTAGAAAGTCAACACTCGTCATAGCCTGGGCCAACCCACAAACTGCCATTACAGAAACGTGCCTTGAGTTATCCAGAGTCTGGTTTTAAGCATAGGCCGAACAACTTCCCATACCTTAACATCGTTAAGATATGAACCATTCTATATCCAATATAGAAACTTTGGCACTTATTTAATTGGAACCATATTCAAATCATGCAGCTGTCTCTAGTGCATATCAACTTAATGGAGAGAGGCTAATCAGCATTACTCAATTTAGGAATACATCCAATTATGAGCAACCTGAAAGAGAAACAAGTTTCTCAAAACCATTACTATCAACTGAATACCAATCATAAGTATCTACATCTTCGATCTCTTTGAAGAATCCCGATACTTGCGACATCAGGTTCTCTACTTTATTCCTATACCCACAACTTCTCAAAACTTAGACATTGTATTTCTACGAAACACTTGTCTAAAAACTAGAGAAGTCATAGGTAAACAGAACATAGTACGAGGACCAACCCCTTTGTCCTGATGGACACTGGACAACATACAATACTCTGTATAAGTCCGCTGAGTTGAATAACTCAAAACCTGTGCATCATAGGTTGAAAACTGTACTTATGGTTAAGAACTACTCCGCTGTTCAATGCTCCTTACCTAATCGTCAACTGATATAGGTAAATGTCACGGACATAATTTCAAAAAGTTATATCTCACTTTATAAAAATAAACCTACAGATATATCAGTTTGAAATTGGTGCACAACAACGGATACTCAAAACCAAATATTTGCCGTCCGGCAAAAACCGAGGAGATTTTCTTAAATATCATCAATTACAACGAATTCCGATATAATGAGGATGATCACCTTATTCCGAATAACTTACTCCCACTCATCATCTGTAAAACCATACAGATGTGAGAATCATACCTCGCAGACACATACCCTGGAGTAAGTATCTAATCGGGAAATCAGTTTTCCTTTAACAACGCACAGTGAAACTGAAACATGAAAATGTTTCATAGGGGTATCCTGGTATTCCTAGTAATGCCTCTTCCATAATCCAATTCATGACTATAACCGTATATTTCTTTGCCATCTCTCCAAATCCCTTTATTTGTCTTTATTCATTACCTTCTGTACACCCCTTAGGGCTAAGTGGTTTTCTTCCTTTCCTACCGTTCGGCACCAGCCTATGGTTTGGAAGAAGACAATCCAGTAAGCATAATAGGTGTACTCTCCTAATCCTTGGAGTACTCTCAACCTGAGAGAAGGTGATGATAAAAGATAACTGAATAATACCTTATTCTATTTCTTCCGAACTGGGGAAAAAAGCAAAGGTGAAGTAGGAGTAGCGATGAAGTACGCGGTTTGGTGTCAATGATAGCAGTCGCAATTTACTTTGCCCTCTTTCTAATCCCTTTATTTTGTCTTTACTTATTACCTTCTATACACCCTACTTAGGCTAATTGGTTTTCTTCATTCCCTACCTTTCGGCACCTGCCTATGGTTTGGAAGAAGACTATCCAATAAGCGTAATAGGTGTACTTTCCTAAACCAAGGAGTCCTCGCAACCTGAGAGAAGGTGATGATAAAAGACAACTAAATAAACCAATTCAATTTCTCCTGAACCTGGATCCATCCTCGAAGAAGTCCCTTTGAGTTCGTATATAACCATACGATGGATCTATCCAATGGAAGTGGATGTTCGTAGTGATACGAGGTGTTCTGAGAAATGTAAAGGGTAAAAGAAGGAGCGGCAATGACTTATGCAACTTAGACAATCCAAAAGCCAGTATTTTAAGAAGGTTCGGTCAACTTGGTCACTGAGTCATACTCTAGGGTCGGTCAAAGGTCGCTGCCAAAGAGAGAGAGAAAAGAAACACTCTGCGTGCACTCTAACCTAAATCAGAATGGTTATCACTTTATCTAATCAGGAAACCTCCTACTGTACTGTCAAATTCTCCTCCAAACCTGAAAGAAGAATCAATCGGGATCACCCGAAGAGTAAACCAACTCATCAGAGGGAATCGGGATCCAACTCTCATCGTATGATAACGTGAAGGAATCCACTCAGGTTATCACACTCCAGAAGGTATGCGCATGCCTGGCAAGTTTCAGTTTCTTTAGAAACTCCCGATATGATTTTTACCCCATGCTCTTATGACCTTGACGAAGGCCAACAAATCATAAGTCACATGTCAAGTTCTACCCGTCATTATCTTGTCAATTTGAACCCACCCGTACATACCCTTGACGAAGGCCAACAAGGTAATACGACTGTCCCAAACCAACTCATCTATCTATACAACAGAAAAGTAACAAGCAGCTACCATCCACTATGCCTTGACAAAGGCCAAAAAATATAGCATGAATACTACGTGCTACCCGTCTGAAACGACAGAGGGCTACGGCTGGTTTTTGGCGAAAAACCTTTAACGTAACGAACTTGATATCGCTGAAGGAACCTCATACCTTTTTATAAAAATATAGTGGCGAAAACCTGTGCTAAAGAGGTCACTCCCGGTGAAGGGATCTCGGCTCTTTCATCGTGGAATGAGGTGCAGGATATTCCAACTGAATACCGCGATGCAAAGCAACATGTAATCGACTATAGTGAAATTATTACCCTGATGCAAACTTCTGCCCAAGGGGTCACTCCCGGTGAAGGGATCTCGGCCCATGTCTCGTCGAATGAGGTGCAGAATATTCCAACCGAATACCACTATGCAAAACAAAAGAAAATGTCTTTGTAATAACACTTTTTAAAACTGTTCCAACAACGTCCAAACAGGTTTGTTTTCCATTGCATCGATCAGAATCAACGCAGTCCCATCAATTAATCACACCAGAAAAGAACGAAAATAAATGTACGTATATGTCATCCGCATTCATCACTGGGTCCCGTCATCACCCGTTAGGTTACTTAACTAACGACAGAGCGGGGACTGGACTAGCGCAGGTGCAAAACATATACAACATCTACTAGTATATATACCAATATACAATAATCGCTCCAGGCGTGATAAATGCAACATTACAGAAAAGTAGTAAGCATCACAGAACAATACAGATAATCTGGGATCCCCTGCTTTCACAGAGCCGCTGCTGAAACCAGACGTTCCCCTGGTCGTGTGGATAGCTTGTGCAATGAAAACATGGACCCCTACGAGCGCGGCAAGTTACCCGCCAAAACCTGAAGCGAGGCATCCCCCTACAACAAAGTGAATGGACCACCCAGCACTTCACGGAATCCGGTAACTTGGGCACTCCATCTTGGGTCAACCTGTACCCCTACGAGTGTGGCGAATAGTCTGCCAATTCTAAAGTGAGGCCCCTTTGCCTCTCAAAGCCATGAGATGTGGACCCGTTGCCCTCCAGAACCCAGCTATCCGTGCGCTCCGTCGCGGGGTAAACCTAGTACAGAAATGAAAAATATGTACAACGGATACATCGACCTCAGCCCGGTCGTGCCCCAAAAGAATATTATACAAACAGGCAGTGATGGCAGTCCACATATTGGACGCTCGACCCGCAATATCAAATGTACAAATAAATCCAAACTGCACTACCATTGCACACAGCTATCCACCACGACAAATCTGCAACATCACAGCACAACACAGAACATCAACGTGAATGTCACGTTCGCAAACCCGTCTAAAAGAGCTATAGCAATTAGACGCAATTTACCGCTCGAATGACATTCACGGTCGGAGATATAATGTAAGTACTGTAAACTAACAAGTTTAAAATTCCGATCGACAAAACTTCCCGAAGTGGGCCCCAAGTACAACTACAGTACTCAAATAAAATCTGGGCCCAAACAAAATATTCCAGAAACCACAATTCCCCATGAAAGACACTACTGTAGAAAAATGGTACTCTGTTGCTCCAAAATGGCGGCGGAACTGCGGCCAAACCATGGTTTGTGCGGCGGTTCCGCGGCAGTACTATGGAGACAGTGGACCAAATTTCTACAGTATTCTTAAAAAAACCTGATCGATTTTCTAAGATGCTCAAAATGATTTTTAAACGACAAAACAAAATCGACAGAAACTTTAACATTGAAATCGCGGTTTTGGAAATTTCGTTCGATCGATATTTTAAACACGTTAGAACAAGTTAGTAAAGGTTAATAGCGTGGCTCTGATACCATGTAAGTCTACTGTAAGTCCACGGTAGCTCCCCGGCCGTCTAACAGACGCCAAATGCGGAACAAAAACTTTTACGACTGGCGCTATCGCGTACTATAACCCGGATCTGCCATTAAAGCTAAACTAACAAACTACAAAGTGGGAAGAAACGTTATACCGAATGATCCGAGTCCTTCGGTCTTCAACCATCATCCCACGCTTGTTGCGGCTGCTCCGATCTCCTGAATCTCTAGTCTTCTCATCCAGGTGGCACCACGTCGACGGATCTTTAAACGGGCTCCCGCCTCTGAACCGAGGCAACTCGGTCGTCAAGTTTGCTAAAAGAGACGACCAAGATGTTGTAGAGAATGAGTAGAACACTTTGTCTCGTTACGTCCAAGGCTATGGACGAACGGTTAATGAAGTTGCCTTTTGGATCGAATGAAAATGAGAGAATGAACTTATGAAATTTCCATGAGGCAAATTTCATATACTTTTTCCAAATCAACAACCATCATCTTTCCTCAAGGGGGCCGGCCATAATACAGAGGGGAGGGAGGTGAGTGTAGGAGAGGGGAAGGTGAGCATAAGATCAATGAAGAGGATGAGTCACATAACACCTTGTATGAATGCATTTAATGAAAACTATGAATCATAACCCTTAGTCATCATATCATTAAATGAACATTTAAAGCACTAATGACTCACTAGCCTAGTCACCATCCTAGTCACCATCTAGAAGCTTCCACACTCATCTCAAGAAAAGATAAATCCGTATTTAACCGAATGTTAAATACGGCCGATAGAAAACTGGAAACTGGCAACTTCCAAAAACGATCCTGAAACGAATTTCAGGATAACCCAGTATCAGTATAAACATACCCGCATTTGTATTACAACCGAATACAAATACTACTGAGACAAAGATATTATATCTACATAGTGTAATACTCGGATCCGGCTTAAACGAAAGCCGACCAGTATTATCTGCCCGAAAAATGACACGTGCGAAAACGCACGTGCATTTTCCGAACCCTGCCATAAAACCATACGGCCTCTAAAACGTTTCGCCTGAACTTGGGAAAGTGTCTGTGGGGGACTCTAATGACTCATCAACACACTGGCACTGGGTATAACCAATAGCACGTCAGAGGTACAAGCTGTACGTAACGGTTGCCTATGTATTGATTGGAAGGGAAGCTGACGAGCGAACTCATCTATAAACCCTACTGAGCCTAACAGTGACAATATCCGTACAGTCCGGTCAGTTCGTCTAAAAAGTATCGCATATCGAGTCTAAGGGGTGGATAAAGTCAGACCCCTAATAACGCGATAAATCGTGTCGGCATGAAGCCCATCACCATCTGAGAAACTACTGATCCAAATCAGTAATTCTCCACTACCTCGGCCGAGGATTTCAAGTGATGGCCATCCGTGTACTGTGCGATATCAACCCCCAATACCGGGAGAGACGAATCCCCGACGATCCGCTCACTGCCTCCATGTGGCTCGAGACTGTACCCAAAAAATACCTGTTTGCACGACTCCTTTGAGCCATGGTAGGGTAGGAATCAGAGCACAGTGGGAACTCACACGAGACAAATGACGATCTCAGGTCGACAAACTAACCTGTACACATGTCACCAGGGAACTGCTATCTGACGATATGTATAATACCAACTAGCATGTTCCCGGCGAGTCCTGTCCGGTGTACTCATAACCCAATGAGCACCTGTATACATCTTAGGTGATCCAACTGACACCAGTGGCTTGTGAGACCGGCCACCGCCCCTCGTCGGGGTCTCGACTGTATACACTAGTCTACTCTGGAGTATCGATGCTCTGTCTCGAAACTCCCACGACTAGGGACCACTTTAAGGATGTGCTTACAGACCCCAGCTCCCACGTATATGATCGCCATCATACTGCTGGCAGTCAAGCAAGAATCCTATGGGCTCTATCATCATGCAATAGTGAACTAAAGCATGTATACGATGATAAAGACAAACCAGATAGCATACTATCATCTCGAGCAAGACTGTCATATCGGTATAGGTCCTGCCTCAATCATTGCAATCACATACCGGCGATCCAATAATTGACTTAAAGGGCACTATCTCCAACATCTACGGTAGCGCCCCGGCCGTCATTTTGACGCCAAACGCGGAACAAAAACTTTTATAACTGGCTCTATCACATACTATAACCCGGATCTTGCTATTAACGCTAAACTAACAAACTGTTAAGAGGTAGAAAGGCTATACCGATCGATCTGAGTCCTTCGGTCTTTAGCCATCATCCCACGCTCCTCGCGGCAACTCTGATCTCTTGTCTCCTCATCAAGGTGGCACCACGTCAACGGATCTTTAAACGGGATCCCACCTCTATACCGAGGCAACTCGGACATCAAGTCTGCTAAAAAGAGATGTCCAAGATGAAGCAGAGAATGAGTAGAATACTTTGTCTCAAACACCCTAGGGTTCTCATCACATGAGAGGATTAGGGTGGAGGTTGAAGAAGATGCTTAGGGTTGGAAATGGTGAACACAAGAAATGAATCAAATGAGCAAAAACCAAGTCCCAAAAATTAACCCCTTGGCTGCCCAAAACATTTGGGTGTGATATATATATGGTTTTCATTTGGAGAAATAAAGAAAATATCTTGTCAAAATATCTCCAACTCAACCCTAAAATATCTCACCCAAAACAAACTCAATTAATTCTCTAATGACTCACTAGATGACTCACTACATGAGTCATTAGTGAACATTCTAGTATTAATGAGTCATAAGAATGAGTCACCCTTTCCAAAGCCAATAATCATTTAAACCAAAATGATTAATCCAAAAAGAAATGCATCTTCTAAAATATTCTCGTAACGGATTACGAGAATACCCCTCACCTGTATATACATACCTGTATCCGTATTCCGACCGAATACGAATACGAGAGACTAAAATATTACGACTCAATATAATACTTGGATCCGGCTTAAACCAAAGCCCACTAGTATTATCTGTCTGAAATATGACACGTGCATAAGTGCACGTGCAATTTCGAACCCTGCCATAAAACCATACGGCCTCTACAACGTTTCGCCCGAACTTGGGAAACTATCTGTGGGGGACTCTAAAGACTCATCAGTACCCTGGCAGTGGGTTTAACCACAAGCACGTCGGCGACACTAGCTGTGCGTAACGGCTGCCCATGTACTGGCCGAAAGGGAAGCCTGATGAGCAAACTCATCCTGGAACCCTACTGAGCCAATCAGTGACAATATACGTACAGTCCGGTCCATTCGTCTATGAGCATCGCATATCGGGCCTAGGGGGCTGGTAACGTCAGACCCCCAAAAGCGGTATAAGTCGTGTCGGAGGGTAACCTTGAACACCCTGAGATACTACTGGAGTACCTACCAGTAAATCCCCTGCCTCGGTCGAGGGCTATGTGTAATGGCTCTCCTAGACACAGCGCGATCTCACCCCCAATACCGGGAGAGACGAATCCCCTGCCGATCCGCTCACTTGCCTCCATGTGGCTCGGGACTGTACCCAACTAAAACCTATTTGCATGACTCCTTTGAGCCATGGTAGGGTAGTAATCAAAGCACAGTGGGAACTCATACGAGATAAATGACGATCTTAGGTCGATGAACTAACCTGTACACATGTCACCAGGGAACTGCTATCTGACGCTAGGTATAATACCAATTAACAAATTCCCGGCGAGTCCTGTCCGGTGTACTCATAACCCAATGAGCACCTATATATGTTTTAGGTGATCCAACTGACACGAATGGCTCATGAGACTGGCCACCGCCCCTCGTCGGGGTCTCGACTGTATACACTAGTCTACTGTGGAGTATCGATGCCTTGTCTCGAAACTCCTACGACCAGGGACCACTTTTAAGGATGTGCTTATGGACTACCCAATTCTCACGTATATGATCGCCATCGAACTGTTGGTAGTCAAGCAGGATCCTAAGGGCTCTATCAACGTGTAATAGTGATCAGTCACCTAAAGCTGTATACGATGATAAAGGCAAACCAGATAGCATACTATCATCTCGAGTAAGACTGTCCTACCGGTATAGGTCCTCCCTCAATCATTGCAATCACGTATCTGTGATCCAATAACTGACTTTGAGGGCACTATATTCAACATTCCCGGCCCATCTTCTTCATAAAAGACAGATTCCAGCTGACTTTTTTTCGATCGCGTGGCTTCTTGGATCCGCTTCGCTGTTTTCGAACGTTATTCCCGGTCTTTACCTTATTGTTGCTTCTACATCGGGCTTTCTTTTTGCCACAAGAGTGTACAGCGGGTTGAAGGTGAAGGGGGTCGTCATCCTCCATAGCCTACTGGATGATACGTTGCGTCCTGGCTCTTTCATAAATGGTCATTTTGCGGCTATGGTCATCCCGAACCTTTTGACTTGCTTCTCTTATTAACTTATCAATCTGTTCTTCTATTGTCGGGTCTGGTATTTTCACGGCGGGATCTCGCTCTGGTTCAACATCAACGCTGTCTGGAAACGCATTCGTTTCTCCACCGGAAATATTTATGATATGGCAGCCATGGAATCGCTCACTTTTATTGGACTGAACGTATCCAAGGCCAGTCGTCTCCATTCTCCCGTTGGGCATCTTCCGCTGAGTCCCGGGAACATCCCAAATCTTGTTATAGAACTGGACTTGTCGAGTAGTCTGTTTGAAGGGTACGCCTTGACGTCTCGATAGCCTTTTCAGTCCCTCTGCGTAATATCTGGACAGACAGATTGGTTGAAGCCTGTCGAGCGCAAGTTCGGCACCGTGCCATACTTCTTTCTCCACCTTATTCTCCGTAGATTGGTAGAAAAGGATCGCCTTCTCACTTCTTTGGTGAGGAGGGGCGTAGAAGGTCTACAACTCTTGCACACTGTACGTATCAAGTGTATCAAGTTCTTTGTAATGCCGCTACGAGACCAGGGTAATCTGTAAACTCTGGTCAGCTCCAGCAAAGGTCTGTATTGATGGACGAACGGAGAACACTGCATGGGCCTCGTCCTCAGAGTCACTGCCAAAGACCAGTATAGGAGTGGATAGTTCTGGTCTGTTGCCTTGGGGTTGTCCCAAGTAGACCATCTCTTCATCGTCTTTTGGTTTCGCTCCCGAATATCGGGATAGTGGCGATAGCTTTTTGTTTATTCTTCGGTTTGCGACATATTTCCATGTCTTCGAAGTCTGGTAAGAAGTACATAGCATCTTCATATTTGCGGACTTCATTTACGGAGAATGGGTTCAGCTCTCCTGTAATTGTGTACTCAAGGCCATCCTTGAAGTACTTCATACACTAAAATTGTGTAGAAGGGATGATGTTGTACTCATGTAACCAAGGCCTGCAGAGCAAAGCGTTGTAGCAAGTCTTGGCGTCAATAACATGGATCTTGATGTCAGTGACGAGCAGCCCGAAGCATAATGTCAGTATTACAGACCCGAGCTTTTGTGATGATTGCGAATAGAACCCGGAGATAGAAATTTTGTCCCGAGCCAAGTGCTGAACGTTCATGCAAATCTCCTTCAGTACTCTTACATTGAGAAGGTTGACGGAGGACCCATTGTCAACCAGGATCTTCCATATCTTGATGTCATGGCAATACCCGGTTACATATAGCGGACGGTTGTGCTCGCACGTTCTGAAAAGGAGGTCTTCATCGCTGAAAGTGATATCAGCCGGGTGGACTTCTTCCAGCTCGTCCTTCATCTTTTCTTCTGCAAGGAAGGCTTGAAACTGGTCGGTCTCTTGTAACGCCTTGATCAGGGAATCTCGTGCCTCTTTAGATAAGAGAAGGGCATCCAAAATATTCAATTGTGAGGGTATCTTCCTCATATGTGCAAGGAAATTGTAATCCACCTTGTTCTTCTTGGGCGGGTCCTTGGCTGTGAGCTCTTCGGCGATTATATCATCAAGGGATATCTCCTCAGAGACCTTTTCCTTCCCCTTGTCTCTTTTGCCCGAACCTTTGTTTGAGAGTCCGAGATTCTTTTCGGGCAGCGTACGGTTACGTAGCTGAATGCTCTCACAGTTCCTCATTTCATCTTCTTTTTCAGAGGTAGATTCCTTGAAGAGAGGGTCGAGGGCTATTTCTTCATCAGAATCGCTCCCGAAGGTAAGAACCTGAGGCTTTGCTTTTGTCGGGATGGCATCAATCATATGACAGTTACCGGCGTTCCTTCATGCTCATCTGCCGTGCTTCTCTGTTCCCGACGGGCTTTGCGCTTTACCCACTTAAAGTGTTGTTGGTGGCAACGTATCCCTGCCACCACTTCTTGAAGGCATTGCACTCTTCAGTAGGGTGTGTGACCTTCCGATGACACAAGCGGTATTTCGGATGGACATCCGGTTCGTCGGGGCATGTATTCCCGGAAGTATTTTCTTTGGAAGGTGGCAGCTTCATTCCCATTGACAGAGCTTTGGCGAACTGCTTCCTTATCTTGATTCTTCTCCTGCTGGTGGCAAGGGCACTTTGATTCGGTTGAGATACTTTATGGCTTCTCATCACCGGAGCTTTTTTGGCCTGACACCGACGCTTAGCCTTTTTGTAAATGGCCGCCTCACGTTCTCGATCAACTTTGCTCTTTTGAAGAGCTTCGTTCAACAACTTGTCGATGAGGTCATCTGACGGTTCCATGGATTCTGGCTCTGGATCTGCCCCCGGTATCCCTACGTTAGGAGCTTCATTGCCGTTTATCGACGAGTGAGAGGTCATGTGGCAGCTCCCCACATACTCCTCGGGTTCTTCTGACGAGTTGTCTCCTTCTTCAATGTCACTGTCTCCGTTCTCAAGAATATGCTTGAGAAATTCTTCCAGTGTCATGACCCGCAGGGTACGGAACGTGACCGGCACTTAAGTTACAAAACGTCTCAAGGCGTCCGTAAATAAGTAAGCCGAAGCCTAGAAAACAAAACCGGATTTAGAAATAGAGTGAAGGAAAACCAATTTACTTAAAACACTTTACTCCATTAACCCACATCAAGTCCTTTTTAAAACAACTTTCCCCTTCTATTTTCCAAAAATTCCGGCAGAGTTTCCTTTGTAAAATAAGCTCCCAAACGGGTACAAACAGGAATATAAGTGAATCACAGGAAAATGGCATCCCCAAGCGGGAGCTAGATCTTCGCCTCAAGGCAGTCACAAATCCCACGCAATGTAAAATAACAATGTGCATAAATAAGCATGAAGCACAAGTAAAATAACATGTCGACTCAAGTGAGCTCGACCCCACATAACATAAGATCCACAAGTCTCACAACCTCCTCTCTAGGTCAATATACAATAATCTAAATAAAACTGGTATAACTGAAACAGTAGAAGATGGAGTACTCTAGATACAATGGACATATATATAAGGTGGTACAAAACGATAACAACCCACCTATGAGCAAAAACCTCGAATCCAGGCAAAAAGGGCAAAATGAGCTAAATTGTCCGCCGCTACAGTACTGATGGAGCGGACCTGCAGAAAAGCTGTGGCACAACGGGGGTGAGTTTCCAACTCGTGAGTAATAAATAACATCTACAAAAGCTATCGCATGCATGCACACAAGTATCCTAGCATCTCTAAAACAGGTATGGCTATATGTACTAACAGGTATGTATGTCACATGAATATACTAGCAGGTATGTATGCCACATAAAGGTACTAGCATGTATGTATGCAACATGAATCAACTGTGATCTCAATAGGTATATATAAGGATCATTCTATCTCTTTTTGTTTTTGAAACTCTTTTAAAATGTCAGCATAATACTCATAGAATCAACAAAAATCTGTGTCCAGCAACGACACCTCAAAACTGTCTCAAATCTCATATATCCATGTCGTAGTATCTCTGGCCTCAGCCGTCCGGCTGACCCATCTCAAATATCCATATCTCATCATCTCGCGGCCCGATCGGTATTCTCGGGATATCCGCCGTGCCAAATAAAGTCACAGGTAGGCAATCCGTCCCCTGCCAGGCTCAACGCCATCATCTGCGATCCTCTTGCTCCGGGGTACCTTACCGGGCCCACCATATACCCATGACGGTTCCTCCACTCCTCGACACGGATCTCGAAAACCACAGCAAACTCATGGTGGACGACACTTTACTATTTTCAAGTTTACTAAATCTATCGGGCGACTTGCGCCATCCAAACGATCGTCCCCCGTAGATGTTAAATCTACTCACCCGTGATCCCGCGCTAGGTGTGTCCGACCACCTGCTTTCCTTTCTCCGCTGCGCTCGAAGTCTCCGCCGACAAACCTAGAATTTACAAAAGTCACCACATAAGGAAAAATCCTGCAAAGCACGGTATATCGATAAAAAGGATACGCGTTCGTGAAACTAAAGGCGCATCCACACGATACGTCGCGACGCGCACAAGCTCACCAGAACCCATTCCGACGTGCTGTGTCGCGCAGCGCGCCACAGAACCACGCGGATCACGCGCGTGTCGCACAAGTCTTAAAAACGTCGATAACTCGCTTATAGCTCCAGATTTTGCCTCTGGGCCAAACATAAAAAGTTACAGATACCAACACCCTAAGCTACCCAGCAGGACCCTACACCCAAAAACCCAACACCCCACCCCCTACTCTGGCCGTAAATTGCGGCCAGATTGAATAAACCGGCGGCCAAGAGTGGGAGGTGGGTCCCCGTGCTCTGTGTGTGTGTCTCTGCTAAGGTCACTGTGCTACAGTCTTCACAATTTTATTTTTAAAGGTTCGGGTCAACAGCAGATCTTACAGAGGCTTAAAAGTCGCTAAAATTGCTAAATACGCCAAGTCGGACAAATCGAGTATTTTTATGAAATCTGGGACTAAACTTGGTTGATCTAGTCTCAACAGCACTTACTAAAGTTACTCTAACCATCAAAACCATCACTTTGCCAAAACTCACTTGATTTACCCAAAATTAACACTAAAACATATAATAAACACTAATTTAGCTAAATAACCATAACTTTAGCAAATATAAGTCGGGTTGAGGGGGTTATACCTCTAGAGATCCTAGAAGAAGGAGAAGAGGAGAGGAAGAAGGGTGTGTGCTGCTGAATTGCTGCTGCTACAGCTCCAAGTGCTCAATTCTTTTGCTGCTGTGTGCTGTTGCTGCTCACTGCTGATGCTGTTCTGTTTGTTGCTGAAGCTGCTGCTGTTTTTATTTTTTTTGTTAGCAGTTGTAGTTGCAGCAGCAGGAGTTTTTTTGTGGCTGTTGG
This sequence comes from Agapanthus africanus, assembly GCA_030015575.1. Taxonomy (NCBI): domain Eukaryota; kingdom Viridiplantae; phylum Streptophyta; class Magnoliopsida; order Asparagales; family Amaryllidaceae; genus Agapanthus; species Agapanthus africanus. Next base: position 562,184,272 of record CM057344.1, read on the forward strand.
AGGGTGTGGTGCTGGTATGAGGGGTTAAGTAGCTGTTGTATTGTGATAGTGGGGCTGGTTAGGCTGATGTTGATGATGGTGTTGTTGCTGATGTAGCTACTGCCATTGGTTTTTGGTGGCTGAAATGAGTAGAAATTGGGCTGATGTGTGTGTGAGTGAGAAGGATGTGAGAGGTAAGTAAAAGTTTTGAAAGGAATGGAGTGTGACACAATCCTAGGGCCACCATTCTCTCACTCTCATTAAATGCTACATGACACCCATCATAATCTCCCTTTCTCATCACAAGACAACCTTAACCCTAATCCATTTTAAAAACTAAAACTATCTAATTAATCTAATTAGCTTAACCAAGTGTGTTAGGCCATCATGGTTGCTTAAACATGGTTAACCCACCAAGCACACCTAACTTGGTAACCCTAGATTTAACCCTAGTTAACGTGCATAAGTGTGTGCGGTCGAGATAAAATTCTAATAAAATATCCGTAAAACCAGATAAATTACTAGAAACCTGTTTTGGTAAACTTTTTACCAAAAACCCCACATTAATACACAATTACCACTAAACACAAACTCAGGTGTTGCTGTCTTCCCCCCTTAAGAAAATTCGTCTCCGAATTTTAAAAATATAGAACTACGCGTACCTTCAAAAAGATGAGGGAATTTCTTCCGCATCTCTCCCTCGGCCTCCCAAGTGATCTCCTCACCATTTGGGCTGCGCCAAAGAACCTTCACCGACGGCAGGACCTTCGATCGAAGTTTCTTCACTTGCCGATCCAATATCTCTACTGGCTGCATGGTGAACGAAAGGTCGGGCTCAAGCTGAACGGTCTGATGCTGAATCGTGTGGGAAGGGTCATGAAGATATCTGCGTAGTATTGACACGTGGAAGACGGGGTGAACATCTGAAAAGCCAGGTGGAAAAGCCAAACGATATGCAACAGCACCGACGCGCTCGAGGATCTCGAAGGGACCCACAAATCTGGGGCTAAGCTTTCCCTTTTACCTAACTCGCATCACGCCCTTCATTGGAAAGACCCTCAGAAAAACATGATCGCCAACTGCGAACTCTAATCTGCGACGGTGCCTGTCTGCATACGATTTCTGCCTGCTCTGAGCTGCTCTCATCCGATCTCGAATCAACTGTATTTTCTCGGTCGTCTCCTGCACGATCTGCGGCCCTAAAATACTGCTTTCGCTCAGCTCAGTCCAGCATACGGGCAATCTACATCTTCTCCCATACAAAACCTCGAAAGGTGCCATCTGAATAGTATCCTGGAAGCTGTTGTTGTAGGAGAACTCCACTAGAGGTAAATGATGATCCCAGCTACCACCAAAGTCCAAAATGCACGCTCTGAGCATGTCCTCGAGAGTCTGAATAGTCCGCTCTGACTGGCCGTCAGTCTGCGGATGAAATACAGTGCTGAAACTCAAACGGGTACCCAACGCCTCCTGAAGTCTCTGCCATAGTCGGCTGGTAAACTGGGTGCCTCGATCTGACACTATACAAGTCAGTACGCCATGCAATCGCACGATCTCGTCGATGTAAATCTGGGCATACTGAGCAAAACTGAAAGTGGTCTTCACTGGCAGGAAGTGAGCCGCTTTCGTCAATCGATCCACGATCACCCAAATGGAGTCATACCCTCGACTGGTCCTGGGTAGACCCACAACTAAGTCCATCGAAATCTGCTCCCATTTCCACTCCGGAATGGGCAAAGGCTACATTTCTCCTGCTGGCCTCTGGTGCTCGGCCTTGACTTGCTGACAAGTCAGGCATCTTGATATGAAGTCCGTGACATCACTCTTCATCCCGTCCCACCAATAGACATCTCTCAAGTCGCGGTACATCTTGGTGGAACCTGGATGAACGCTGTATATAGATCTATGCGCCTCCTCAAGAATCTCACGTCGCAGTCCCTCCGAATCTGGTACGCACAATCGAGTCCTAAATCGTAGTACTCCCTGATCGTCGATCACGAACTCGGAATCTCTGCCCTGCCTAATCTGCTCCATGATCTCTGAAAGACGGTCATCACTGGGCTGTGCCTCTCGAATGCGGTCAAGTAACTGCGGACGTGCACGACCATGCGCAAGCTGTCCTCCTGTCGGAGTGAACTCGAACTCAACTCACCCGTCGCATAAAATCTGCCAATCTGCTGACGACTGCTTCTGTACTGTGCTCAGACACAATAGACTACTCCCGGGCCTCCTGCTCAAAGCATCCACCACTACATTAGCCTTGCCCGGGTGGTACAAGATCTCACAGTCATAGTCTTTCACCAGTTCCATCCAATGGCGCTGTCTGAGGTTCAGATCTCGCTGCTGAAATATATACTTTAAGCTCTTGTGATCAGTGAATATCTGGCACGACCCGCTGTATAGGTAGTGTCGCCAGATCTTAAGTGCAAAGACCACTGCAGCCATCTCCAAATCGTGAGTGGGGTAGTTATGTTCATGTTTCTTCAACTGCCGTGAAGCATACGCGATCACCCTGTCATGCTGCATCAATACGCACCCTAGCCCTACCCGTGAAGTGTCACAATAGACCACAAATCCGCCTGATCCTGAAGGCAATGATAATACCGGCGCCGTAGTCAAACAAGTCCGTAGCTACTGAAAACTGTGCTCGCACTCCTCCGTCCAAACGAAAGGAACTCCCTTCCGGGTCAAACCCGTCAAAGGTGCAGCAATACGGGAGAAATCCTGAACGAATCGCCTGTAGTAGCCCGCCAGGCCTAGAAAACTATGGATCTCCGTAACTGATGTCGGTCTGGGCCACTGCTAAACAGCGTCAATCTTCTTCGGTTCTACACATATGCCATCTCTTGTAATCACGTGACCCAAGAAACCAACGCTGTCCAACCAGAAAGCACACTTGGAAAATTTTGCGAAAAGCTGATGCTCCCTCAGAGTCTGTAAGGTAATCCGCAAGTGTTGTTCGTGCACCTCTCGGCTGCGGGAATACACCAAAATATCATCAATGAACACTATGATGAATAAGTCGAGATACGTCCTGAAGGTACGGTTCATCAAATCCATGAATGCAGCTGGGGCATTGGTGAGTCCGAACGACATCACCAGAAACTCATAGTGGCCATAGCGCGTACGAAAAGCTGTCTTCGGTATATCCTCCTGTCGAACTCGTAGCTGATGGTATCCTGATCGCAAGTCGATCCTCGAAAAATATCCTGCCTCCTAGAGCTGGTCGAACAAATCATCGATGCATGGCAAGGGATATATGTTCCGCACGGTAACTTTGTTCAGCTGGCGGTAGTCGATACACAAGCGCAAACTTCCGTCCTTCTTCTTGACAAACAGGACCGGAGCACCCCATGGAGAAACGCTGGGTCAAATAAGTCCCTTATCTAACAAATCTTGCAGTTGAACCTTCAACTCACTAAGCTCCGCCGGGACCATTCGATAAGGCGGTATAGAAATAGGCCCCGAGCCGGGGATCAAATCAATACAGAACTCAATGTCGCACTCAGGCGGCAATCCTGGCAGCTCATCAGGGAAAACATCGGGGAACTCACATACAATCGGAACCTGGTCCAATGGAACATCTGTAGCTCTAGTATTGCAAACATAGGCTAGAAATTCCCGACATCCTTTCCTCAACAGCTGATCAGCGCGAAGGGAAGAAATCAGCATGTGAGGGGTGGCAGTCCCCCTGCACAACAAAAGTCGGCTCGCCGGAAAACAAAATCTAACCGTCTTCTCCCGTCAGTCCACAGACGCATAGCACGTGGCTAACCAATCCATGCCCAAAAGAACGTCGAAGTCCAACATTTCAAGAAGGATCAAGTCGACAGGCAGCTCTCTCTCGCCAATACAGACAATACAGGATCGGAACACGTGCCTAGCAACAAATGACTCTCCCACAGGAGTGGTCACAACAAGCGGCTGATCAAGCAAACCGGACTCTCTACCCAGACTTGGCATGAAGTGTGTGGAAACGTACGAGTCCGTAGATCCGGAATCAAACAACACGTGTGCATCAACGGAACATACAGATAGGGTACCTGTCACGACAGCATTGGATGCCTGTGCATCCCGCGGTGTCAACGCAAATACTCAGGCCTGACCTCCACCAATAGCGGGCTGACCTCGGCCTCGGCCTCTGCCTCCTCATCCTCTCTGGATAGGTCCGCCGCATCCACGGCCTCTGGGTGCACCTAACTAGCGGGGAGTATTGCCTATGGCAGGTAGTAGAGCTCTCTGAGAAGGGGGCGGTGATGGTGGTAGGGTCACATGTGGAACTGCCGCCGCTCCCTGTCGTCTCGCCGGGCAGTCTCTGATACGGTGGTGCGGAATCCCGCACCCAAAACATCATGGCGACGTTGGTTGTCCCTGTGGATATGAACCATACAACTGACCTCGTCCAAACCCCCTGCCAGCCCTATCTCTCGGAACGAATCTGGCATGCTGCCTCTGATCTGGCGTGCCGGTACGAATCCTCTTCGGCTCGGAAACGGTCGAAGTCGCTGAAATACGTGCCTCCATCCGCAACGCCGTATCCATAGCAGCTGAATAAGTGTCGAAATGCAGGGCGCCAATGGCAAGATATAGCTGGGCATCAAGTCCCAGTACGAACCTCTTCACCCTCTTCTCTTCGGTAACCACCAAATACGGAGCATACCTAGATAACTGCATGAACTGGACGTCATACTCAGACACCGTCATCCCTGGGGTGTTGATCTAGGCCTCAAAACTACGAGCTCTGGCGTCACGAATGCTCTCCGGAAGGAAATGAGCTAGAAAGACTGCTGTAAACTCGGTCCAAATCATAGGGGGTAGACCTGTAGCTCGCCCTCTCAAGACTGACTCCCACCAGGTCTGTGTGAGACCATCTAGTCGGAAACTCGAAAGCTCTACCCATCGATCATCAGAACACCTCAGTGAACGGCAAATCCAGGCTAAACTGTCAAGGAACATCTACGGGTCCTCTGCTACATCGGTGCCCGTGAAGACTAGAGGTCACAGCCTCATGAAATCCTGCAGCGATACTGGGATGGACACGGTAGTAGTGGTAGAAGCAGGAATCATGGTCGTCTGGGATATGGTAGGTACGTCCTCCGGCCTCGGTGCACGACCGGCCGCTATTAAAGGACCCCACCATCTGTCGCAACTCCCGCATGCCTCCCATCATCTGCCGCAACTCCTCCATACCGGACTCCAGCCTATCCATACGGCCTGGGGAAGGTGGATCAGTCTGTCCCTGTGGCGTAGGCATGCCACCCTGCTCAGTCCTCGTCTCAGACAAGCCAGCTCGAATCTCATCTCGGGCGGCAGCCCTCTGTGCCCTCGTAGCCCTCTGCGGCATAGTGACTGGTACAGGAAACAGTACAATAAGATCGGTGCAATAGAATCATAGGATACACGGAATTGAAGAAGGAATTTCAAGCAAGTATATCCTAAAGTCACTTAGGCGGAGTACCGCATCACATGTATGTCGCGGACATACGCACGCTACATTACCCTGCTTAAGTCACTTACTCCATCTACTAAGGGTCATCCTACACTCGGAAGGGTAAAACCTATCGCTCTGATACCAACGTTGTCACGACCCGCAGGGTACGGAACGTGACCGGCACTTAAGTTACAAAACATCTCAAGGCGTCCGTAAATAAGTAAGCCGAAGCCCAGAAAACAAAACCTGATTTAGAAATAGAGTGAAGGAAAACCAATTTACTTAAAACACTTTACTCCAACCCACATCAAGTCCTGTTTAAAACAACTTTCCCTTTCTATTTCCAAAAATTCCGGCAGAGTTTCCTTTGTAAAATAAGCTCCCAAACGGGTACAAATAGGAATATAAGTGAATCACAGGAAAATGGCATCCCCAAGCGGGAGCTAGCTCTTCGCCTCAAGGCGGTCACAAATCCCATGCAATGTAAAATAAAAATGTGCATAAATAAGCATGAAGCACAAGTAAAATAACATGTCGACTCAAGTGAGCTCGACCCTACATAACATAAGATCCACAAGTCTCACAACCTCGTCTCTAGGTCAATATACAATAATCCAAATAAAACTGGTACAACTGAAACAGTAGCAGATGGAGTACTCTAGATACAATGGACATATATATAAGGTGGTACAAAACGATAACAACCCACCTATGAGCAAAAACCTCGAGTCCAGGCAAAAAAGGCAAAATGAGCCAAAGTGTCCGCCGCTACAGTACTAACGGAGCAGACCTGCAGAAAAGCTGTGGCACAACGGGGGTGAGTTGCCAACTCGTGAGTAATAAATAACATCTACAAAAGCTATCGCATGCATGCACACAAGTATCCTAGCATCTCTAAAACAGGTATGGCTATATGTACTAACAGGTATGTATGTTACATGAATATACTAGCAGGTATGTATGCCACATAAAGGTACTAGCATGTATGTATGCAACATGAATCAACTGTGATCTCAATAGGTATATATAAGGATCATTCTATCTCTTTTTGTTTTTGAAACTCTTTTAAAATGTCAGCATAATACTCATAGAATCAACAAAAATCTGTGTCCAGCAACGACACCTCAAAACTGTCTCAAATCTCATATATCCATGTCGTAGTATCTCTGGCCTCAGCCGTCCGGCTGACCCATCTCAAATATCCATATCTCATCATCTCGCGGCCCGGTCGGTATCCTCGGGATATCCGCCGTACCAAATAAAGTCACAGGTAGGTAATCCGTCCCCTGCCAGGCTCAACGCCATCATCTGCGATCCTCTTGCCCCGGGGTACCTTACCGGGCCCACCATGTACCCATGACGGTTCCTCCACTTCTCGACACGGATCTCGAAAACCACAGCAAACTCATGGTGGACGACACTTTACATCACTAGAAAACCGCAACCTTTTTATATTTTAAAAGATCATAAGTTGTAATTTTGCGGTTTTCCCCGAAATCCAGAAATATCATAAAATCTCAAGAAATCATCATAGGTGCATATGTCAATAATAATGAATGCATATGATATCAATGTTCAAGTTGCAATGTATGATTTATAACTAGGCATGAACAGATGATATCAGGGTGTATATGCACGAGAATAGCAATTCTATGATTTCACTTTAAAGATTTATAGCAATAACACATGTCTAAGCATCAATTTTTAACATGTTTCAGATTACAAGTTATCTAGTGTCGTGACATGGCAATTATCAGGGCGTGTGTATACACATGAATAGTGCTCGTGCTGCATATAAAATCCTGATAATGGTGCATGTGTCTTTCAGAATGAGTTTGCGCATATGGGTACAACATATAGATCCTAACTGCAGCAATTATCATGCAAGTATTATTATTTCTAATGTCACAAGTAAATGTTAAAGTTTACTATTTTCAAGTTTACTAAATCTATCGGGCGACTTGCGCCATCCAAACGATCGTCCCCCGTAGATGTTAAATCTACTCACCCGTGATCCCGCGCGAGGTGTGTCCGACCACCTGCTTTCCTTTCTCCGCTGCACTCGAAGTCTCCGCCGGCAAACCTAGAATTTACAAAAGTCACCACATAAGGAAAAATCCTGCAAAGCACGGTATATCGATAAAAAGGATACGCGTTCGTGAAACTAAACGCGTGTGCACACGATACGTCACGACGCGCACAAGCTCACCAGAACCCATTCCGACGTGCTGTGTCGCGCAGCGCGCCACAGAACCACGCGGATCACGCGCGTGTCGCACAAGTCTTAAAAACGTCGATAACTCGCTTATAGCTCCAGATTTTGCCTCTGGGCCAAACATAAAAAGTTACAGATACCAACACCTTAAGCTACCCAGCAGGACCCTACACCCAAAAACCCAACACCCTACCCCCTACTCTGGCCGCAAATTGCGGCCAGATTGAATAAACCGGCGGCCAAGAGTGGGAGGTGGGTCCCCATGCTCTGTGTGTGTATCTCTGCTAAGGTTACTGTGCTACAGTCTTCACAATTTTATTTTTAAAGGTTCGGGTCAACAGCAGGTCTTACAGAGGCTTAAAAGTCGCTAAAATTGCTAAATTACGCCAAGTCGGACAAATCGGGTATTTTTAGGAAATCTGGGACTAAACTTGGTTGATCTAGTCTCAACAGCACTTACTTAGGTTACTCTAACCATCACAACCATCACTTTGCCAAAACTCACTTGATTTGCCCAAAATTAACACTAAAACATATAATAAACACTAATTCAGCTAAATAACCATAATTTTAGCAAATATAAGTCGGGTTGAGGGGGTTATACCTCTAGAGATCCTAGAAGAAGGAGAAGAGGAGAGGAAGAAGGGTGTGTGCTGCTGAATTGCTGCTGCTACAGCTCCAAGTGTAGGGTTCCTAGACACGCTAATGAAGTCTCACAAGGCATCAATCATGCCAATTTCAAATTTTACGGTGCCGAGAAACCCTAGACTAGATCGTCGGCTTCGTGCCGAAGATGATCTACGTCGAGGCAACACAACTTCAAGCTCCGACTTCACAAATTTGTGAAACTTGTGAAGAAAACACCCAAAACAACTTGGCAAGAGGTAGAGGGTGAAGAAATAAGATGTGTGTTCACTTTAGAATTGGATTTCTCACTTTAGAACTCAAGTTGCCATTGATGGCATCAAGCTTTCTTTCTTGAAGAAGAAGGAGAGAATGAAGCTAGAATATGATAAGTGTTAATTAAAATTGAAAAGTAAATGAATACTTATCATATACTAACTAGGGTAGAGTGTAGAGAATAGACCATGGTTACTTGGATGGGTTAGGGTTAAGCATGAAGACAAGAATGGTTATGAAGTCAAAGCTTCATGAAGCTTCAACTAGAAACAAATAAAGCCACCATTCTTATCTAAATCATTTCCAAAAAAATAAATGAACAAATAAATAAATAAATGAATATGCAAAACCCTAATCATCAAATTAACCATGGTTTAATTCTATACACTTAACTATATGATCAAGTATCATCAAACATGATACAAATATGTGCACAAAAGTATATCACATATACTTCTTGCACATCAAGTGAGAAAATCCATTTAAAGTGAACCAATACTAGTTAATGCAAAATAATATATCAAATATATAATTATACATTAAATCATTAAATCAACACTTGATTTAACGATCCGGTCATATCGCATATAACCGACTAGTATCCTATGTATCGGCTTATCGAATCAATCCTTGATTCGATATCTAGGTTATATCGAATATAACCAATTGATACATCCATCGCGAGAATGAAATACGGTATCACATACACGCATTATTCTCGGTCCTGCACATATCTCATATGCGCTCCTATTTCGTTTCGCTTGAGCCAGGAAACCTCTGTGTAGGACTCTAAAGACTCGTCAATACGCCGGTAGCAGATGATGATCATATCAAGCACCCACAAGCCGCAAGCGGTCTGCTAAACGTAACGGCCATCTGGGTATTGATCGATCAGAAGATCGACGAGCTAGCCCGCTCACACTCCTGTGAATCCAACCAGTAACACTTACCGTACAGTCCGGTCTGTTCGTTTGATATGTCGCATATCAAATCTAGGGGTGGTAAACGTCAGACCCCAATAACCGATAAGTCGTGCCGATGTGAGGCTCATAACGGGTCGAGAAACTACTGGTAACACTTACCAGCAAATCTCTGATCAGCCCTGGCCAGGGACTTCCCTGTTACGGCCAATCGAGCACTGCGCAACATCAACCCCCAATACCGGGAGAGACGAAACCCCTCCTATCGCTCATTGCCTCCATGTGACTCGGGACTGTACCCAAAGACCACCATTTTGCACGCCCTCATGGACGTGGTAAGGTGGAGATCAAAGCACAGTGGGAATCACACAAGACTCTATGACGATCTCGGGTCTACAGACTAACCTGTACAAGTGTCACCTGAGAACTGCCATCTGACGTGAGGTATAATACCATCTGGGAGTTCTCGGCGAGTCCGTCCAGTATACCCAGTCTCCACTGAGCACCCGTACACCATCTCTGATGTCAAACACCAATGGATATGGGATCATCCATCGCCCATCTCATGGGTCGAGAAGCGTATACGCTAGTCTACACTGGTATATCGATGCCCCGTCTCGATACACCCACGACTAGGGACCTTGAAAGATGTACCTATGGACTACCATGTCCCCACTAGTATGATCTGCATCAGAGTCCAGGTAGTCAAGTACACATCCTAAGGGCTTTACCAACATGTAACTATAAGACAGTATAAAGAGACAAGTGTACATGTTAAGATAAAGAGTAACCAGATAGCATACTATCATATCGAGCAAGAAAGTCATGTCTATATATGTCCAAGCATCCAATATAATATACATCATCTGTACAATACTGGCCTCTAGGGCATACATACAACTAACAATCTCCCACTTGCACTAGGGCCAGCTGCTGTAGTATCGCATACCGAGCATCCCGAAGAGTCTCTCAAACTGTATCTGGGGAATGGCCTTCGTGAGTGGATCCGCCGTGTTGTTCTTCGTGTCAACCCTCCTGACCTCGATCTCCCGGCGATCAACTATCTCCCGGATCAGGTGATACCGCCTCAGAATATGCCTAGATCGCTGATGGGACCTGGGTTCCTTGGCCAAAGCCACTGCTCCATTGTTATCGCAATACAAAGGTATTGGATGCCCAATGGATGGAACCACTCCAAGTTCAGTAATGAACTTCTTGATCCAGACAGCCTCTTTAGCAGCATCGTTGGCAGCGATGTATTCAGCCTCCATCGTCGAGTCTGCCACGGTTTCCTGCTTGGAACTCTTCCAGCTAACCGCCCCTCCGTAAAGGGTGAAGACAAAGCCCGACTGCGACTTAGAGTCGTCCTTATCACTCTGGAAGCTCGAATCGGTAAAGGACTCCACTTGGAGTTCTCCGTTACCATACACCAAGAGTATCTCTTTAGTCCTTCGTAAGTACTTGAGAATGCTTTTCACAGCTGTCCAGTGACTCTCTCCAGGATCAGCTTGATACCTGCTCACTATACTTAGTGAGTTTGCTACATCGAGTCTGGTACATAGCATCGCATACATGATAGAGCCTACAGCCGAAGCATAGGGTATCCCTTGCATGCGAGCTCTCTCCAAATCAGTCTTGGAAGACATCTCTTTGGAGAGAGTGACTCCAGAGATCGTGGGCAAGTTCCCACGCTTGGATTCTTCCATACTAAACCTCTTTAGTACGGTGTCAATGTACCTGGATTGGGACAATCCCAAAATCCGTTTGGATCTATCTCTATAGATCCTGATTCCCAATATGCAGGAGGCATCACCAAGATCTTTCATTAAGAATCTTTGTGATAAGAAGAGCTTGACCGATTGCAGCATAGGAATATCATTTCCTATCAAGAGTATGTCGTCTACGTACAATACGAGGAAGACAACCTTACTCTCTGCCACCTTCTTGTAGATACAAGGTTCATCTGGATTTTTGACGAAATCAAACTCTTTGATAACGACGTCAAAGCAGATGTTCCAACTCCGCGATGCTTGCTTTAATCCATAAATGTATTTAAGCAGCTTGCACACCTTCCCGCTGCTCCCACTGTCTACGAAGCCCTCTGGCTGAGTCATGTACACGCACTCTTCTAAATCACCATTTAGAAAGGCGGTCTTAACATCCATTTACCAGATTTCGTAATCATGATATGCAGCGATGGCAAGCATGATCCGGATGGATTTAAGCATAGCCACTGGAGAAAAAGTTTCGTCATAGTCCACACCTGGTCTTTGACGAAAACCCTTTGCTACAAGTCTAGCTTTGAAAGTCTCCACTTTCCCATCTACACCAAGTTTCTTCTTGAAGATCCACTTGCTCCCGATGGGTTTTACCCCTTCAGGAGCAACTTCCAAAGCCATACTTTGTTGGTGTACATGGATTCCATCTCGGACCGCATAGCATCCAGCCATTTCACTGAGTCCCTACTCATGATGGCCTGCTCGAAGCTAGTTGGGTCATCATCCTCCATGATGCAATCCTCGCTTCCACCGTCAATGAGAAAACCGTAGTATCTCTCAGGTGGACGAGAAACCCTACTAGATCGGCGGAGAGGCTGGGGTTCGTCGGGTACTACTGAATCCTCTGGTTCTACCAAGTCTTCTGTTATAGTTTGTGTCGCTGGAACCTCTTCCAGTTCTACCTCAATGCCACTTGTCTGTTTTATAAGAAAACTCTTTTCTAAGAAAGTGGCATGTCGAGAAACAAACACTTTTTGTTCCTCGGAGTGATAGAAGATATACCCTCGCGAATGTTTGGGATATCCAACAAACTTACATATCACAGACCTTGCCTCGAGCTTGTCCGGATTTTGTGTTTTAACATAGGCCGGACAACCCCATATCTGAATAAAATTAAGACATGGTCTCTTACCATTCCATATCTCATATGGAGTGGTAGGCACTGACTTGGTAGAACTCTATTCAATAGATATGCAGCAGTTTCCAGTGCATATCCCCAGAAGGAAATAGGTAACTTAGCTGTGCTCATCATAGAGCGCACCATATCTAATAGGGTGCGGTTCCTCCGTTCTGATACACCGTTGTGCTGTGGTGTATAAGGAGGAGTAAGCTGAGAGAGAATCACATTCTCTTTTAGATAATCTCTGAATTCGTTGCTTAAGTATTCTCCTCCTCGATCAGATCGAAGGATCTTAATACTTTTGCCCGTTTGGTTCTCTACTTCGGTTTTATATTCTCTGAATTTCTCAAAAGCTTCTGATTTGTGTTTCATCAAGAACACATATCCGAATGTAGAGAGATCGTCAGTGAATATAATGAAGTACGAAGAACCATCCCTGGCATGTGTAAACATAGGACCGCATACATCACTATGTATCAGTCCTAAGAGTTCAGTAACTCTTTCTCCATGTCCCGTAAACGGAGTTTTGGTCATATTGCCTTTGAGACATGACTGGCAAGTGTCATAAGATGAAAATTCAAACGGATTTAAATATCCATCCTTATGCAACTTAGCTAGTCGTGTCGCATTGATGTGACCCAGTCTACAATGCCACAAGAAGGATTCGTTCAGTTCAGAACTCTTCCTCTTGTGTGTGTTTTGTAAATTGAGGACTGTATTTTGATTGAGAATGAATATGCCATTATGTAACGAGCCTGATGCAATCAACTTTTGATCTAGGAATATGTTCATAACATTATCCTTTACTACAAAATTATATCCTCATTTACTTAATAAAGAAACTGATATAATGTTGCACATCATGTTCGGTATATAATAGCATTCATTTAGAATCAGTGTATCACCACTTGGTAATACTAGGTGATATTCGCCAACTGCTTTGGCTGCAACATTTGCCCCATTCCCTACTTGAACGGAATGATCACCTTTTCCCAGTTCTCTACCTTTCCGTAGCCCATGTAACATCTTACATATGTGGGATCCTGATCCGGTATCTAATACCCAGGACGTAGGGTGAACTGAGAAACAGTTCTCAATGACAAACACACCCGAAGATGATGCATCAACATGCATGTTCTTCTTTTGGGCGGTGTGAGAATCCAGATATTCTCCTGTTTCCTGTTCATTCTTATAACACTTATAAGATAGAACGGGCTCAACGTTCCCCTGCACGGTATAACATGCGGGTTCAGTCAATACATCCATATTATTATCTTTATTAGGGCATGAAATGGTCGCTACCTGGAGAGAGAGAGAAGAAAACACTTTAGCGTATGCTCGTGCAAGATCAGATTGGTTATTATCTTATCTAATCAGGATGGCTCCCACTGCTTTTTATCAAATCTTCCTTCAAACCCTAAAAGGAAAGATTAGCCGGGATTAATTACACACTACAAGTTCGCCAATCTTTCAGCCAGGCCAGTGTCGGTACTTTGAGGGAGGTCCCCCGTGCTTTCGCACGAACCTAATTAATGTAAACCTCGTTTTCCCAGAGGCGTAACCTCGTTAACACCTTTCTAGACACCTACTTGATCGGCTAATTGTAATGTGTAAAACTCTCCCAGGAGTAACTCTTACTCGCAGCGGGTATCGGGATCCAACTATCTCATAGAAGGTATGCAATCTCATTGCAAATTTCAACACTTGAAATTCCCGATAATATTTTGCCCCTAGCGTCCTATGACCTTGACGGAGGCCAAACAACCCATAGTCCGCTAGTCAAGTTCAAACCGTCATTTCCTGATTGAATTAAACCCACCCGCACGACCCTTGACGGAGGCCAAACAACGCCGTACGAATACCCTAATCCAATCGCATCATATGCTAGCAGATAAGCACTAGTTAGCTACCGTACACTACGCCTTGACGGAGGCCAAACTACCGCAGCACGAATACTAACTAGTACTTATCTGAAATGACGGAGGGCTACGCAGGTTTTTCATAAAAACCATGAGCGTAATGAACTTGATATCGTTGTAGAATCAAATGAAGTTTTGAAATGGAGTGATTTTGAGGCTTTTCTAGTTTTGCTAAAGGGGTCACTCCCGGTGAAGGGATCGTCGGCCTTTTTCTCGTCGAATGAGGTGCGGGATATATCATATATATCACTGTGCAAAGCAGAAACTATAGAAGCAATCAAAAACAAACCGAGTGTGTAGCATCTGCCAGTTATCGCTAAAGGAGTCACTCCCGGTGAAGGGATCTCGGTCCTTTCCTCATCGAATAAGGTGCAGGGTATATCATATATACCGCAATGCAAAGCAAGAACTGTAGCTACCTGTTTTGTTTAAAATTTGATTCTACAACATCTTAGGTTTCTTTTCTTTCATTAATCACATTAATGAAGTCCCATCATTTAAATACCTAAACATCACAGATAAATACGACGTACACTTATGCCATCCGCATTCGCCTCGATGTCCCCTCGTGCACCGTTAGGTTAGGTAACTAACGATAGAGAAGGGCAGGGCTAGTGCGGGTGCAAAACATAAGTAACGTCTATATAATATATCATATATACTATATACTGTATCTATCACAGAACATCACAGATATCGCAGCAGAAGAAACATATGAAACATTGGATATACTAGGACGTCCGTGTTTTCAATACGAGCCAGTATAAAACACGGATTCCACGGTCGTGATGAATAGCCAATCCCACACCCCTAGACCCCTACGAGAGCGGCAAGCAACCCTGCCAATTCTAGGGTTAGGAGACCCGGACTCGACTCCTCGAGTTGGTCTCCCACTGGACCCCAGAACCCGGTTACTTGTGCTCCCCTCCTTAGGTCTATCCTAATGCGGAAAAGTAAATAATATACAAAAGGTGACGACTTCCGCAACCTGGAAGTGCCCCAATAAAAGAATATTACATACAAGTTTTTACACGAATGAAAATGAAAAACACTCATCTCACATAAAAAAACCCCGGCTATTCAAACACGACAATCCAATATAACATATCCAGCAACACATAACATCACATGTCATCAACGTAAGTAAATATGTGCATCCCAATTGTCGTTGACATATAGCAACGAAACCGGCGATATCACATATTACACTTACGGTCACAGAAAAGAAAGTGTAAAACTACAACAGTTGGAATCCGCAACCTCTTTAGACATCACATGCATAATCAAATGAAATACTTAGACATCACATGCCTAACAGTTATAAACCCCGCATTTTAGTCCCATTATCGAAAACTCTTTTCAATATCAAATGAGACTAAACCGCTAGATTTATAACATTCATTCAGTTATCTCATAACTGTTTATGAATTCCAATTATTGTATCCCATTCCGGATAAATAGAATATATTAAACTTTCCGATCGAACATTCGAACACCCAAGTTTTCCCGAAACCGTTCAACACATGAAATAGGTTCAAAGACATTCACTTCATGCCTCAGTACCAACGGTCCAGCCGTAGAAGGGTCTAGCCAACGCCTCACATGTGGCACGCCGTACTGCCCCAAACCCGAAGGTTCAAAGGGCAGTTCAAGACGGTCACATAATCGAGTTAAGGTTTGTTGTCTTCTAGAGGGACCATCGCATTACTTGCACTACTTAGAACGTCCTTAAACCACACAAAAATCCAACACTTGGATATTTTCCGGCAGGGGAAAAGTTGGGTATTTATATCCGGTCGAACTTTTTAACATATTCTAAAGTCATCCGGAAATACACATAGACGAAATTTGATAATCCGATCGAAACATCGAAGCTCTAAAACACCCCAGAAAATTCAACTCTTGAATAAATATTAAAAATACCCATAAAACTCAGCTGCTGAAATGATGAATTACTGTGCAAAGGAGGAGGGCTGACGTCATCATTAGGCCGCGGAACCGCCGCAGAAGCCATGCTTCTGCCGCGGTTCCGCCGCACACTATACTGTTCATTGGAAAAAATTTGCACCGTAATTCTTAGAATTCCCTGCTGAATTTTTTAAGCATTTTTAATCTTGAAAAATCCCAGTTTTTAGAAAAAGTCCAGAGAGCATGATGTGTTAGGGTTTCGATGCGTATTCGGGTTTCAAACGTCGTCTAGACTTCGCCTAAGGCTCTAGCTAGGCTCTGATACCACTGTAGGATTCCTAGGCACGCTAATGAAGTCTCACAAGGCATCAACCATGCCAATTTCAAATTTTACGGTGCCGAGAAACCCTAGACTAGATCGTCGGCTTCGTGCTGAAGATGATCTACGTCGAGGCAACACAAGTTCAAGCTCCGACTTCACAAATTTATGAAACTTGTGAAGAAAACACCCAAAACAACTTGGCAAGAGGTAGAGGGTGAAGAAATAGGATGTGGGTTCACTTTAGAATTGGATTTCTCACTTTAGAACTCAAGTTGCCATTGATGGCATCAAGCTTTCTTTCTTGAAGAAGAAGGAGAGAATGAAGCTAGAATATGATAAGTGTTAATTAAAATTGAAAAGTAAATGAATACTTATCATATACTAACTAGGGTAGAGTGTAGAGAATAGACCATGGTTACTTGGATGGGTTAGGGTTAAGCATGAAGACAAGAATGGTTAAGAAGTCAAAGCTTCATGAAGCTTCAACTAGAAACAAATAAAGCCACCATTCTTATCTAAATCATTTCCAAAAAAATAAATGAACAAATAAATAAATAAATGAATATGCAAAACCCTAATCATCAAATTAACCATGGTTTAATTCTATACACTTAACTATATGATCAAGTATCATCAAATATGATACAAATATGTGCACAAAAGTATATCACATATACTTCTTGCACATCAAGTGAGAAAATCCATTTAAAGTGAACCAATACTAGTTAATGCAAAATAATATATCAAATATATAACCGGTCATATCGTATATAACCGACTAGTATCCTATGTATCGGCTTATCGAATCAATCCTTGATTCGATATCTAGGTTATATCGAATATAACCAATTGATACATCCATCGCGAGAATGAAATACGGTATCACATACACGCATTATTCTCGGTCCTGCACATATCTCATATGCGCTCCTATTTCGTTTCGCTTGATCCAGGAAACCTCTGTGTAGGACTCTAAAGACTCGTCAATACGCCGGTAGCAGATGATGATCATATCAAGCACCCACAAGCCGCAAGCGGTCTGCTAAACGTAACGGCCATCCGGGTATTGATCGATCAGAAGATCGACGAGCTAGCCCGCTCACACTCCTGTGAATCCAACCAGTAACACTTACCGTACAGTCCGGTCTGTTCGTCTGATATGTCGCATATCAAATCTAAGGGTGGTAAACGTCAGACCCCAATAACCGATAAGTCGTGCCGATGTGAGGCTCATAACGGGTCGAGAAACTACTGGTAACACTTACCAGCAAATCTCTGATCAGCCCTGGCCAGGGACTTCCCTGTTACGGCCAATCGAGCACTGCGCAACATCAACCCCCAATACCGGGAGAGACGAAACCCCTCCTATCGCTCATTGCCTCCATGTGACTCGGGACTGTACCCAAAGACCACCGTTTTGCACGCCCTCATGGACGTGGTAAGGTGGAGATCAAAGCACAGTGGGAATCACACAAGACTCTATGACGATCTCGGGTCTACAGACTAACCTGTACAAGTGTCACCTGAGAACTGCCATCTGACGTGAGGTATAATACCATCTGGGAGTTCTCGGCGAGTCCGTCCAGTGTACCCAGTCTCTACTGAGCATCCGTACACCATCTCTGATGTCAAACACCAATGGATATGGGATCATCCATCGCCCATCTCATGGGTCGAGAAGCGTATACGCTAGTCTACACTGGTATATCGATGCCCCGTCTCGATACACCCACGACTAGGGACCTTGAAGGATGTACCTATGGACTACCATGTCCCTACTAGTATGATCTGCATCATAGTCCAGGTAGTCAAGTACACATCCTAAGGGCTTTACCAACATGTAACTATAAGACAGTATAAAGAGACAAGTGTACATGTTAAGATAAAGAGTAACCAGATAGCATACTATCATATCGAGCAAGAAAGTCATCTCTATATATGTCCAAGCATCCAATATAATATACATCATCTGTACAATACTGGCCTCTAGGGCATACATACAACTAACACCAAGTGCTCAATTCTTTTGCTGCTGTGTGCTGTTGCTGCTGACTGCTGATGCTGTTCTGTTTGTTGCTGAAGCTGCTGCTGTTTTTTTTTTTGTGTTAGCAATTGTAGTTGCAGCAGCAGGAGTTTTTTTGTCGCGGTTGGAGGGTGTGGTGATGGTATGAGGGGTTAGGTAGCTATTGTATTGTGATAGTGGGGCTGGTTAGGCTGATGTTGATGATGGTGTTGTTGCTGATGTTGACACTGCTGTTGGTTTTTGGTGGCTGAAATGAGCAGAAATTGGGCTGATGTGTGTGTGAGTGAGAAGGATGTGAGAGGTAAGTAAAAGTTTTGAAAGGAATGGAGTGTGACACAATCCTAGGGCCACCATTCTCTCACCCTCATTAAATGCTACATGACACCCATCATAATCTCCCTTTCTCATCACAAGACAACCTTAACCCTAATCCATTTTAAAAACTAAAACTCCCTAATTAATCTAATTAGCTTAACCAAGTGTGTTAGGCCATCATGGTTGCCTAAACATGGTTAACCCACCAAGCACACCTAACTTGGTAACCCTAGATTTAACCCTAGTTAACGTGCACAAGTGTGTGCGGTCGAGATAAAATTCTAATAAAATATCCGTAAAACCAGATAAATTACTAGAAACCTATTTTGGTAAACTTTTTACCAAAAACCCCACATTAACACACAATTACTACTAAACACAAACTCAGGTGTTACATCCAGTGTGACTGGGGTCTGCGCTTTTTGGTTGTATTCCTCCAGTGCGTCGATTTACTTTTGCAGACCCGTACGATTGCCGTCGAGCTGCACGGGCTTCTTGGCCTTCTTCTTTTTCTTTAAAGATTTCGGAGTCTTGGCCTAGAGGTTTTACCTATCCTTACCGACTTTCAGCGTTGGCCACGGCTTCAGTATTTCGTAATCTCAGGCTCCAGCGGGCTTTTCTACCAAATTGTAACAACCCTAATTTTCATATACATTTTTCTGTACAAAATTTTTTAAATTTTTTTAATTCATAAAGGAGTATTTTACTCTGAGCACAAGATATATATAATTAATTATTTTTTTTTAAATAATTTCATTTTTAGTGTACATTAAATTGTTTTAAAATTTAAAGTGTACTTTGATATTTAATGCTGCTGATATCATTTTAAGTATCTATTTTTCTGCAATAATTACAAGAAGGAGCTTGTAGCTCATTGGTAATACCTTGCACTGCTGAACCAAGCCACCAGAATTCAAATCCCATGCCCCATATTATTTTTGTATTTATTTTGTTTTATTTTTTTTTGGAAGTCAACGGTAAAAAGGCCATAACTCCCAAAATATGTACTGGACAACAAAAAGTAAAAATACCAAGTTGTTCCTCACGAAAACCCCCAGCCATTGGACCCTTGACTCGGCCCGACTCAGCGCCGCCGGCCGGCGACTCGGCCGACTCGGTCCGGCGCCGCCGGCCGGACTTGGCCGGACGGCCGAGTCACCAACTGAGAAAAGTTGGCTCTTGACTTGGTCAACCCTCTTGCACACTTATTATACCTGGATCGGTTTTGATTTGGCCAATAAATCCCTTTTACTCCTAGGTTTAATGATTTTTAATGAATTTTTATTGTTTTTTATAATTTCTTTTAATATTTTTTATCCTAACCCTAACCCTAGCATAGCCCTATATAAAGACCCCTACCCTCTACCATTTCACCTCACCACTCTAAGTCTACTCTCCCAAATTCTTGAGAACTCGGTACGAAGAGCGAGAAGCGAAGCGCTACCGAAATCGACGACGGATTCCGGCGACCGGATCAGAACCTTCGCGACGTTTTCGACGAATCGACAACCACCACATCCCTTAGCTTCCTTAGCTTGTCCAAACCGTAAGTCCCACCTCTTCTATCTCTCTTTTCTATAAATGTAAAAATACGACTTTTTGGAACCCGACGGAAATCGGACAAACCGATTTCCGATTCGGTTTTTCTATATATTTCCACTTGTCACCTAATACATATTATCTACCCATATTCATGTTGACTATTAATCACCCATAAATCAATTTAATCAAACTTTTTCACATGAAATGATAACTTCTTTGCAAAACCGTATTCCTTTCATAAAAATACCATGAAGTTCATTTTTCTTAGTTTAATTAATTACCTCACTCCTAAATATGTTTATTTTGATCATTAAACTTGTAGAACCCAATTTGAATGAAATTTCACACATAAAATGAGAACGTTTTCGAATACCGTATTCTTGCGTTTTAATACCTTCAAGTTTAATACATCATATTTAATCTCTAAAACTTCATTAAACCTTAAAATAAGTCACGAGGTAATGACCTACCTCTACACACACTCAATATAACCCTAATTGATAGATATCAAAATACAGAATACGAAATTATAAGACTTTTCACTAAAATACCATAATCTTTATAACCTTTATTGAAAGCTTTAAGTTATAAACATTTCTAGATAAAATCTATTAATAAAATGAAAACACAATTGGTCATGGACATCGATCGTTTATCTAAACTGTCTTGTGGTGACTAGGCAAGTGTGTCTAAGGCTAGTGGTTTTTAATTAGGCCCACGACTGTGGTTCCTTCCCCCTTACCTGGCACTTACCTGGCCGCAATTGACGGTGAAGAGGCGATTTGAGGCTTCTAATGACTCATCGTTTAGACCTTAGAAGTAGGCTAGTTGGCTTAGGAAACCCTAACAACTAAAATACGGAAAACTATACTTTTTGCAAATAAATACCTTATATTTATAAAACGTTTTCCCAAATGAAAAGTATTTGTTAAACCTAAGAAAAGCGCCGCTACAACCCACTTTGGAGGAACTTGTTAGGGATAGTACGGTTCATCGTGCACCCGCAGGCTAGTAGTGCGAGATTCAGACCTCCGCAAGGAGCATTCGGTCTCGAAAGGTTAAAAATACGATATTTAGGGAAAATGAGATTTTTTTAATAAAATATTTATATAAAATTATTCATGTGTTAATATATATATAATTATCATTTAAACACCTATTTTATCATAATATAAAGTTTCCACATTTTTCTAAAAAAATTATAAGATTAAAAGTTACACTAAAATACCATGAATTTCAGATAAAACAATTAATACTTTTATTAGGATATATTCACTAGAATAACACAAATAAAATTCACATTCAATATAACAATAAAAACAATTATTAAATACTTGAGGTGTATTTTGAAAACTATACAAAAGTACTTTTTACATAAAACCCCCCTCAAGTTTTACAAATTACAATAAGGCCCCTAGCTAATATTGAACTTCAAATTATCTTCTTTTAGTCTGACTCGGGTTAGAGTCTGACTATTTCTGACTTGAATATGATTCAAGTCAATCTATATTCTTTTATATTCCAACACAATTTGAATACATGAATCCCTGAATCCAATTAACAATATATTCATTTTGACTGAATCAAAGCATGGATATTCATCAATTATCCTGATATTCCATTTTCCTGATTACACAGTTACAACATGTTTACTGATATCATGGTTTTGGTCAGTCATCCAACTTACATATTTCAATACTATAATACTGTTAAAACACTACGGGGTTTAAGGGGTAGATTGGTACGGAAGGTGTTAAAGGTGGCACGAGGTGGTCAGATTAAGACACCTAACCTGAATCATATTGTTGTTGTACCGTGGCATAACGGTTCCTTGTACTTTCCTTTTGCCCTGATCTCTAGCATATAGAGATCCCCCTCGTATACACTGGCATCCTTCTGTACCAAACTACAAACAACAGCGTTACACAATGTTTCATAATATCCGACAATATAACACTTTAGAAAATATATATACTGTTACTCTGTCATTCTCATTCTTCTTATTCTTTGGGACTTACCGAGCGACCTGTTCGCTGACGACATTCTATTTCTTTCTTCTTTAAATGTCGTCAGGTGCGTTGGACCAAGCTGAGATCGAGCCCACCGGTGAAGATTTGGAGCAATTCCAGGAAGATCCAGGCTCTAGATACTGTACCTTATTTCTTTCCACTTTATTTCATTACCTGTTATGCCGCTGTTTAGGCATTGCTTTTCATTCCAGTTGTATTTTCTTTTCCTGCATTGTAAAAAGAATGTTATTAATAAAAGTTGCTGTTATTTCTATATTATTCGTCTCTTGTGATTTACTTTATATTGCTTAGTTACGCTTAGCGTATATACTTCTGAGTATATACGTAGCGGACCTCGTCGCATCCGCTTCGCCGTACACTGGGAAGCGGGGCGTGACACTAATCGTCGGACATGCTTGAAGATCCTTCATCATTCTTTTAGTTTTAGCTGAAAAGACCACTTCCCACGGGGCTTCCTCTATAAATGAGCACGATGCCCTCGACGTATCCACCCTCTTAGGAGCGTGCTGCTGCGGCGGGTTCACCTTCCAGTTTTCGGACAGCGCGAACTTTCCCTTCTGGTACTGGTCTTCGACCCAGTTTTTAAAGACATAGCAATCTTTGATTGGGTAGCCCACTATTTGGTGGTAGGGGCAGTAATTGGGATTGTTGACGTCGCCCGATTGCTGCGGGCGTCTTGGATCCGGCAGGGTAATGAGTCTGTTGTGCATTGCTGGCTCGAATAGTCTCCTTGTTTTATCCCGGGGGAACGAGTAAAGACGTCTCAACTTCTCTTCGAGGGCTCGCGGTCTGCTGTTTTGGAGAATAACCGGCTTCGGGTCATTCGATTATTGATGAGCGTTGGTGACGAAGATCGCTTTCCCTTTCCCTTTTCCTTTTTCATTCCGAAGATCTGTCTTTGAAAAGGACGGCCTATGGCCCATCTAGTCCATTTGGGCCAGTTTGTCAATCAAGGCCTGGAAAGTGGTCGACTTGAAAAATATCATAAACTGGGATATAGTTGCTTGAAGATTAAGGGTCCCCATGAACATGCCCACAGCAGGAGCTTCTTTTATGCACTGTTCACACTTTGACCATAGGTTACGCCATCGAATTGTGTACTGACCCAGGTATCTCTCGGTTTCACCCTGGCGTTGATTAATGCCATGATCGGAGTTCGCTCGCTAGCGCTTGCGAACCTTTGTGTAAATAGTAGCTCCATTTCTGCAAATGTCTTGATGGAATCATTCAGAAGCTCCGAATACCATTCATATGTTGTCTCCACCAAGCTGCCAACAAACTGGCGAAGCAATAGTTTGTCATCACCTCCAGTATTGCCGCACAAAGCTCTGAATTGAGCAACGTGCTAATGTGGATTGCCCGTCTCCTTGTACACATGGAATTTGGGGATCGTATATCCTGGCGGGTGCTTTATTTGGTCGTACCAGCCTGGGTAAGGTCGCCCAGTTCTAACGACCTGGCCAGCCGCTTCGCTTGCCTGATGAGCTCGTATTTGTTGAGCTATGTAGTCGTCAAGGGCGGCTTTGAAGATTGTCTCCTCCCTGGCTGCTGATAAAGCCGTAGGAGGGTTTGATGTCTCCCCTCTGTCGTCTTCAATGATTATTGGAGGGTTTTCGGCTGGAGAATCCGGCTGGATCATCATCCCAACCATGTCTTGGAAAAGAAGCGCCATCTGTTTTATATTAGACGCTTGTTCCGCGGCCTCTTTATCTTTCTTTTCAAGGATCCTCCGTAGGAATTATATGTCGGTCTCCTGCTCTTGGCGTTGTTCCGACAATGCTTTTGGGCTTTCTTTCTGTCCAGTGAGTGCGGCCAGCTTCTGTTGTTGCTCCTGAGCTTTTGTCACAGACCGTGTAAGTGGTCGATGACCCGTGGAAGTACGGCTTTCCTCTTTGTTGGAAGCCATGTACACCGTGTGCACTACCATGCCCCATACTTGGGGCGTTTGGATCCATCACGTTCAGAATTTGTCTGCGGTGGTGGTTGATTCTCTGGCCTTCTCTTTTTATGGGAGGTCGAAGTTGAGGGGGCCGTTGCGGCAGGCACCCATGCAGACGATACCTTTCGCGGTATGGCAGAGGGATGGTCCTCCTCTTACCGAGCCTTCTTCTTCTTCGGCCGGCGAGAGTAGTCTTTGTCAATTACAGAGTCTTGGACTTTTCGCCAGGCTCTATGGATCTTGGAGGACAGCCGCTGAGGAGGCTGTTCTGGCTTCACCTATGTCATTCTTTCAACATGCGGAGGAGACTTCTTCAATATGGCAGTTGGAGAGTTTTTGTGTACCATTCTGAGCAGCTCGAAGCTGTTCCCAGTTGGAACAGCGGCATCAACTTCCACCATTGGAGCTGGTAGAGTAAGTCCAAAAGGGGAACTGCCCCCAGCCTTCCTTAGTCGGCGCCATTAGCGACGTCGAGCGTGTCGTGCAGATGGGAATGGTTCATTTATGGGAGTGGCTTCATCATGCCCCGTACTCTGATGAGGTGTTGTTGGTGTCAGCCTATCGAAGACCGACGTCCGCTGAGAGGGAACGGTCAATCTTGCAAAGGCCGACTTTTTGGCAGGGGAAGCCCCTTTGATGACTTCGTCTATCGGAGATGGAATGGCTATCCGCTTCGGGATAACCCCTTCAGGTATCGCGGGCCTCTTCGCGGGCCCACTTGAGCTTTGGCTCAGCCTGTCAAAGACTGAGGCGGCGGACTTGGAGGACCCATTGTGAGGGGCCATACTAGTTGCAAGCCGATCGAAGACCGACTTCTTTGGAACCTCCTGTGATGATATTGAAGCATTGAAGCTCATTGGCGGGAGTATGGTCCCAAAGAATAGTCCAGTGGTGGCCTGATTCACCTGTCCCACTGGCATTGCGAAGATAGAGGCCCCTTGGGGCCCATAAGTTACTCCTCCAGCAGGGATGGAGTGGGAGTTTTTGTTGCAATTGGTGTAAATGGAAGCCATCGATGTCATCTTCTCTTCTACACGGAGCAAGACACCAAATCTTAGTACCTCGAATCCAGGGGCAATCATATTAAACCGCGATTCATTCACGAACACAACACACGAAGTGTGGAGTGGAAAAAAGGAAAGGTCCCACCGGGCGTGCCAGAATCTGTTTACCACCGAAAATAGAGACGAAACCGCGTAGGTCGTCTTGCCTGAATTTGATGCTATTTGGTTTTATCTGTCTACCTCTCTGAAGATGCCAAGTTGATTTATGGCACCGTGTATCGAAGGTATGGACAGATGCGGCCGTTGTAGCAGACTTCATCAGATTCCCCCTGGTTGTGAGGGTTTTTGATTATGGGGACGCTCTTCGCTGCAGGCACAAGCCCCTGCAGTTAATTACGTTACCGCGTAGCGATAACCACTTTCTCCTGGTCCAGAAGTTCACTTCGTGTCGTGTGTGTTTGTTTTATTTTTGGTTTCCCGTGGACTGTATACGGAGACTAATTTGTGTTGTCGCCAGTAGGGCATGGATTAGTCCAAATCCGTATTTTCTTAGATTTGTGTTTGGTTTGATTTAAGGATCGTTAACCTTATTTGAGATTAAGATTGACTTAAATATTTGTTAAGGACACGTTAATCCGATATCGGACTAAGATCTACTTAACGGGGGTTCGGGATCATTTTTTATCCAATGAAAGAGCATTTGGGCTCTATCGTTTTAGTTTAAGGACATTGTGGTCCATAACTAGTTTAAGGACATTACGGTCCACAGTTAGTTTAAAGACATTACGGTCCACAGTTTTGTTGATTGTCGGGACCTGCCACCTCTCTGAAGACGTCGAAGAATTACAACGACATATATCAGAGGTGTGGGGAGATGTACCCTTGAACCAATGAATGTTCGTCCGAAGCTTGATGGTCTCGTTTGGGACCAAGATCAGTCTGGAAAAATTATGAGCACATGGGCTCGATTGATCTGAATTAGGGACTTTTGGTCAACTTGGACTCAGCCCACTCAGTCTTTTAATAAATTGTTAACCACTTGCTTAGGCTCGGTCCCTTTTCTGTGCAACAATGCTGAGCATTAATATGGGCTCTGACGCTCACCCTCTTTTTTTATTTTCTTTATGGAGTGTTAAACACTTTTTATGGCGCCCACGTGAGGGACACGTGAGGCGCTTGGCGCTGAGCGCCGGGCGCCAACCACTGAGTGCTAGGCACTACTTGTTGAGCAGTGCCCACGTGAGGGGCACATGGGACGCTTGGCGCTGAGTGCCAACCACTGAGTGCTAGGCATTACTTGTTGAGCAGTGCCCATGTGAGGGGCACGTAGGGTGCTTGGTGCTGAGCACCAACCACTGAGTGCTAGGCACTCTTTATTAAGCAGCGCCCACGTTAGGAGCACGTGGGGCGCTCGGCGCTGTGCGCCAACCACCGAGTGCTAAGCACTCTTTATTAAGCAGCGCCCACGTGAGGGGCACGTGGGGCGCTCGGTGCTGAGCGCCAACCACTGAGAGCTAAGCACTCTTTATTAAGCAGGGCCCACGTGAGGGGCACGTAGGGCGCTCGACGCTATTTCATTATTTGTGCATTTTTCTAAAGAGTTTGATTCTTTGTTCTTCCCTGGATCTTCAATCCCCAAGAACAAATTCATCCCTACGAGAATTAAATTCTCATTTGTGGGAGACTTGTCTCATGAATCTCAGATCCAGGGAAAGAACTATGTTCTTTTATGAGGGTTAAACCCATAGATATGCAGATGAGATACTCTGATCTCTATTCTCTTTATGTACATTGAAGAAAGTTCTTCTTCCTTCTTTTCTTTTGAAGCTTTCTTTCTATCTTGCTCTTCTTTTTGTACTTAAAGTTTATGGGGGGTTTGTACAAGACTTGAAGTCTTGGGGCCTTTACATAGTAGAGGCAGATTTGTTGATTCTGTTAAGGAAATCTCTCATTGAGAGATCCTTAATTGATTTCGGATTTTATCCACCGTTGGATCTTTTATCCAATGACTTCTATTTTACAGAAGACATTTTTCTTGTTTTTAACAAGATTGGGAAAATATTTTCCATACAGAGCGTATTCTGTAATTTGGTGATTTTTAATCACCATCGGATCTTTAATCCAACGGTGCTCTGTTTTACAGAGCATAATCTTTCTTGTTTAGAAAGATTGGGGAAAATATTTTCCCCCATAGAGCTTATTCTGTAATTTGTTGATTTTTAATCACCATTGGATCTTTAATCCAACGGTGCTCTGTTTTACAGAGCATAATCTTTCTTGTTTAGAAAGATTGGGAAAAATATTTTCCCCTACAGCGCTTATTCTGTGATATGGTGATTTTTAATCATCATTGGATCTTTAATCCAACGGTGCTCTGTTTTAAAGAGCATAATTTTTCTTGTTTGTAAAGATTGGAGGAATATTTCCTCAACAGAATTTAATTCTGTAATTTGATGATTTATCATCTCCGTTAGATCTTTGATCCGTCGGCAAAGAACTTTTAGTTCTGGAGCCGGCGCCCTCGTACAAGGCACGTGAGGCGCTACCTGAGAGTTTTTAACTGCTAGCGCCCTCATGCAAGGCACATGAGGCGCTGTCTCGGATTTTTTAAATCTTGCCGCCGGCGCCCTCGTGTAAGGAACGTGAGGCGCTGCTTCAGAGTATTAACTCTTGGGCGCGGGTGTCCTCGTACAAGGAACGTGAGGCGCTGCCTCTTTCCAAATTTTGAACAGAGTTTTGCTCTTTTATTTGGGGGAAACAGTGCAGTAACTCTGGAGGTGACGATAAATTGCTCCTGCAACAGCTCGTCGGCAGCTTGGCAGATACAGCTTTTGAATGGTATCCGGAACTCCCAAATGACTTCGTAGAGAGCTTTGCAGATATGGAGCTGCTGTTCACACAAAGATTTTCTACTACGAGCAAGTGCACTACCATGTCCGCTCTGATCAATGAAGAGAGGAGATCAAATGAAACATTGGTACAATATTCCATTCAGTGGAGGAATCTTGCCTCGAAGTGTGAGCAAATGATTGCCAAAGCTGCAGCCGTTGGAATGTTCATAGTTACCTTAGATCCGCTATCGAAGGTTTACCCATTCCTATCTTTCGCTAAACATAACACATATCAAGAGATCCTTGACAAGTTGGTTCAATTGAAGAAAATCGACCAGACCTCCCCCTTTGCAGAAGGGGAATCTCGAAAAATAAGGGCAAGAACAAAGCGGCGTTTGTCGCAAATGCTCGGTAACAACAAGGCAACTACAAAGCACCAGGCCTTCAGAAT
Source organism: Agapanthus africanus (assembly GCA_030015575.1). Classification (NCBI taxonomy): domain Eukaryota; kingdom Viridiplantae; phylum Streptophyta; class Magnoliopsida; order Asparagales; family Amaryllidaceae; genus Agapanthus; species Agapanthus africanus. The sequence goes on from CM057344.1 coordinate 562,212,899, forward strand.
AACAATCGTTCGGGTCCCACCCTCGAAAAGAAGTTGGGATGCGAATATTCTTTTTCTCATAATAAGACGAAAAAGCTATTCGACCTTGCCATGAAGAATCGCATGCTATCGATGCCTGAACCACGACGACCAGCACAAGCCAATATGATCAACAACCTCAATTACTTCCAATATCATCGGGTTATAAGTCACCTGATCGAGGATTACATTTTCTTCAAGAATTGGGTCAAAGACCAATACAAGCAAGGCAAATTCATACTGACGGACAGCTGAAAGGTGGATCTGCCACAAAAGCATATCCCAAAGAAAGCCGATATGGCAGGGGCCTTTTGTTCGATGATAGCAGAAAGCCCATGGGTGATGGTCCTCTCATCAAAGACAAAGAGGATGCTAAAAGAACTGCATGCATGCCCAGAAATTAAGTGGAAAAGTCCGCTTGAGCCATAGATCATCGAAGGGATGTTAATACCACGTCCCACTCCAAAGGTCAAAAGAAAGGAGAAAAGTCTTCCAATCCCTTTTCTAAGAAGAAGAAGAAGAAGGCCAAGGAACATGTACAGCCCGGCAAATATGTTGACAGGCGTACGGACCTTCAGAGGTATATTGATACGCTGAAAGAATACAATCAGAAGGCACGTACACCCATTACACTTAAAGAATTTCTCCGGCATCTCTTTGAAGGTAGCGATGCTGAAGAAGCAGACCCGACAGAAGAAGAAGAGCGTGTGGAAAGTTGTCGCATGGTCTCCTATTCATATGTATCAGATGAAGAAGACGCTTCGCCGGAAAACAACACGACTGAGCAGGGGGCAGGGCCTGCACAAAGTGCTCCAACTCTGCCACAAGATGATCCTATTGATAAGCTGATAAAAGAAGCTTTTCAAAAGAGAGAGGATATCATAAGGTGTGAGATAGCCATCTATGAAATGGCTAAATGACTATGCTTAAGAAAACAATCCGCATAAGGGACGAGTCATAACACTCTCCAACTGCAGCTGCCCCCCTCCTTCATTGTAGAAGGGGAATCTCGAAGGAACATGGGAAAGAACAAGGTGGTGTTTGCCGCCAATACCCAACAAAAGAAGGGCGGCTCCAAAACACCTAGCCGTCAGAGTAATAAATGTTTGCGTTGAACCCTTGAAAAGAAGATGGGGCGGGAATATTCTTTTCCTCGTGCTAAGACAAAGAAGTTGTTTGACTTTGTCATGAAGCATCGAACGCTATCGTTGCCGGAACCTCGACGACTAGCGCAAGCAAATGCGGTCAATGACCCTAATTATTGCTTATACTATCGGGTTATAAGTCACTCGATTGAAAACTGCTTCGTATTCAAAAATTGGGTCGAAGAGTAGTATATGCAGGGTAGGTTCATGTTGTCCGACAGCTCAAAGGTGGACCCACCACAGAAGTATGTCCCGAAGAAAGCCGACACTTAGGGGTCCTCATGACTCCTAAGGATAAAATACACCTACGAGATTCTCTCAACTCGTAGGTGTAGGGTTACCTAGCATGACAGCAAGGTTTTAGGAGGTATCGTCCATACCATTTTCAAAGCATTGCCATGCTAAATAACCCAAACCCTAGAATCTTAACTTGAGAATTAAGACAATACAACATGTAAACAACTTTACATCTAAGTGAATATGGAATACAACCTTTGTAGACCAGTCCTTCCCTTCAATAGCTCCGTGTAGTAGTCCCTTCGCTCCAAGTAGTGATCTTCCGGACTCTAGAATGGCTCCACAAGATGAAAGGAACAAACTTGCACGAAGTATTCGAGGCCAAAGATGATCTACGTCGAGGAGACATCAACCCAAACTATCTCTTCACTAATTAAGGATTAGTAAAGCTAACACCCTAAACTAAATGGCTAATCTAGTAGAGAATGATGAAATAGGATTTTTACTCACTTTAGAAATCTTTTTCTCACTAATTTTCCTCACCTCCTCAAAAGCTAGAGAGCTCTCTCTTATTGATGAAGAAGATGAAGAGATAATGTTATGTGTGAGAATAGCAACCATGGGTGAGATAATCTCATATTAACCCTTATAAAGACATAATCATGGCTAAATAGAATGGTTGGGTTAATAAATATCTTAAGTAAAACAAAATTAGTGGACTAAGTCAATGGTTCCATAAGCTTCTACAAGCTTCAACCATGAACAAATTTCCATCTAATTTTTGATTTACTTTAAATAAATAAACCCTACATTATAATGAGCATGGTGTGAGTCTCATACACCCATGTTACATGTATAATCAAGCATGACACAATAATATATATCATATATATATTAAGTGTACACAATTAATATATATCACATATATATAAGTGTGCACTTGTGATAAAAAGAAATGCACAAGTGAGCTAATATTAGTTAATGTAAATTAATATATCAAATATATAATTATAAATTAAATTATTAAATCAACACTTGATTCAATAATCCAGTTATATCATATATAACCGACTAATATCATATGTATCATCTTATCGAATCAACACTTGATTCGATAACCCGGCTATATCACATATAACCGACCGATATCACATATCGCGCGAATAGAATACGGTATCACATACACGTATTAATCTCGGTCCCGCACATATCACATATGTGCTCCTACTTCGTTTCGCCTGAGCCAGGAAACCTCTGTGTAGGACTCTAAAGACTCGTCAATACGCCGGCAGTAGGTGATGATCATATCAAGCACCCACAAGCCGTCAGCGGTACTAGCTGGACGTAACGGCTACCCGGTTATTGAGCGATCAGAAAATCAACAAGCAAGAATACTCATTCTTCTGTATAGTCTGTCAGTAACACTACCGTACAGTCCGGTCTCTTTATCTGATATGTCGCATATCTAGTCTAGGGGTGGTAAACGTCAGACCCCAGTAACCGATAAGTCGTGCCGATGTGAGACTCATAACGGATCGAGAAACTACTGATAACACTTACCAGTAGATCTCCATATCAGCCCTGGCCAGGGACTTCCTGTTATAGCCAATCGAGCACTGCGCAACATCAACCCCCAATACCGGGAGAGATGAATCCCCTCCTATCGCTCATTGCTTCCATATGATTCGGGATTGTACCCAAAAGCCACCGTTTTGCACGCTCTCTTGAACGTGGTAAGGTGGAAATCAAACCACGGTGGGAATCACACAAGACTCTATGACGATCTCGGGTCTACAGACTAACTTGTACCAGTGTCACCAGAGAACTGCTATCTGACAATAGGTATAATACCAACTAGGAGTTCTCGATGAGTCCGTTCAGTGTACCCAGTCTCCACTGAGCACCCGCATACCATCTTTGATGTCAAACACCAATGGATGTGGGATCATCCATCGCCCATCATATGGGTCAAGAAGCGTATACGCTAGTCTACTCTGGAATATTGATGCCCTGTCTCGATACACCCTCGACTAGGAAAAATTAAAGAATGTACTTGTGGACTACCCTATGTAAGTGCACGGCGGCGCCCCGGTCGTCAATCCGACGGCCAATTGCGGAAACGGTGATAAACTTTAATTTTGCGAACTTTGCAAACCGGCACCACCGCGCACTAAACCCCGGATCGGGCCATTAAACTAGGACTAGCAAAGTAACAAGATAGGGAAGAGATATACCGAATGATCCGAGTCCTCCGGTCTTCTCGTCGTCGTCCCGATCTCTCGCGGAAAACCCGGTCGTCGCCTCCTTGCCGGAAGGGCACCACATCGCCTGCATCTTTTACGGGCTCCCACCTCAATACCGAGGCAACTCGGGCACGAAGCTGGCAAGTCGACGTGTCTAAGGTTTGCTGTAGAATGTGTAGTGCTTATGTCTCATTGGGGTTTTGGTTGCCAAGAAGATGGAGGAATGAATGTATGAAAAATGGTGCTTTCATTTTTCCTTGTATCAAAAATGAGATGAATGAAATTTGCCACACCAAAATGAAATCAACCTCTCTCATTTTTCCTTCTCACTAAATTGTGTGGCCGGCCAAAATCTTGTGGGAAAAGGTGGTGGAGTGAGAACAAAATACAAGAGGGAGGTGATGGTAGGAGAAAAGAAGTGGTGATCCTAAACAAACATCAACCATGCTTATATCTATTCACACCTTAACCTCATTAAAGCAAAAGTATGGATGAAAGATTCTAATCCTATCATAATGAAGACAAGTGCAAGAAACCCCCTCCACAATATGTTATTTGCACAACTGCAAATAACCCCCTCCACAATATGTTATTTGCACAATTGCAAATAACCCCCTCCATCGGAAAAGTCCGGCCGGGAAAGAACAAACGAAAACCGGCCGGAACGGAATGCAAACTGGCAACTCCAGAAAACTGGTCCCGTAATAAATTACAGGAAAAACCCCAATACTGTGCATACACACCCGCATCTGTATTCCGTCCGGATACAAATGCAAAGAGACAAAATCTACACTGTACTAAACTAGGATACGGCTTAAACCAAAGCCGGCTAGTAATATCCGTTCGATCCTGATCCGTGCAATACCGCACGTATCTGATCGAACCCTGCCATATATCTATACGGCCTCTAGTACAAACCGTCCGATCCTGATCCGTGCAATACCGCACGTATCTGATCGGACCCTGCCATATCTCCATACGGCCTCTACAGCGTTTCGCCCGAAAGCTGAGTAACTGAAAGTGTGGTGGACTCTAAAGACTCGTCAATACTATGGCTGTGGATTTAACCACTAGCACGTCAGAGGTATAAGCCAATACGTAACGGGCCACCAGCTATTGACCAAAAGGGACGTCGATGAGCGAACTCATCCTGACACCCTACTGAGTCTGTCAGTGACAATATCCGTACAGTCCGGTCCGTTCGTCTATGAGCATCGCATGTCGGGCCAGGGGGTGGGTAAAAGTCAGACCCCCAAAAGCGGTACAAGTCGTGTCGGAGTGTAGCCCAGAACACCCTGAGATACTACTGGAATACCTACCAGTAAATCTCCTGCCTTGGCCAAGGACTTCGTGTAATGGCTCTCCTAGACACAGCGCGACCTCACCCCCAATACCGGGAGAGACGAACCCCTGAAGATCCGCTCACTGCCTCCATGTGGCTCGGGACTGCACCCAACTAAAACCTGTTTGCACGACTCCTTTGAGCCGTGGTAGGGTAGTAATCAAAGTACAGTGGGAACTCACACGAGACAAATGACGATCCCCAGGTCGATGAACTAACCTGTACACATGTCACCTGGGAACTGCTATCTGACGTCAGGTATAAGACCAACTAGCATGTTCCCGGCGAGTCCTGTCCGGTGTACTCATAACCCAATGAGCACCTGTATACATCTTAGGTGAACCAACTGACACCAGTGGCTTGTGAGACCGGCCACCGCCCCTCGTCGGGGTCTCGACTGTATACACTAGTCTACTCTGGAGAATCGATGCCCTATCTCGAAACTCCTACGACTAGGGACCTTTTAAGGATATGCTTGTAGACCCCAGCTCTCACGTATATGATCGCCCTCATACTGCCGGCAGTCAAGCAAGAATCCTAGGGGCTCTATCAACGTGCAATAGCGACCTGTCAGGTCACCTAAAGCAGTACACGATGATAAAGGTAAACCAGATAGCAAACTATCATCTCGAGTAAGACTGTCGTACCGGGATAGGTCCTCCCTCAATCATTGCAATCACGTGCCTGTGATCCAATAATTGACTCTGAGGGCACTATCTCCAACAATCTCCCACTTGCACTCAAGGCTAATTATTGCGATGTCGCATACTCACAGCCCGTGTGATACCGAACACCCAACTCCTCTACTAGTCAGTCTCACAAAGCTCGTTTGCGAGACTATTGCGTTCGAGGAATAGCCTCAGCGAGTGGATCCGCTCTGATGTTTCTTTCTATGTCTCTCTATATCTCAAGTTCGCGGAGAAAACCATCTCCCGAAATGAGCAATACCTGTCTTAGAGTGTCTGGATGTCTGATGGGACCGAGCTCATAAATGAACTCCAAATCCAAACTTCTTAGACTGTATCGTCAACTGAACTTAATCAGTATCCTGCGCCATGCCTCCCTCAGTATTGCTTTGGACCACCTGTCCAAAATACTGCCCCTCGTCAGAGGGAAAACTATAACTCTGACAACCTCCTTGTCGTCCATGTCACCTTGGAAGCCTGGAATGATAACAGTTTCCTGAATGAGGCTGTCGTTATCATATCCCTAGAACATCCACTTATGTTCTAAAACTGCTTCCGATTGTTTCTCCAGGATTGGATCAATATCAACTTGTTGCATCTAGTGCAAGAACAACATCTGGTGTGGTACTTGACATCTCATGATTGACTCAATTGCCTAAGCAAGTGATCTGCCAATCATGCACATCCCTCTCTACTTTAGTCTATAAGACACCTTTAGAGAGGGTGACTCCATCACCTGCAGGTACACTACCGTGCCAGGAGTCGTCCATTCTAAATACTCTTAGAATGCTGTCAAAGTACCCTGATTGGGAAACCACCCAAATCTAGATCTAAAACCATAGATCTAGTAACCAGTATGTTTGATATTGTGTCCAAGTCCCTTGTGGAGAAAACACTGTGTGACGACCAAAGTATAACCGATCGTAGTATAGGAGTTTCCTTTCCTACCTTGTGTATGTCATCCAAACACTATGACATCACACCCTACTACCTTCTCAACAGATCCATCCCCTATTCTGATGACGTCAAACCTATGACTGTCACATCAGAAATAGATGATCTATCTCCGCTATATCTGCTTTAGTCTATAAATAGACATAAGCCTGATGTCCACCAATGCTTCCGCTGCTCCCACTGACTACGACAACCCTCTGGCAGAGTCATATAGACGTGCACTTCTAAAGCTAGTTTAGAACGACGCTATACTCATCCTCCTGCCGGGTCTCGCAGCCTGGAACAACAACAATGGCAAGTGTGGGTAAACAAGAACTTCCCTGTCACCGTCCTTGAGGCTACCGGAGTACCTCTCGGGTGCCTGAAGTTACCCACCTTATCTGCGGAGTGGCCAATGGAATGTCAAACCAGATTGAATCTTTAGGTTCCTTATCAAATCTTCAGTAATCGTTTGCGGTTCTTGAATCACTTCCAGTTCTACCATACTCCCACTACTGTTTTTTTTTTTTGAAAAAATCCACTTTTATTAAAACTGTGGCGAGTTTAGAACAATATTTCTATTGATCTGCCAGATGGTAGAAAGTCAACCCTCGTCATAGCCTGGGTCAACCCACAAACAGCCATTACAGAAACGTGCCTTGAGTTATCCAGAGTCTGGTTTTAATCATAAGCCGGACAACTCCCCGTACCTTAACAACGTTAAGATATGAACTGTTCTATATCCAATATAGAACCAGAGGCACTGATTTAATTTAACCAGATTCAAATCATGCAGCTATCTCCAGTGCATGTCAACTAAATGGGAGGAGGCCGATCAGCGTTACTCAACTTAGGAATGCTTCCAATTATGAGTAACCTGAAAGAGAAGCAATTTCTCTTTATCATTACTATCAACTGAATACCATACACAAGTATCTACATCTTCGATCAACTTGAAGAATCCCGATACTTGCTACACCTGGTTCTCTACTCTATTCAAATACCTATAACTCCTCAAAACTTAGACCCTGTGTTTCTACGAAACACATGTCTAAGAACTAGAGAAGTTAAAAGTAAACAGAATATAGTATGAGGACCAACCCCTCTGTCCTAATGGACACTGGACAACATACAATACTCTGTATAAGTCCGCTGAGTCTAATAACTCTTTCACTGTGCGTCGTAGGTTGAAAACTGTACTTATGGTTAAGAAGAATTACACCGCTGTTTGATGCTCCTTACCTAACCATCCACTGATATAGGTAAATGTCATCGACATAATATCAAAAGATATATCTCACTCTATGAAAATAGACGTACAGATATATCAATTTGAAATTGGTGCACAACAGCGGATATTCAAAACCAAATATTTGCCGACCGGCAAACAACCCAGGTGGCTTCCTCAAATATCACCAATTACAAAGAATCCCGATATAATGAGGATGGTCACCTAATTCACAATAATTTACTCCCACTCATCATCTGTAAAACCATACAGATGTGAGAATCATACCTGGTAAATACATACCCTGGAGCAAGTGTCTAATCGGGAAATCAGTTTTCTTTTAACAGTACACAGTTGAACTGAAACATTGAAATGTTTCGATGGGTATCCTGGTATTCCTAGTAATGCCTCTACCATTATCCAGATTCACAACTATAACCGTATAATTCTTTGCCACCTCTCCAAATCCCTTTATATGTCTTTAGTCATTACCTTCTGCACACCCCTTAGGCCAAATGGTTTTCTTCCTTCCCTACCGTTCGGCACCAGCCTATGGTTTAGAAGAAGACTATCCAATAAGCATAATGGGTGTACTGCCCTAATCCTAGGAGCACTCGTAATGCGAGAGAAGGTGAAGATAAAAGACAACCGAATAAGCCTTATTCCTATTTCTCCTGGACCAGAATCCATCCCCGAACTGGAACAAGTTCCTTTCGAGTTCGTATATAACCATACGATGGAGTATCCAATAAACTGTGGATCTTCGTAGTGATACGGAGTGTCCTGGAGAAATACAAAGGTGATTTAGGATTGGCGAAGAAATACTTGGTTTGGTCGTGAATATCAGTCGCAATTTACCTTGCCCTCTTACTAATCCCTTGCTTTGTCTTAATCTTAATACCTTCTGCACACCATCGTTATGCTAATGGTTTTCTTTTATTCCCTACCGGTCGGCACCAGCCTAAGGTTTGGAAGAAGACTATCCAATTTGCATAATAGGTGTACTATCTCCTGAACCAAGGAGTACTCACAACTTGAGAGAAGGTAAAAGGGAAAAGACAACTGAATAATCCTATCCTTTTTCCCCAGAACCGGAAACCATCCTCGAATTCCTTCGAGTTCGTATCTAACCATACGATGGTTTTGTCCAATGGAAGTGGACGTTCGTAATAATACGGGGTGTCCTGGAGAAAAGGGTAAAAGTAGGAGTGGCAATGAGGTCTGCAACTCTGACAATCCAAAAGCCAGTGTTAAGAAGGTTCGGTCAACTTGGTCACTGAGTCATAGTCATAGGGTCGGGTCAATGGTCGCTGCCAGAGAAAGAGAAAAGAAACACTCAGCGTGCACTCTAACCTAGATCAGAATGGTTACCAATTTATCTAATCTGGAAACCTCCCACTGTACCTCAAATTCTCCTCCAAACCTGAAAGAAGAATTAGTCGGGGTCACCTGAGGAGTAAACCAACTCATCAGTGGGAATCGGGATCCAACTATCATCGCATGACAACGTGACGGAATCCGCTCACGGTATCACACTCCAGAAGGTATGCGCATATCTGGCAAGTTTCAGTTCTTTTGAAACTCCCGATGTGGATTTCTGCCCCATGCTCTTATGACCTTGATGAAGGCCAACAAATCATAAGTCACATGTCAAGTTCTGCCCGTCATTCTCCAGGTTGATTTGAACCCACCCGCACAAGCCCTTGACGAAGGCCAACAAGGCTATACGACTGTCCCAAACCAACGCATCTATCTATGCTGCAGAAAGGCAACAAGCAGCTACCAAACACTATGCCTTGACGAAGGCCAACAAACATAGCATGAATACTACGTGCTACCCGTCTGAAACGACGGAGGGCTACGAATGGTTTCTGGCGAAAACCTTTAACGTAATGAACTTGATATCGTTGAAGGAACGGATAGCTTTTTAGAAAATATAGTGACGAAAACCTTTACTAAAGAGGTCACTCCCGGTGAAGGGCTCTCGGCTCTTTCCCCATAGAATGGGGTGCAGGATATTCCAAATGAATACCACGATGCAAAGCAAAAAGTAATCGGCTATAGTGAAGTTAATGCCCTGACGCAAACTTCTGTCCAAGGGGTCACTCCCGGTGAAGGGATCTCGGCCCTTGCCTCGTCGACTGAGGAGCAGGATATTCTAAATGAATACCACGATGCAAAACAAAAGTAATCGTCCTTGCAATAACAGCTTTTTGAAAAGTGTTCCAACAACATCAGAATAGGTTTGTTTAACTTGCATTGATCCGAATCAACGCAGTCCCATCAATTGATCACACCACAAAGAACGAAATATACTGACGTACGTATATGCCATCCGCATTCGCCACTGGGTCCCGTCATCACCCGTTAGGTTAGCTAACTAACGGCAGAGCGGGGACTGGACTAGCACGGATGAAAAACATATACAACATCTACTAATATATATACCAATATATTGTATTTCGCTCAAGGCGTGAATAAAAAGCAACATCACAGAAATGTACAGCATCACAGAACAATACAGATATCTGGGATCCCCGGGTTTCACAGAGCCACTATTGAAACCCGACGTTCCCCTGGTCGTGTGGATAGCCTGTGCAATGAAATCCTAGACCCCTACGGGCGCGGCAAGTCACCCGCCAAAACCTGAAGCGAGGCAGCCCCCTTCATCACCGTGAATGGACCACCCAGCACTTCACGGAATCCGGTAACTTGGGCACCCCTCCTGGGTCAACCTGTACCCCCTACGAGTGCGGCGAATAGCCCGCCAATTCCAGACTGAAACCCCTTCCGTCTCAATGCCCTGAGATGCGGGCCCGTTGCCCTCTAGAACCCGGCTATCCGTGCACCCCTCCGCGGGGTAACCCTAGTACAGAAAGTAAAATATACATACAACGGGTACATCGACCGCAACCAGGTCGTGCCCCAAAAGAATAATACAAACAGGCAGTGACGGCAGTCCACATGTCGGACGCTCGCCCCGCAAAAACAAATGTACATAATACAACAACACAGTACTAGCATTGCATCCAGGCTATCCCCCCACGACCGATCCGCAACATCACAGCAAATACATAGAACATCAACGTGAAAGTCACGTTCGCAAATCCGTCTAACCGGGCTATAGCAGTTAGACTGGATTTACCGATCGAGTGACATTCACGGTCGCAGATATAATGTAAATACTGTGAAAGATGTGTTTGAAATATCCGATCGATCAAAAATTAACAAGTAGGCCCCCAATCAAAACTGTAGCACTCACAGAAAACCTGGGCCCAATTTTAATATTCCAAAACCCCTAAAAATAGCCCAGAAGCCCATTGGAAAAAAATGATGCATTGACGACTCCAATATGCGGCGGAACCGCGGCCCCAGGGGGGGTTTCGCCGCGGTTCCGCGCTCCAATCGTCGACTGAATGTATCGAATTTTTCCAGTAGTCTTATAGTCTCCAGTACATCAATTTTATACAACCTGAAAAAATTTTGGAGACCAAAAAATTTCAACAGAAAACTGTCGTGAACTAAAATTGGGTTTTTGGAATTTTGGTCGATCGGAACAGAAAAATACATCAAACGAAGCTAGACGAAGTTAATGGCGAGGCTCTGATACCACTGTAAGTGCACGGCAGCGCCCCGGTCGTCAATCCGACGGCCAATTGCGGAAACGGTGATAAACTTTAATTTTGCGAACTTTGCAAACCGGCACCACCGCGCACTAAACCCCGGATCGGGCCATTAAACTAGGACTAGCAAAGTAACAAGATAGGGAAGAGATATACCGAATGATCCGAGTCCTCCGGTCTTCTCGTCGTCGTCCCGATCTCTCGCGGAAAACCCGGTCGTCGCCTCCTTGCCGGAAGGGCACCACATCGCCTGCATCTTTTACGGGCTCCCACCTCAATACCGAGGCAACTCGGGCACGAAGCTGGCAAGTCGACGTGTCCAAGGTTTGCTGTAGAATGTGTAGTGCTTATGACTCATTGGGGTTTTGGTTGCCAAGAAGATGGAGGAATGAATGTATGAAAAATGGTGCTTTCATTTTTCCTTGTATCAAAAATGAGATGAATGAAATTTGCCACACCAAAATGAAATCAACCTCTCTCATTTTTCCTTCTCACTAAATTGTGTGGCCGGCCAAAATCTTGTGGGAAAAGGTGGTGGAGTGAGAACAAAATACAAGAGGGAGGTGATGGTAGGAGAAAAGAAGTGGTGATCCTAAACAAACATCAACCATGCTTATATCTATTCACACCTTAACCTCATTAAAGCAAAAGTATGGATGAAAGATTCTAATCCTATCATAATGAAGACAAGTGCAAGAAACCCCCTCCACAATATGTTATTTGCACAACTGCAAATAACCCCCTCCACAATATGTTATTTGCACAATTGCAAATAACCCCCTCCATCGGAAAAGTCCGGCCGGGAAAGAACAAACGAAAATCGGCCGGAACGGAATGCAAACTGGCCAACTCCAGAAAACTGGTCCCGTAATAAATTACAGGAAAAACCCCAATACTGTGCATACACACCCGCATCTGTATTCCGTCCGGATACAAATGCAAAGAGACAAAATCTACACTGTACTAAACTAGGATCCGGCTTAAACCAAAGCCGGCTAGTAATATCTGTTCGATCCTGATCCGTGCAATACCGCACGTATCTGATCGAACCCTGCCATATATCTATACGGCCTCTAGTACAAACCGTCCGATCCTGATCCGTGCAATACCGCACGTATCTGATCGGACCCTGCCATATCTCCATACGGCCTCTACAGCGTTTCGCCCGAAAGCTGAGTAACTGAAAGTGTGGTGGACTCTAAAGACTCGTCAATACTATGGCTGTGGATTTAACCACTAGCACGTCAGAGGTATAAGCCAATACGTAACGGGCCACCAGCTATTGACCAAAAGGGACGTCGATGAGCGAACTCATCCTGACACCCTACTGAGCCTGTCAGTGACAATATCCGTACAGTCCGGTCCGTTCGTCTATGAGCATCGCATGTCGGGCCTAGGGGGTGGGTAAAAGTCAGACCCCCAAAAGCGGTACAAGTCGTGTCGGAGTGTAGCCCAGAACACCCTGAGATACTACTGGAATACCTACCAGTAAATCTCCTACCTTGGCCAAGGACTTCGTGTAATGGCTCTCCTAGACACAGCGCGACCTCACCCCCAATACCGGGAGAGACGAACCCCTGAAGATCCGCTCACTGCCTCCATGTGGCTCGGGACTGCACCCAACTAAAACCTGTTTGCACGACTCCTTTGAGCCGTGGTAGGGTAGTAATCAAAGTACAGTGGGAACTCACACGAGACAAATGACGATCCCCAGGTCGATGAACTAACCTGTACACATGTCACCTGGGAACTGCTATCTGACGTCAGGTATAAGACCAACTAGCATGTTCCCGGCGAGTCCTGTCCGGTGTACTCATAACCCAATGAGCACCTGTATACATCTTAGGTGAACCAACTGACACCAGTGGCTTGTGAGACCGGCCACCGCCCCTCGTCGGGGTTTCGACTGTATACACTAGTCTACTCTGGAGAATCGATGCCCTATCTCGAAACTCCTACGACTAGGGACCTTTTAAGGATATGCTTGTAGACCCCAGCTCTCACGTATATGATCGCCCTCATACTGCCGGTAGTCAAGCAAGAATCCTAGGGGCTCTATCAACGTGCAATAGCGACCTGTCAGGTCACCTAAAGCAGTACACGATGATAAAGGTAAACCAGATAGCAAACTATCATCTCGAGTAAGACTGTCGTACCGGGATAGGTCCTCCCTCAATCATTGCAATCACGTGCCTGTGATCCAATAATTGACTCTGAGGGCACTATCTCCAACACCCTAGCCCCACTAATATGATCTCCATCATAGTCCTCGTAGTCAAGTACTCATCATAAGGGCTTTATCAACATGTGAGAGCAATACAGTATCACAATATAAGTCTACATGTTAAGACAAAGAGCAACCAGATAGCATACTATCATGTCGAGCATGAAAGTCCTCTCTATATATGTCCAAGCATCCATTATAATATACATCATATGTACAATAATGGCCTCTAGGGCATATACATAACTAATAGTAGAGAGTAGATACTTTTATGAGGCCCTCACAGCTTATAAAATTGAAAAAACCTTAGGTGACAGGGACCTAAACATGTATCCTAAGCCATCAATACCCTACGGCCAGTGTCCAAATTGACAACCGTATACGATCCATGGGTTACTTGCAACAAAGTCACATTTAAAATATCCTCCATTGGCCAACCAAGCTACCAATGAGGAGAAAGCTCACTTAGAAGTCCTCACAATGCACGAGGAGAATGATGAGTAAAAAAAGTCCAAAACAAAAGGGGTATGGATGAAAACCCGAAATGGCTCTGTGAGTAAAAACAGCAAGACTACCCATGAGTTTGTGAAAACCCGTGAGGGCGCAAACTCATAAAAGGAAACAAAGTTTCGACAAAGCCTACCATAGGTGAGCAATCCTCCAAACGTGGTGAACAGCACTTGCGAGATCCTCTCGACTTGCAAAGAGAAAACATGTTAGGGATATGTATGGCCTAGAGGCCATTATTGTACATTGATATATATTATAGTGGATACTTGGACATATATATAGAGGACATTCATGCTCGACATGATAGTATGCTATCTGGTTACCTTTATCTTAACATGTTCGCTGGTATTATTATACTGTCTCTCATATACATGTTGATAAAGCCCTTAGGGTGTAGGCTTGACTACCAGGACTATTGTAACATTTTTAAAATTTTGAAATAAATAAAATTAATTAATTAAATAATAAAATGCCAATTTAAAAGTTATTAAAACAAAATAGGACATTTTCATAAGTAGTATGTGAAACAGATTAAATTGAAATTTTAAAATGTAACATAAATAAATTATAAGGGTTTTAATGAGAAGTTTAGCTTCATTTTTAATTAAAATAATGTTATATAAGAACATAGTTAGTGAGGGGTCTTTTTGTAAAGTTTAGGAAAAATGTGCAAACTTGAAATTGTAAGGGTGTAAGTGGAAAAGGGGTAGATAATGTTTTAGGTCAGAAATTATATCAAGATAAATCAAATTTGGAGTGATAATGCATTGCCACCACCTACTTGCATGCACACTTCATTTCACAACACCTCCTCCTTGCATGAGAGTGGTACACCCTTATTGGTGACACCTCTTCCTACACTTCACTCTTCTCTTTACCATATATGTAGTGTTCAGATCATTTTAACAAATAAAAATTCAGAAAAAATTCATGTTTTAAAGAAAACTAAGAACAAGCAAAGAAGAATAAAAGAAAAGAGAGAAGAGAAGAAGAACTAGGCTAAGGAGTTTACCATCAAGCTAGGAACTAGGAGCTTGTGCATCTTGGAGGGAGATCATCCAGAAATCCTTTGTAGGTAATACCTTTAAGCACTGTAGGAATTAGTTCTTTAACTAGTTTAACGTTGGAATCGAATATCGATAAAATCGTATTTTTGGTAAAATTTAGCTCTGTAGTAATCTGCTATTAGTCAGAGTAAAATCAACTTAACAAAACAATACCTAAATATTGTATATTGGACCTAGAACAAACCCTAAAAGAATGAACCAAGGGGCTCGGATTTGGGCCGGCGACTTATAGGAGAATTCAGGCATCGCCGGATTTTTGATGGACTTTGGGGTTTTGGTTTTTTGGGTAGGTCTCTGTATCATTGTTAGGATATTTTGGTATTGTTTAAAATAGTTAATTTAACTGTATATAAAATCTGGGAACTAATATCGGAAAAGGTATCTAAAATCTAAAATACGACTCGGTTAAAACGTAACGCGTTCTGTTTTCTGTTGCGAAACAGCGTTTGGATAAATTCGAGTTAAGATAGGTGTTAGATAGTTGCTATAATCGTATGTAGTGTAATTAGTACGTACAACTTGTGTTTTCATGTTTTCACCGTATCGGAATGTAGCCGTTTCTTATGTAAATTAAATTCAATGTTAGATTTGAGTGCGGGAACTTCGGAGGCCGCAAGGAAAGGAAAGGGATTGGCAATTTCTGAGTAGTTACGACGTATTCCGGTGAGTAGATTAAACATCTACCGGGGGATCTTGTAAAGATGGCGTGATACGCCCATAGTTAGATTTAAATTCAAGTTTTGCTTTTGTATGTTAACTTTATCATATGCATTCTTAAATCTACATATATACCTCCATGATTAATACTTGTTAGAACACTGCACCATTATCGACGAGTAATACCGCACATGCACATATCTACATGTTACACTACACCTCGTCGATATTAACATGTCAGTTCACACTTAGAAATTATTCTGTTAAAAATGATTCTTATCATACCTTAAGTATCAATAGTCGTAGTAATTAGCATATATGACATCATATTTCGTATTCAAGTGTTAGTAGTTGATATAAGAGGCATTTGTATTATTGAGGATTTATGGTTTTAAGTTTTCATATAATATTACGAAAAACCAGTGATTTTCATGATTATGTGTCACTCCACCATGAAATGTCGATTTTTTGATTTGGTTTTATTCCGGACCGAGTCTGGGGGTATACGGTTACGGATTTACAATTTTATCCAGACTGAGTCGGTGGGGATACAGTTGGATACATGGTGGACCCGGTCGAGACCCAGGGGCAGGATAGCCGCACTTTAGGCGGGGAGCCTAACGAGAATACTCGATTCCGGAGACAATTATGAAACACGGCGGATATCTAGATGATACCGACCAGTGTTATTGATTACAGGATCGTTCGAGGAATGATGCCTGATGAAACACCGAAGATTTGTGTCGATGTTAGGCACGGAGAAAAATGAATATGATTTGGAAAATAATTAATGAGATTTCAGTTTTGATTCATATATGGAGTATCACATATTCATTCATCCACTTGTTATCATATATCGCATTCACTATTGTTGAAATTAGTTCTACTTCATCATATTTACATTATCAGCCGTTATATGTTAGTTATATTCACTGAGTTGGCAACTCATTCCCGTTGTGCCATAGATCCTTGCAGGGGTAGAGTTGATGGTTAGCCGCAGTGCAGATCCACTTATCAGATTTTATCGCATCTTTTGCTAGGTGGGTTACATATATAGTAACCTTCTCTTTTTGGTATTGTATATTGAATCTAGAGTATCTCCATCAGACCCTGTATTATGACATAGAACAAGAGGTGGTTATATGTATATTATTTCAACAGATGAGATCGTTTAGTTGTATTAAATGATATTTCTTTTATGTATGTCTGAGATTCTTCTTTGATGTCATATTATGAGCATGTATTGATTTCCATTGTTAGTATCGTTGCTCCCAACTAGGGATGCAGCCAAATTAAACACTTTATAACTGCTTTTATTATAAATGCAATAGGAAATTACTGTTAAAATCTTAAATACTTAAAACCGCGATTTTTACTTAAAAACTAAATTTTTTCTAAAGTTCCGCAAAAAGGGTTTTGATCTTGGTTTTTGGCTTACTCGGATTGTGTCGATATCTTTAGATATTATACAATCTAAGTGCCGGTCACATCCAAACTTTGGGTCATGACAACTATGATGTGGATCATACTACTGAGATCTGGGTAGTTTACAAGCACATCCTTTAATTGTTCCTAGTCGAGGGTATATCGAGACAGGGCATCGATACACCAGAATAGACTAGTGTGTACGTTTCTTGACCCTGTATAGGGGTGATGGTTGATCCCATATCCATTGGTGTTTGACATCAAAGATTGTACACAGGTGCTCATTAGAGAATGGGTACACCGAACAGGACTCGTTGAGAACTCATAATTGGTATTATACCTATCGTTAGATAGCAGTTCTCTGGTGACACTGGTACAGGTTAGTCTGTAGACCCGAGATCGTCATAGAGTCTTTTGTGGCTCCCACTGTGCTTTGATTTCCTCCCAACCACGGCTCAAAGGAGTCATGCAAACAGGTGGATTTTAGGCACAGTCCCGAGTCACATGGAGGCAATGAGCGATAGGAGGGGTTTCGTCTCTCCCGGTATTGGGAGTTGATGTTGCGCTATACTCGATTGGCTATAACAGTAAGTTCCTGGCCAGGGCTGTTGATGAGATTTACTGGTAAGAGTTATCAGTAGTTTCTCAAACAGTTATGAGTCATACATCGACATGACTTATCACATTACGGGGGTCTGACGTTACCACCCTACACTCGATATGGAACATATCAGATGAAAAGACCGGACTGTACAGTAAGTGTTACTTATAGGCTTCATGGAGTGTATGGACAAGCTTGCTTGTTGATCTTCTAATCGCTTAATACCTGGGTAGCCGTTACGTCCAGTTAGTACCGCTGACGGCTTATGTGTGATTGATATGATCATCACCTACTGCTGGCGTATTGACGAGTTTTTAGAGTCCCACACAGAAGTTTCCTAGTTCAAGCGAAACGAAGTAGGACACATATGCTGATATGTGCGGGGGGGGCTGATTAAATACGAGTAAGTGATACCGTATTGTAATCTGGAAGTTATCTGTTATCGGTCAGGTTATATGTGATATAACCGTATTATCAAATCAAGTGTTGCTTTGATAATGTGATATACAGATAAATGATATTAGTCGGTTACATGTGATATAACCGGATTATTAAATCAAGTGTTAATTTAATAATATGATATATATTATATTTGATATAATTATATCTTAACTAATATTATTAGCTCACTAAATATTTACTTAATATATATATATATATTTGATTTATGTATGAATATAAATATATATATATATATATATATATTAAAAAGAAGCATGGTGCATTTTCTATGTTTAGAAAATAGAAAATGTGAGGTGGAAAATGAGAAGCATGGTGAAGCATGGCTTTGCTTGTCATTTTATTCATTTGTTCTTACTATTGAGACATGGTTCCAAATATTTATTGGAAAAATATTAGAGCCTCAATAAGAGAGATGTTTTCAAAGCCATTCTACACTAATTCATCATTTTTCATGCTTGCTTTCTTGACATGCTCTTTAGCTCCCATCATCTTCCTCCTCAAACCTCCAAGCTCAAATCGCTCACATGTGTTGTGAAGCCTTAGCCTAGTGAGCTAAACAAAACCCCTACTTCACCATCCTACACTTGATTAGCAATCAAGTGTAGCGTGTTTCCTTCACTAAAGTGCTTAGTGAAGAGATAGCTTGGATTGTGAAACTTCGGGCGGATCATCTTCGGCACGAAGGTTTTTGGAGCAAGCTCGATCAAATTCCAAGTGGAGCCTAATGGAGTCGTGTGGACTACAACTTAGAACCTGTGAAGTGAAGGACTCGATCTATGAGGGTATAATCTCTTTCACTTCTTATAGTTTAGTTGATATCATCATAGTAAACCCTAATATTCTAGTTAAGATCTTGGTTAGATTTCGTTAGCACCCGAAATTTTTAAAATTGCATATGTGATTCCCGTTTAAACCCCATCGCGGTGCAAGCAAACACTTTCATGGTATCAGAGCCAAGCTAGAACATTTGGGTAGGTCTTTACGATGTTAAAGTGTTCAATCGAGTTTTGAAACCCGCGATTTATCATGTTTCTGTCGAATTTTCAAAAGTTGGAATTTTGGTGATTAAAAATATGCAGAAAATTGTGTAGGCTTTTTAATGGAGCCTCAAGAAATTTAACGACCTAACTCTTTCAAACGGCCGTGGAACCGCGGCTAAACCTCATGTTTGGCCGCGGTTCCGCCGCATGTTTGTCGAGTTAAGGTGTCGTTTCTCTTGAGCTGCTCCATCAGGTGATCATACACTCTCTTGATATTTTTAATGATTCTCAAGTTGTTGAGGTCTCTGGATTTTGTGGGTATTCGATAAATCGATCGAAATGTTTAACGTTATATAGACTTTGATGATATGTGATACAATTGTTAGAATCCAGAATAATTAGTTTTGTGAAAATTAGTTAGTATATTGTAAATCTAGAATTTTAGTCTCGATAAATCAGTTTCCGCGGAGTTTTGATTCGGATCAAAACTCCATCGCAATCGTGTATTGTACGCGAACACCCGCTGGGTAACTCTAGTAGACAGCCACGCCCCATTGCCCCGACCAAGTGACTGTAGGAGAACCCCGTTGCCAAAATCACCCACTCAGGTGCTTGCGACCACGGTGTCCACCTTAGTGCATTTCGTTGACGGCATCGGGGGTGCGGCCATCTACTAAAGTTTCCGACGAGCATTCGATAAGGAAGTCGCTAATCTTGTTGAATTACTCGACTAAACGATTGAAAAGTGTTTTCAATTTGAGACTAAAGTACAAGGTTTATAAGTTAGGCATGAAATTCGGAATATGAGATATTCTGGGTTTATGATGTCTAAGGATATACGGATTCTAATTATTT
Source organism: Agapanthus africanus (assembly GCA_030015575.1). Classification (NCBI taxonomy): domain Eukaryota; kingdom Viridiplantae; phylum Streptophyta; class Magnoliopsida; order Asparagales; family Amaryllidaceae; genus Agapanthus; species Agapanthus africanus. The sequence continues at coordinate 562,233,135 of CM057344.1, forward strand.
TAGTTTTTCATTTCTTTTCTGCGACCGTAAGTGTAATTTATGGGGTATCCCAAATCTCGTTTCTATATGTCAACGGAATTTGGGATACACGTATTTACTTACGTTGATGATATGTAATGTTGTCACGATCCGAAATGGCACGTGACTGGCACTTGAATCATATGAAGTCTATAGGACCCCATCTAATTCAAGTAAGCCAAAATCCCATAAATCTAAACCATTTAAAAGAAGAAGTGAAGGAAACTTATTTAAAAGTTTGCATATAAATCACTTTGAAAGTCGTAGTAATCATTTTTAAAACATCGAGTATTTTCTAAAAATTTCGGCAGAGTTTCCTTTGTAAATACTGACCCCAAACGGGTACAAACATGCATAATATACATAATGAACAAAGACATCCCCAACCGGAAGCTAGCTCTTCGCTAATTGGCGGAAACAACCATGCAAGAAAAATAATATACAACGCCGAAAGGCGAGAATAAAAACTCAGAAAGAAACCAACATTTTCAAGAAAACCAGATAAGATTTGTAATAATACAAGCGCGCGACTCTAAGGTCGAAAGGATAACAACTGGTTTTCTAAATCTTTCCAAATAATACAAGTCTGGTTGATGGAGTTTATTAGATACAACTGAAATAAATAATGGTACAACGGTGGTCACGATGCAAGTGAACCCACCTACCAAGCAATCACCCAGAAGGAAGCAGTGTGCCAGCAAGACGCAACGAAACCAGTACGGCCAAACCTGCAAGAAACTGTGCCACAACGGGGGTGAGTTGCCAACTCGTGAGTAGAAAACATTACCGAGAAGAAATCGCATGTATGACTCTCTCCTAGGTCATACAATAATAATGTCCTCAATATATAACCTGAAGTATCTAATAATGGCAAGGGTAAACATCTATACATAAGTGTAATACCAAGTGCTCGTGTCAGTGCCTCAGGTAGCAACATATCACATATATAATGTACGAATACATTAAGAATGAAAACATAATACATCTTGAATAAGAAAACCGTTTTCTTATCTCAGTGAGATTTCTGTATAAAAACCGAAGTATCATCAGTGAAATCAACAGAGAATCTGTGTCAAGCATCGATACAAAACATATATCCCAATATCTCGATATCTCGGGCTCCGGCAATCCGGACTGGCCCATATCATCAAATCTCAATATCTCAATATCTCGGGCTCCGCATGAACAGGATCGGCCTATGGGCTCCGCATGATCAGGATCGGCCCATATCATCAAATCTCAATATCTCAATATCTCATTATCTCGGGCTCCGCATGAACAGGATTGACCCATGGGCTCAGCATGATCAGGATCGGCCCATAACACACATAATACTCAAATCATGAGAAAACCGCAAATTTCTATTTTTTGAAACGAAAATGAGTTTATAAATCCTTGCGGTTTCTCCAAATCCAGAAATCTCATAAAAGATCTGAAATCTCAAAATCACAAGTCAGTGAACAGTGAATATCAGCATAAAGCCCCAAGATATTGTATAACAGAATGAATATATAATGCACCGGGTATCTAAGTAAGGAATGCAAAAATTAAACTAGCATATTAAAACAAGCGTACTAGTACTGTGTTGAAACTACCTGCTAGCAAATTATACCAATGAAATAATGTTATCTAATGTGTACGTGACATGGAAATTACCGATGATGATGTGTGTGAGCCGGCAAGTAAGTGTACGTGGAGCATACGCATCATCGGTAATTGTGTTGGTGTCCTGACAGCATGGGTTCATAATAACAAAAGAAATCACAAGTATACGCATGCAATGCGATAAGGACAACATGAATATATGGAAAAAAGATATAGTAACCGCAACATATAAGAATATACATTTATATCTACGAGTCATACCGTTTTGGCATTTGAAATAGCACGAATCGTGGTTTTTAGAAAATAGGGGCTACGGTGTTTTTAAGAAAATGTACGTCCTTTGAAATATCCGTAATATCCCTCGGCCTGTCTTTAAAATACTCACGATTCGGTAGTTTGAAAATAAGTATGACTCGAGCCCAGTCTAACATCTACCTGATAACTACAGGACTAATCGAAAGGGTAAGGAAAACCACCTAAAGTCCGAGTCGATATATCTAGTAGTCGGCGATCCCGCCTCAATAGAGTCACGTATGGTGAAATATATAATACGATATTCTCGAATCAAGAGTGAGGATCAATCATCATATCAATTCCTCGTACGGTAAAATCCATCGTACGGCATCCCAAATCGGGGTATGAGTCAAATATCCCATATATCTCATATTTCATGTGGTATCATTATTGTAATATCATGAATTAGGGGTACCATTCTAAAGTCTAGTATATTCCAATACCATCAAACATATATCCACGTGTAAATAAAACACATCGCCCAACGATCCATAATAATATCATGTCGTTTCATGTCACGACCCAATAACATATCACAATCTCACGGCATCATACCCGATTAGATCGACTCACCTTAGTATCATATACTATCCTCATCATCCGTGTATATGTATATATATATCTGTGTGTGTGTGTGTGTGTGTATCAACGCATTCACACACACACACACACACAAACACACAAACACACACCCATAATCATGTGCCGTGTGTGCGTGTGTGTATATGTCAACTTTTACTCTAAGGTTTCGCAACTAAGAAACTAAACTACAAACGCTTTCATCCAATTACGCAAGAACTAAACCATGATCTCCTAAAGCCTTTCCTACTAATTATCCATGTCTCACAATACACATATTTATATACATAACATATTCATATACTACACTACGAAACTGCGGGGGTGCTATACGTCATCCACACGACTTTTCCCGTAGATATACATCTACTTACTTGATCCTTGCATGCCAAAGTCGACGTCGCCATTCTCCTTCTTGTCATCCGAAGTCCACATGAGGGTGCCAACACATATAAACACATAGTATCGTAAACCAAAATCACTTATGAAAACCAAACCGGCACACGTATCACACACAGGTTAGAACCTATAGTCTACTCTTGCAAATCAACCAAACAACTCCCGATATCGACGTACAAACGTCAAGTGACCGATACAAAACACAAATATCAAAACTCCAAGTCATGCAAAAGCTACAAATCAAAACAGCAACTAAAGAAAATGGTCCCAAATTTTGGTTCAGGTAAAATCAGGCCAAACTAGCAGTACAGTGGGGTAGTATATGGGGTAAGTCAGCTACAGAACCAAACTAGACACTAAATACCACAATGAGGCCGGCCACATACCCTAGAAAACTGGCCTACTCATCCAAGTGTAGGAGTTAGGGTCTCGTCTCCTCAGGGTGGTCCCTTATTGGTCTAACTAGGTCTATGGAGTTACTAGTTTTTCTAGTAAAGATCACAGGTTATTCCAGATTCCCTGTAGGCACACAATTGTCAAAAAACCGACATTGAATCATCAAATTCAATTTTTGGGTTTAGTCACTGGTTTCAATCACTAAGGGGGGTTTGTAGTTACCAAATACACCCAATTGCACCATCACAACTCATGAAATCCTCAAAGCCTCATCTTGGAATTTTCAAACCTCACTAAACCTCACTTAATCACTTCTAAACTAATATAGATGCTAAAGAAAATGAATTACTACTCTAATGGTGAGGGAAATACCTCATTTGGCAACTCAAGAAAATTCTTGAGTTGCCCCAAGTGCTCAAAAATCTCATCTTGGTTGATCCATCATGCTAGTAGTGGGCTTGTGCACAATTTTAATGAAAGGAATGAAATGTTTTGATGTGGATTTGGGGTAGTAGTGAGGAGGTAGAGATGGTGGAGGGAAGAGGGCAGCCATGGAGGAAGAAGAGAAGAAGAAGTGATGAAGATAATGGAGTGAGGAAAATAGCCATGGTCAAATGAAGACCCCTCACCCTCTCTCTCTCTCTCTCTTGCCTATACCTCCATTCTTTAATCTTTTCTTTTCTTTTTCCCTTTTTCTCTTTTATTCTTAAACTTCAATCCAAACACAATAAAAAGAAAACCAAGTAATGAAAGAAATGAAGCATGTCTTTGATACCAAGAGAAATGTAACAAGTGTGTAACATGACACGGTGCATATCATATGCACAAAACAAAATCAATGCATAATTAGTAATTATTAATCAAGCTTAGCCGTAAACTTGAATATAATTAATTGTATAAGATTTATAAAGTTTCTAAATAATATAATACTCTTCATTTGATTTATCTAAATTCCCAAAAATAATATTTTATTTTCTAAAATGTTACAAATGTTATGTGTTGCTGTGATATGTTATATTGGATTGTCGTGGTTGAATAGCCCGGGGGTTTTTGCGCGAGAAGAGAGTTTTTCATTTTCATTCATGTAAAATCTGTATGTAATATTCTTTTATTGGGACACTTCTGGGTTAAGGATGATGTCACCACTGATGTATATTATTTACTTTTCCGCATTAGGATAGACCCAAGGCGGGGAGCACAAGTAACCGGGTTCTAGAGTCCAGTAGGAGACCATCTCGAGGAGTCGAGACAGGGTCTCCTAACTCTAGAATTGGCAGGGTTGCTTGCCGCTCTCGTAGGGGTCTAGGGATGTGGGTTTGGCTATTCATCATGACTATGGAATCCGTGTTTTTCATTACTGGCTGAATTTAAAACACGGACCTCCTAGTATATCCAATATTTCATATGTTGCTTCTGTTGCTTGGTTCTGTGATGTGATCATATAACTGCGTGAGACGAATGTTATATTATATATATGATTTATAATAAACGTTGCTTATGTTTTGCACTCGCGCTAGTCCAGCCCCCACTCTGCTGTTAGTTAAGTAACCTAACGGTGAATGACGGGGCCCCGTGGCGAATGCGGATAGCATAAACGTACGTTCTATTTTCATTTCATTTTTCTATGATATTTAGGAAACATTAAATGATGAAACTTCATTAATGAGATTAATGAAAAGAAAAGAAACCTAAAGATGTTGTAGAATCAAAAGTTTTTAAAAAGGTAGCTCTAGTTCTTGCTTTGCATAGTGGTATTCCTTGATGAATATCCAGCACCTCATTCGATAAGGAAAGAGCCGAGATCCCTTCACCGGGAGTGACCTCTTTAGCAAACCTAGCAAATAATACAACCTACTCGGTTTTGTTTTTATAGCTTCTTTAGTTCTTGCTTTGCAGAGTGGTATTCCTTGATGAATATCCAGCACCTCATTCGATGAGGAAAGAGCCGAGATCCCTTCACCGGGAGTGACCTCTTTAGCGAAACTAGAAAAAACTACAAAAACACTCCTTTTCAAATCACTAGATTCTATAACGATATTAAGTTCATTATGTTAAAGGTTTTCTTCAAAACCAGTCGTAGCCCTCCGTCATTTCAGATAAGTACAATTTAATATTCATGCTGCGTTCGTTGACCTGCGCCAAAGCGTAGTGTGTGGTAGCTGATTAGTGTTTATCTGCAGCATATGATACGATTGGATTAGGGTAGTCGTACGGCGTTGTTTGGCCTGCGTCAAGGGTCGTACGGGTGGTTTAATTCAATCAAAAAATGAACGGGTTGAACTTGACTAGCGCCTTATGGGTTGTTTGGCCTGCATCAAGGTCATAGGATGCTAAAGTAAAAATAATTAGAAATGTGCAATGAGATTGCATACCTTCTATATGATAGTTGGATCCCGATACCCATTGCGAGTAAAAGTTATTCCTCGGAGAGTTTTGCACTTTACAATTAGCCAATCAAATAGGTGTCTAAGAAAGGTGTCAACGGGGTTATGCCTCCGTAGAAACGAGGTTATTTAATTAGTTCCATACGAAAGCATGGGGAGACTCCCTCGAAGTACCAATACCTGCCCGGCCGAATGATTAGAGAACTTGTAGGGTGTAATTAATCTGGCTAATCTTACCTTTTATGGTTTGAAGGAAGATTTGATAAAAAAAGTGGGAGCCATCCTGATTAGATAAGATAATAACCAATATAATCTTGCAAAGAGCGCATGCTAATGCGTTTCCTTCTCTCTCTCTCCAGGTAGCGACCAATGGCACGCCTTAATCAAGATAATAATGTGGATGTATTGACCGAACCCGCTTATTATACTAGGCTAGGTTCTGCTCTATCTTATGACTGTCATAAGTCTGAGCAAGGAATAGGGGAATACCCGGATTCCCACGCCATCCGAACGAAGAAGGAGTATACTGATGCATCTTCTTCGGGTGTGTTCGTTACCTAGAATTGTTTCTCAGTTTGCTCTACGTCATGGGTATTGGATACCGGATCAGGATCCCACATATGTAATTTGTTATATGGGCTGAAGAAAGGTAGAGAACTGGGAAAATGTGATAAGTCTATAACAATAGGTAATGGTGCAATTGTTGCAGCCAAAGCAGTTGGCGAATATCACCTAGTGTTACCAACAGGTAATACATTGATTCTGAACGACTGTTACTACATACCAAAGATGATGTGTAATATTATATCAGTTTCTTTGCTAACTAAAGAAGGATATAATTTCACATTAGAGGACAATGTTATGAACATTTTTCTAAATCAAGTGTTGATTGGGTATGGTACGTTATGTAATGGTATATACGTTCTAAATCAAACGACAGTTCTAAACGTAAAGAACATACACAAGAGGAAGAGTTCAGAAATGAACGAAACCTACTTATGGCATTGTAGACTATATCATATCAATGCGACAAGACTAGATGAGTTACATAAAGATGGATATTTGAATCCGTTCAAATTTACATCTTATGAGGCTTGCGAGTCATGTCTCAAAGGTAAAATGACCAAAACTCCGTTTAATAGACACAGAGAAAGAGCTGCTGAACTCTTGGGACTGATACATAGTGACGTATCGTACTTTATTGCATTCACCGATGATCTCTCAAGGTTCGGACATGTGTTCTTGTTGAAATACAAGTCTAAAGCTTTTGAGAAATTCATGGAATATAAGTGCGAAGTAGAAAACCAAACGGGTAAAAATATTAAAATCTTTTGATCTGATCGAAAAGGAGAATACTTAAGCACGGAGTTCCTAGATTATTTAGATTCTCTCTCAGCTTACTCCTTCGTATACACCACAGCACAACGGAGTATCGGAGCGGAGGAATCGCATCCTATTAGATATGGTGCGCTCTATGATGAGTACTGCTGAGTTGCCTATTTCTTTTTGGAGTTATGCGCTTTAGACAGCCGCAGACCTATTGAATATGTTTCCCACCAAATCCGTGCCTACCACTCTATATGAGATAAGGAAAAGGAAGAGACCATGCCTTAATTATGTTAAGATATGGGGTTGTCCAGCTTATATGAAAACATAAAATCCAGACAAGTTCGAGGCAAAATCAGTTCTGTGCAAGTTGGTAGGATATCCCAAATATTTACGGAGGTATATCTTCTACCACACCGAGGAACAAAAGGTGTTTATTTCTCGAAATGCCACCTTTTTAGAAAAGGGATTTCTTTTGAAAGAAATTAGTGGTCATGAGGTAGAGCTGGAAGAAGTTCCAGTTACACAAACTAGAACTGATAATTTGGTGGAACCAGAGGATCTAATAGTACCCAATGAACCCCAGTCACTCCACAGATCTAGTAGGGTTCCTCATCCACCTGAGAGATACTGCGGTTTTCTCATAGACGGTAGGAGGGAGGATTGCATCATGAAAGATGATGACCCAACTAGTTTCGAGCAAGCCATCACAAATGGAGACTCTGTGAAATGGTTGGATGCTATGCGATCCGAGATGGAATCCATGTACACCAACAAAGTATAGACTTTGGAAGTTGCTCCTGAAGGGGTAAAACCCAGTGGGAGTAAGTGGATCTTTAAGAAGAAAATTGGTGTAGATGGAAAAGTTGAGACTTTCAAAGCTATACTTGTAGCAAAAGGTTTTCGTCAATGACCAGGTGTCGATTATGATGAAACCTTTTCTCAAGTGGCTATGCTTAAGTCTATCAGGATCCTACTTGTCATTGCCGCATACCATGACTACGAAATCTGGCATATGGACGTCAAGACCGCTTTTCTAAATGGTGATTTAGAAGAGAGCGTGTACATGACATAGCCAGAGAGCTTCATAGATAGTGGGAGCAGCGGAAGCGTGTGCAAGCTGCTTAAATCAATCTACAGATTAAAGAAGGCATCACGGAGCTGGAACATCTGTTTCGATGAAGCTGTCAAAGAGTTTGACTTCATCAAAAATGTAAATGAACCTTGTATATACAAGAAGGTTGTAGAGAGTAAGGTTGTCTTTCTCATATTGTATGTGGATGACATACTCTTGATAGGAAACGATGTTCCTATGCTACACTCGGTCAAGCTCTTCTTATCACACAAGTTCTCCATGAAAGATTTAGGTGATGCCTCCTACATCCTGGGGATTAAGATCTATAGAGATAAATCTAAACGAATGTTGGGATTGTCCCAATCCAGGTACATAGACACCATACTAAAGAGGTTTAGTATGGAAGATTCTAAGCGTGGTAATTTACCCGCTTGCTCAGGAATCACTCTCTCCAAAGAGATGTCTCCCAAGACTGATTTGGAGAGAACTCACATGCAAGGGATACCCTATGCTTCAGTAGTCTGGTCAATCATGTATGCGATGTTATGTACCAAATCTAATGTAGCTTACTCACTAGGTGTAGTGAGTAGGTATCAATCAGATCCGGGGGAGAAACACTGGACAGCTATGAAGAACATTCTTAAGTACTTGAGAAGGACTAAAGAAATATTCTTGGTGTATGTAACGAAGAATTCCAGGTGGAGTCCTTTACCGATTCGAGCTTCCAGAGTGATAAGGACGATAGTAAGTCATTCTCGGGTTTTGTCTTTACCCTCAACGGAGGGGTTGTATGTTGGAAGAGTTCCAAGCAAGATACCATGGCAGACTCGACGATGGAGGCTGAATACATCGCTGCCAACGATGCTGCCAAAGAGGCTATCTGGATAAAGAAGTTCATAGCTGAACTTGGTGTGGTTCCAACCATTAAACATCCAATACATGTGTATTGTGATAACAATGGAGCTATGGCTTTGGCCAAAGAACCCCGGTCCCATCAGAAATCCAGACATATTCTTATGCGGTATCACCTGATCCGAGAGATAGCTGATCGCCGGGAGATCGAGGTCAGGAGAGTTGACATGAAGGACAACGTAGCGGATTCACTCACGAAGGCCCTCCCCCAAACGCAATTCGAGAGACTATTTGGGATGTTGGGTATGAGATACTACAACAACTGGCCTTAGCGCAAGTGGGAGATTGTTAGGGATATGTATGGCCTAGAAGCCATTATTGAACATTAATGTATATTATAGTGGATGCTTGGACATATATAGAGAGGACTTTCTTGCTCGACATGATAGTATGCTATCGGTTTACCTTTATCTTAATATGTTCACTGGTATTATTATACTGTCTCTTATATACATGTTGATAAAGCCCTTAGGGTGTAGGCTTAACTACCAGGACTATGATGCAGATCATACTACTAGGACCTAGGTAGTTCACTAGCACATCCTTTAATTGTTCCTACTCGAGGGTATATCGAGACAGGGCATCGATACACCAGAATAGACTAGTGTGTACGTTTCTTGACCCTGTATGGGGGCGATGGTTGATCCCATATCCATTGGTGTTTGACATCAAAGATTGTACACAGGTACTCATTAGAGAATAGGTACACCGAACAGGACTTGCCGAGAACTCATAATTGGTATTATACCTATCGTCAGATAGCAGTTCTCTGGCGACACTGGTACAGGTTAGTCTGTAAACCCAAGATCGTCATAGAGTCTTTTGTGGCTCCCATTGTGCTTTGATTTCCTCCCAACCACGGCTCAAAGGAGTCATGCAAACAGATGGATTTTGGGTACAGTCCCGAGTCACATGGAGGAAATGAGCGATAGGAGGGGTTTCGTCTCTCCCGGTATTAGGAGTTGATGTTGCGCTATGCTCGATTGGCTATAACAGTAAGTCCTTGGCCAGGGCTGTTGATGAGATTTACTGATAAGAGTTATCAGTAGTTTCTCGAACTGTTATAAGTCATACATCGGCATTATTTATCAAGTTACGGGGGTCTGACGTTACCATCCCTAGACTCGATATGCAACATATCATATGAAAAGACCGGACTGTACGATAAGAGTTACTTATAGGCTTCATGTAGAGTATGGACAAGCTTGCTTCACGACCCAAATTTGGATGTGACCGGCACTTAGATTGTATAATATCTAAAGATATCTACACAACCTGAGTAAGCCAAAAACCAAGATCAAAAGCTTTTTTGCGGAACTTTAGGAAAAATTTATTTTTTTAAGTAAAAAAAATCGCAGTTTTAAGTATTTAAGATTTTAACCGTAACTTCCTATTGAAATAATAATAAAAGAAAGTATAAAGTGTTTTAATTTGGTTACATCCCTGGTTGGGAGCAACAGTGTCAACAACGGAAATAAATATACAACTTTATACGATATCAATAAGAATTTCAGACATAAGTAAAAGAAATATCATTTAATATAAATAAACGATCTCATCTGTCAATTAATATACATACAACCACTTCTCGTTCTAAGTCATAATACAGGGTCTGATGGAGATATTCTAGATTCAATATACAATACCAAAAGAGAAGGTTACTATATAAGTAACCTACCTAGCAAAAGATGCGATAAAATCTGATAAGTGGATCTGCACTGCTGCTTATTAGTTATATGTATGCCCTTGTAACACCCTAGGATGTGTTTAGTGGCTAACTATATTTTAATATGTGAATTTTAATAAAAAGTTTACCAAATTGGTTTTCAAATAATTTTTCAAATTTAATAAATATTTTTCTAGAATTTTCTTAAGCTTGCACAAACTTGTGCATGTAAACTAGGGTTAGAATTTGGGTTAACCCATGTTTAACAACCATGGTGGATTAAGCCCTCCTTGTTAAGTTAAATGATTTTAATTAAGGTCATTTTTTTTAAATAAAAAGGGATTTAAAATATAATTTGGTTTACTTGAGAGAATGAGAGAGAGAGTGCATCATGGCTAAGCCATGCTTGCATTAAATGAGAGAGAGAGGGAGTGCATCATGGCAAGCCCATGCTTGCATTTAATGTGGCAAGAGAGAGAGAAATGGGGCTTGACTCTCTTGTATTATTATTTGTTTGGGTGCATCACACACTCCCATTTCCTTACTCTTTCACTCTCTCACTCACACACACAGCAGCAGCTTCAGCCCCAGCATCAGCTTCAGCAACAGCAGCTACATCAGCAACAGAAGCTGCAGGCACAGCAACAGCAACATATAACAACAACAACAAGGCAACAGCAGCAGCAGTGCAAGCAGCAGGTCAGCCCCAGCAGCAGTAGCAACACCCACAGCCACAGCACTAGCAGCAACAGCACACGTAGCAGCAGCAACACCATCAGCAACAATAACAACAGCAACAGCATCTGGAGCAGCAACAGCAGTAGCAGCTTCTTCTTCTTATCTTCTTCTCCTGACCCAGCCTTGTAGGGTCAAGTGAGGTATAACCTCTGAGCTCCACTTGCTTGTATGCTAGACTTGTGTGTCGGTTTAGCTTAATTAGTGTTTATTTGTGGTTGTTAGTGCTAGATTGTGTGTTTTTAGTGATATTTGTGGTGTTTAGTGTAAACTTTGCTTAGGTAAGGTTAGATTTGGTTGGACTCAGTTAGTTGGGTGTTGATAGGGCCAAGTGAACCTAGGTAAACCCCAGATTACATAAAAATACCCTGAGTTTTCAAAATGGTGCAAAATGTGACGTTTTTAAGCAAAACTTAGCTTTTTGAAATCTGCTGTTACCCCAGTGATCTCAGAATAAATCTGAGTTGACTGTAGCCTACTTGAGAGACCCTGACCTCACTACCAGAGCCCGACCCCACCACCTTCATCCCAGGCCGCCGAAATAATCGTTCTGGCCGCAAATTGCGGCCAGACTTGAAAGATCGGAGCTAGGGTTTTTAGGGCGGGTGTCTGCTACATTTTGTAGGTCCATGGTATATTTAGTTTTGCAATATTTCAACCTGGGTAGAATCTGGGACGATATATCGTTTTCTGGTGTTTTTAGTTTGCGCGATACGCGAGTGGGTTCTGTGATTCAGCATATCGCGGCGTGTCGGGATGAGTCGTAGACGCGTGCACACACGTTTCGGCGTATCGCACGCACGCGCGTTAATTCGCGACGTGAGTTTCTCGTTTCATTTCGATATCGCGTTTTGCAACATTCTTGCTTATATAATTGGATTCCTTGTGTAAATTCCAGGTTCGCAGGCGGGTACGTCAGACGTCGCCAGGAAAGGGAAGCAGGTGGTCGGCTATACTTAGCACTCGACCAGATGAGTAGATTTAACATCTACGGGGAAATCGCCCGTATGGCGTTAAGCGTCAGGGCGTAATAGGATCTATAGTCATGTGTATCCAGATAAATATACTGGTAGTATAGAATACTGCACTGTCACTAACGGTCCAAGTTGCACGAGCACGATTTATATGCTACACTCACACCGTTAGTGATTGCCATGACACTCACGTTATAGGATTGCTATAAACCGCATATCACATTGATTCTGCTTTATTGACGTTGTCATGATTTGCAGCATACTAGCATATGTATATTCATACCATGCACACTGTATACGCACTTTGACCGTACCTTCATCACATATTCATACTTGGATACATATACATCACATACACATACTTGTGCCATATACATCACATATGTTCCTACTTGGGCATGTATACATCACATATCCGTACTTGGGCATATATACATCATATGTCCATATTAGTGCACTTGCACATTGCTACATTCACTTTGCGTACTTATCCTTTCTCACATCCATACCTATACACATATACATGGATGATATTGACAAAAACTAAGGGACCGCATGCGATATTTTCAAAACTGGATCCTTTAAAAGAGCGGTTTTCCCTTTCTTTTACTCTTAGTGTCATGCGACACATTGCATGGATTTACGCATTGGATTTGATTTATGTGATTTCTGGATTTGGGAATCGGAGTACTATTTTAAGGAAATACGCACTGTTTAAAAACCCGGTTTCCCTTGATATGATATTTCAGTGCGTCCACCCTGAGTTTTCTCGGTTCCAGAGAGCTTGTGTGAGTATACCCGATTCGAGGAGAGGTAGGCACCAATTGCGGGTACATGGTGGACCCGGTAGGGTACCCGGGGGCAAGAGCGGATTGCTGTGTAGTAGATGGTAAGCCTGGCAGAGGGACTACTACCTACTGGTGATTGGTTGGACCTGGCGGTTATCCGGAGGATACTGACCAGAGTCGATAGATGGATACGGGACGACGCGTACTGCCGGGGCCGAGGGCCGATTCCGCAGATGGAGCCCGTGGGCAGATCCGGTGGACGGATGCCCCATATTGGAGGATTTGCGTGTCGATGCTGGACACGAGTATTTCTTGATATTTTAAGTGCCGATGTTAGGCATTCACGATTTTATGAGGTTCACAGGATTTGAGGGCCGATATGGATGACGACGCCTGAGTTTTTACTGGGATTTGGGTGTATTGTTGGACACCGACTATTTTCCACGTGATATTCCGTGTAGATATTATTATTCCCATGCTCAGCATTTAGTATTTGACATCTCATCCTGTATCTATTGTACCTGATATAGTACACATGCTTGCACGATCATTGCATACCCAGCTCATGCTATATAGGATTGTTAGATTTCATTATCGGACATGATTATTGTATACCTTGCACATCATATGGAGAGACTATTAGATTGCACTTGTTGCATGATGTGAGCATCCAGTTCATCATATAGATGTTATCAGTTGGCATAGGTTAGAGTATCGCAGCACGTGCATATTCACGATTACCTTTATATGTTATCTACTATTCACGAGTTGGCAACTCACCCCCGTTGTGCCACAGTGCTTGCAGGTTGCCCTTTGGAGTAGTCGCGGCTGGCTGTTTATCACATCTTTTGACACAGATACCACTGCTTGGCGTGCTAGCCTTTTTGCTATTAGGTGGATTTGTGCGGTATCTGTTTACTTTTCAGTTGTATATTTATGTATCTAGTATTCTCCATCTACCTTCATGTATTGACTTAGTGACGGTTGTGAGGACGATGTATATGATTTTGTACTTTGGTGTCGAGCTCATTGTGAGCCGACTTTATTTATGCAGTCTTATCCTTTTATGATATATGTTTTCATTTTACTGCTTATTCTTCGCTATGGCGTCGTATATCATATTGTGGTGATTGTTCCGCCGTTGGGCGCGATTCTCCCATTTGAGATGCTCTATTTATTTCACATGTTACTTTTGCTATATCTTGCCTTTTACCCGATTTTTGGGACAAATTTTTATAAAGGAAATGTTGCCAAAATTATTAAAATAATAACTTGAACCTTAATGAATTTCTACTAAACAACTTAAAGTTTTCTAAAGGTTTTAACAAGTATTCTAATAAATGTTTTAAAACACTCTATACATTTTATGGTTTTGATCTCTGGGTTTCGGCTTACTTAGTCGCGTTACGCCTGTAGACGACACGTGGTTAAGTACCGGTCACGAGCCGAACTTTGGGTCATGACAAAGTTGGTATCAGTGCGTAGGTTTTACCTTCGGAGTGTAGGATGACCCTGGTATGATGGAGTAGGTAGCTGCAGCAGAGTGGTGTAGCGTGCATATGTTCCGCGGCATACTCACGACACGGTACTCCGCCTAAGCGACCTTTGGATTTATTGATTGAAATTCCTGTATGATTGTATACATTCTTGCGATTCGATTTCCATATCTTTATCGAATCCTACTTTCATTTTCAGCCACTATGCCGCCAAAGACTACTAGGGCGTAGAGAGCGGCCGCGAGAGCCAAGATTCGTGTTGACTCGTCCGAGATGAGGACTGATCCGGGCAGTGCACCCGTTGTACCCGAGCAGACTGTTCCTCCTATAACAGATCAGATCGCCACGCTAGGGGCTGATATGCAGGAGATGCGCCAGACGGTGGGATCCAGCATGCAGGAGATGCGCCAGATGATAGGATTGCTAGTTGAGATGCTTCGAACACAGCGACCAGAGGTAGCTCCACCAGTCATAGGGACCGCGATGGTACCTACCGTACAGCCAGTTGCCCCTGCAGCCACGAAGGTGATTTCCTTATCGTTAGCAGAATTCATGAGGCTGAAGCCTCCGATCTTCACAGGCACCGATGCAGCCGAGGACCCACAGTCTTTCATTGATAGGATGGCCCGGATATGTCGTTCCCTCAGATTCTCAGATACGCGATGGGTTGAGTTCGCGAGCTTTCGCTTGGAAGGTCTTGCGCAGAAATGGTGCGAATCGGTCGAGAAGGGCAGAGCAACAGGTCTTCCTCCTATGACCTGGACAGAGTTTGTGACAGTATTTCTAGCCCGCTTCCTTCCCCAGAGTGTTAGGGATGCCCGAGCACGCAGATTTGAGTCCTTGCACCAGACGCCAGAGATGACAGTGGCAGAGTACGATGTGTTGTTCACCGAGCTATCAGCTTATGCTCCGTACCTAGTGGCTACTGAGGAAATGCGAGTCAAGAGATTTGTCCGAGGCTTGCTTACACCACTGTTCCTTGCAATCAGCGCACAGCATTATGAGACATATGCCGCAGCTATAGACGCAGCCCTATTAGTCGAGGAGTGCCTTGCAGAGACTTCGGTAGTTCCAGGGGCCGAAGAGGGTTCGTACTGATACGGCAGCTCAAAGACATCCATTCAGACGCCGTGATAGACGTCGTACGGGTGGCAGAGACTCGGGGCGAGGTCAGATGTTTAGCTCATACCCCCAGGAGGGTCAGCAGTCGTCCCGTGGATGCTTTGGATGTGGTAGTCTTCATCACCGCGTCAGAGATTGTACCGAGACACACAGGAGGGAGCCAGCCGTACCGCATGTCACACTTCCACCTTCTCCAGCGCAGAGGGCATTACCTGTTGTACCCACAGTTGCTCCGCGTCAGACTCATGCACAGAGAGGCCGTGGTTGCAGAGGGTTTGATCCTAGAGGGCAAGGTGGCCGAGGCAGAGGGCAGCCAGCTACCGGCAAAGTGCAGCCAGTTGCTAGTAGAGGACCGCCAGTTGCAGGTGGAGGACAGGCACGAGTTTTTGCGTTGACGCATCAGGATGTGCAGGCGTCCAATGCGGTGGTCTCAGGTACCTTATCAGTATGTTCTGTTGATGCACACGTGTTGTTCGATCCTGGATCCACGCACTCGTACGTATCCACACACTTCGTGCCGAGTTTGGGTAGAGAGTCCGGTTTGCTTGATCAGCCGCTTGTTGTGACCACTCCCATGGGAGAGTCGTTTGTTGCTAGGCACGTGTTCCGATCCTGCGTTGTCCGTATTGGCGAGAGAGATTTGCCTGTCGACTTGATCCTTCTTGAGATGTTCGACTTCGACGTTCTTTTGGGCATGGATTGGTTAGCCACGTGCTATGCGTCTGTGGACTACCGCGAGAAGACAGTGAGATTTTGTTTTCCCGGCGAGTCGGCTTTTGTCGTGCAGGGGGACCGTGGTGCCGCCCCTTATAGATTGATTTCTTCTCTTCACGCTGGACAGCTTTTGAAGAAGGGATTCAGGGATTCCTAGCCTATGTTTGCAACACTAGAGCTACGGATGTTCCGTTGGACCAGGTTCCGATTGTATGTGGGTTCCCTGATGTGTTCCCTGATGAGTTTCCTGGGCTACCGCCTAAGCACGATATTGCTTTTTGTATTGATTTGATTCCCGGCACGGGGCCTATTTCTATACCGCCTTATCGGATGGCCCCGGCGGAGCTTAGTGAGTTGAAGGGTCAGTTGCAAGATTTGCTAGATAAGGGACTTATTCGACCCAGTGTTTCTCCTTGGGGTGCTCCGGTCCTATTTGTCAAGAAGAAGGACGGCAGTTTGCGTCTGTGTATCGACTACCGCCAGCTGAACCGGGTGACCGTGCGGAACAGATATTCTTTGCCACGCATCGACGACTTATTCGACCAGCTTCAGGGGGCAGAATATTTTTCGAGGATCGATTTACGATCAGGCTATCATCAGCTGCAAGTTCGACAGGAGGATATACCGAGGACAGCTTTCCGCACGCGCTACGGCCATTATGAGTTTTTGGTGATGTCGTTCGGACTCACCAATGCCCCGGCAGCGTTTATGGATTTGATGAACCGTATATTCAGTCCGTACCTTGACTTGTTCATCATCGTGTTCATTGACGATATATTGGTGTATTCCCAGAGCAGAGAGGAGCACGAGCAGCACCTGCGGATCACACTACAGACTTTGAGGGAGCACCAGCTTTATGCAAAATTCTCCAAGTGCGCATTCTGGCTTGACAGCGTAGACTTCTTGGATCACGTGATTACACGGGATGGTATATGTGTGGACCCGAGGAAGATCGAGGCCGTTCGGAGTTGGCCCAGACCTACATCCGTTACTGAGATACGCAGTTTTCTAGGATTGGCCGGTTACTACAGGCGATTTGTACAGGATTTCTCCCATATTGCTGCACCCTTGATCGGATTGACCCGGAAGAGAGTTCCTTTCGATTGGACAGAGGATTGCGAACACAGCTTTCAGCAGCTACGGACTTGTTTGACTACGGCGCCAGTATTATCATTGCCTTCAGGATCAGACGGATTTGCAGTCTATTGTGACGCTTCACGAGTGGGGCTAGGGTGCGTATTGATGCAGCATGACAGGGTGATCGCGTATGCTTCGCGACAATTGAAGAGACATGAAAAGAACTACCCCACTCACGATTTGGAGATGGCCGCAGTGGCCTTTGCAATTAAGATCTGGCGACATTACCTGTACGGCGAGTCGTGCCAGATATTCACTAATCACAAGAGCTTAAAGTATATATTTCAACAGCGGGACCTGAATCTCCGACAGCGCCGTTGGATGGAACTGGTAAAGGACTACGACTGCGAGATCTTGTATCACCCGGGTAAGGCGAATGTAGTGGCAGATGCTTTGAGCAGGAGGCCCGGGGGCAGTCTATCTTGTTTGAGCGCAGTGCAGAGGCAGTCGTCGGCAGATTGGCAGATATTATGCGACAGCTGAATGCAGTTCGGGTTCACGCCGATCGGGGGACAGCTTGCGCATGTTCGTGCACGCCCACAGTTACTTGACCGTATACACGAGGCACAGCATAGTGATGACCGATGTTCAGAGATAATGGCGCAGATTGGACAAGGCAGATTTTCCGAGTTCGTGATCGATGATCAGGGGATACTGGGATTTGGGACTAGACTGTGCGTACCAGATACCGAGGGACTGCGGCGAGAGATTCTGGAGGAGGCGCATAGATCCACATACAGCGTTCATCCGGGTTCCACCAAGATGTCCCATGATATGAGAGATGTTTACTGGTGGGACGGAATGAAGAGGGACATCGCAGATTTTGTGTCGAGATGCCTGACTTGTCAGCAAGTCAAGGTCGAGCACCAGAGGCCGGCGGGAGAGCTACAGCCGTTACCCATTCCAGAGTGGAAATGGGAGCAGATTTCGATGGATTTCGTTGTGGGTCTGCCCAGGACGAGGCGAGGGTATGACTCCATTTAGGTGATTGTGGATCGTCTGACGAAAGCGGCTCACTTCCTGCCAGTGAAGACGACATTCGGATTTGCTCAGTACGCCCAGATTTACATCGACGAGATTGTACGACTGCATAGAGTCCCGACATGTATTGTGTCCGACAGAGGCACCCAGTTTACCATCCGACTATGGCAGAGGCTTCAGGAGGCTTTAGGCACACGTTTGAGTTTCAGCACAGCATTTCATCCGCAGACCGACGGCCAGTCAGAGTGGACTATTCAGACTCTCGAAGACATGCTCCGAGCGTGCGTTATAGACTTTGGTGGTAGCTGAGATCATCATTTACCATTGGCGAAGTTCTCCTACAACAATAGTTTCCAGGATACTATTCAGATGGCACATTTCGAGGCTTTGTATGGGAGGAAATGTAGATCGCCCGTCTGTTGGACAGAGCTCAGCGAGAGCAGTATTTTGGGGCCCCAGATCATACAGGAGACGACCGAGAAGATACAGCTGATTCGAGACAGGATGAGGACAGCTCAGAGCAGGCAGAGATCGTATGCTGACAGGAGCCGCCGCAGATTAGAGTTCGCAGTTGGCGATCATGTTTTTCTGAGGGTCTCTCCGATGAAGGGAGTGATGAGATTTGGACGGAAGGGAAAGCTTAGCCCCAGATTCATAGGTCCCTTCGAGATCCTCGAGCGTGTGGGCGCAGTAGCTTATCGTTTGGCTCTTCCACCCGACTTCCTAGATGTTCACCCCGTATTCCATGTGTCGATGGTTCGCAGATACCTACATGACCCTTCGCACATGATTCAGCATCAGACCGTTCAGCTCGAGCGCGATCTTACGTTCACCGAGCAGCCAGTCGTGATATTGGACCGGCAGGTGAAGAAAAACTCAGATCGAAGGTCTTGCCATCAGTGAAGGTGCTTTGGCGCAGCCCGAATGGTGAAGAGATCACTTGGGAAGCCGAGGGCGAGATGCGGAAGAAGTTCCCTCATCTCTTTGAAGGTATGCATAGTTTATATTTTAATTTCGGGGACGAATTTCTTTAAGGGGGAAAGATTGTAACACCCTAGGATGTGTTTAGTGGCTAACTATATTTAATATGTGAATTTTAATAAAAAGTTTACCAAATTAGTTTTCAAATAATTTTTCAAATTTAATAAATATTTTTCTAGAGTTTTCTTAAGCTTGCACAAACTTGTGCATGTAAACTAGGGTTAGAATTTGGGTTAACCCATGTTTAACAACCATGGTGGATTAAGCCCTCCTTGTTAAGTTAAATGATTTTAATTAAGGTCATTTTTTTTAAATAAAAAGGGATTTAAAATGTATTTTGGTTGACTTAAGAGAATGAGAGAGAGAGAGTGCATTATGGCTAAGCCATGCTTGCATTAAATGAGAGAGAGGGAGTGCATCATGGCAAGCCCATGCTTGCATTTAATGTGGCAAGAGAGAGAGAGAGATAGGGCTTGACTCTCTTGTATTATTATTTGTTTGGGTGCATCAAACACTCCCATTTCCTCACTCTTTCACTCTCTCACTCACACACACAGCAGCAGCTTCAGCCCCAGCATCAGCTTCAGCAACAGCAGCTACATCAGCAGCAGAAGCTGCAGGCACAGCAGCAGCAACATATAACAACAACAACAAGGCAACAGCAGCAGCAGTGCAAGCAGCAGCTCAGCCCCAGCAGCAGTAGCAACACCCACAGCCACAGCACTAGCAGCAACAGCACACGTAGCAGCAACAACACCATCAGCAACCATAACAACAGCAACAGCATCTGGAGCAGCAACAGCAGTAGCAGCTTCTTCTTCTTCTCTTCTTCTCCTGACCCAGCCTCGTAGGGTCAAGTGAGGTATAACCTCTGAGCTCCACTTGCTTGTATGCTAGACTTGTGTGTCGGTTTAGCTTAATTAGTGTTTATTTGTGGTTGTTAGTGCTAGATTGTGTGTTTTTAGTGATATTTGTGGTGTTTAGTGTAAACTTTGCTTAGGTAAGGTTAGATTTGGTTGGACTCAGTTAGTTGGGTGTTGATAGGGCCAAGTGAACTTAGGTAAACCCCAGATTACATAAAAATACCCTGAGTTTTCAAAATGGTGCAAAATGTGACGTTTTTAAGCAAAACTTAGCTTTTTGAAATCTGCTGTTACCCCAGTGATCTTAGAATAAATCTGAGTGGACTGTAGCCTACTTGAGAGACCCTGACCCTACTACCAGAGCCCGACCCCACCACCTTCATCCCAGCACCGCCAAAATAATCGTTCTGGCCGCAAATTGCGGCCAGACTTGAGAGATGGGAGCTAGGGTTTTTAGGGCGGGTGTCTGCTACATTTTGTAGGTCCATGGTATATTTAGTTTTGTAATATTTCAACCCGGGTAGAATCTGGGACGATATATCATTTTCTGGTGTTTTTAGTTTGCGCGATACGCGCGATACGCGAGTGGGTTCTGTGATTCAGCATATCGCGGTGTGTCGGGATGAGTCGTAGATGCGTGCACACACATTTCGGCGTATCGCACGCACGCGCATTAATTCGCGACGCGAGTTTCTCGTTTCGTTTCGATATCGTGCTTTGCAAGATTCTTGCTTATATAATTGGATTCCTTGTGTAAATTCCAGGTTCGCAGGCGGGTACGTCATACGCCGCCAGGAAAGGGAAGCAGATGGTCGGCTATACTTAGCACGCGACCAGGTGAGTAGATTTAACATCTACGGGGAAATCGCCCTTATGGCGTTAAGCGTCAGGGCGTAATAGGATCTGTAGTCATATGTGTCCATATAGATATACTAATAGTATAGAACACTGCACTGTCACTAACGGTCCAAGTTGCACGAGCACGATTTATATGCTACACTCATACCGTTAGTGATTGCCATGACACACACGTTATAGGATTGCTATAAACCGCATATCACATTGATTCCGCTTTATTGATGTTGTCATGATTTGCAGCATACTAGCATATGTATATTCATACCATGCACACAGTATACGCACTTTGCGCGTACCTTCATCACATATTCATACTTGGATACATATACATCGCATACCCATACTTGTGCCATATACATCACATATGTTCCTACTTGGGCATGTATACATCATATATCCGTACTTGGGCACATATACATCATATGTCCACATTAGTGCACTTGCACATTGCTACATTCACTTTGCGTACTTATCCTTTCGCGCATCCATACCTATACACATATACATGGATGATATTGACATGATTTAAAAACTAAGGGACCGCATGTGATATTTTCAAAACTGGATCCTTTAAAAGAGCGGTTTTCCCTTTCTTTTACTCTTAGTGTCATGCGACACATTGCATGGATTTACGCATTGGATTTGATTTATGTGATTTCTGGATTTAGGAATCGGAGTACTATTTTGAGGAAATACGCACTGTTTAAAAACCCGGTTTCCCTTGATATGATATTTCAGTGAGTCCACCATGAGTTTTCTCGGTTCCAGAGAGCTTGTGTGAGTATACCCAATTCGAGGAGAGGTAGGCACCGATTGCGGGTACATGGTGGACCCGGTATGGTACCCCGGGGCAAGAGCGGATTGCTGTGTAGTAGACGGTGAGCCTGGCAGAGGGACTACTACCTACCGGTGATTGGTTGGACCTGGCGGTTATCCGGAGGATACTGACCAGAATCGATAGATGGATACAGGATGACGCGTACTGCCGGGGCCGAGGGCCGATTCCGCAGACGGAGCCCGTGGGCAGATCCGATGGACGGACGCCCTATATTGGAGGATTTGCGTGTCGATGCTGGACACGAGTATTTCTTGATATTTTGAGTGCCATTGTTAGGCACTCACGATTTTATGAGGTTCACAGGATTTGAGGGCCGATATGGATGACGACGCCTGAGTTTTTACTAGGATTTGGGTGTATTGTTGGACACCGACTATTTTCCACGTGATATTCCGTGTAGATATTATTACTCCTATGCTCAGCATTTAGTATTTGGCATTTCATCCTGTATCTATTGTACCTGATATAGTACACATGCTTGCACGATCATTGCATACCCAGCTCATGATATATAGGATTGTTAGATTTCATTATCAGACATGATTATTGTATACCTTGCACATCATATGGAGAGACTATTAGATTGCACTTGTTGCATGATGTGAGCATTCAGTTCATCATATAGATATTATCAGTTGGCATAGGTTAGAGTATCGCAGCATGTGCATACTCACGATTATCTTTATATGTTATCTACTATTCACGAGTTGGCAACTCACCCCCGTTGTGCCACAGTGCTTGCAGGTTTCCCTTTGGAGTAGT
Source organism: Agapanthus africanus (assembly GCA_030015575.1). Lineage (NCBI taxonomy): Eukaryota > Viridiplantae > Streptophyta > Magnoliopsida > Asparagales > Amaryllidaceae > Agapanthus > Agapanthus africanus. The sequence continues at coordinate 562,256,038 of CM057344.1, forward strand.
CGCGGCTGACTGTTTATCACATCTTTTGACACAGATACCACTGCTTGGCGTGCTAGCCCTTTTGCTATTTGGTGGGTTTGTGCGGTATCTGTTTACTTTTCAGTTGTATATTGATGTATCTAGTATTCTCCATCTACCTTCATGTATTGACTTAGAGACGGTTGTGAGGACGATGTATATGATTTTATACTTTGGTGTCGAGCTCATTGTGAGCCGATTTTATTTATGCAGTCTTATCCTTTTATGATATCTGTTTTCATTTTACTGCTCATTCTTCACTACGGCGTCGAATATCATATTGTGGTGATTGTTCCGCCGTTGGAAGTGATTCTCCCATTTGAGATGCTCTATTTATTTCACATGTTACTTTTGCTATATCTTGCTTTTTACCCGATTTTTGGGACAAATTTTTATAAAGGAAATGTTGCCAAAATTATTAAAATAATAACTTGAACCTTAATGAATTTCTACTAAACAACTTAAAGTTTTCTAAAGGTTTTAACAAGTATTCTAATAAATGTTTTAAAACACTCTATACTTTTTATGGTTTTGATCACTGGATTTACTGGTAAGTGTTATCAGTAGTTTCTCGAACTGTTATAGACCTCATATCGACACGACTTATCAAGCTACTAGGGTCTGACGTTTACCACCCCTAGGCAAGATATGCGACATATCAGACGAAGAGACCGGACTGTACGGGAGTGTTACTGATTGGATTCACAGGAGAATGTACAGGCTTGGTTGTTGATCTTATGATCGCTCAATACCTGGGTGGCTGTTACGTTTAGCTGACCGCTTGCAGCTTGTGGGTGTTTGATATGATCATCACCTACTGTCGGCGTATTGACGATTCTATAGAGTCCTACACAGAAGTTTCTTGGCTCAGGCAAAACGGAGTAGGAGCACATATATGATATGTGCGGGACCGAGAACAATACGTGTATGTGATACCGTATTAGATTCTCATGATATGAGATATCGGCCGGGTATATATGATATAGCCGGGTCATCGGATCAAGTGTTGATTCGATGAACTGATACAGATTATATTAGTCGGTTATTTGTGAAATAGCCGGATTATCGGATCAAGTGTTGATTTGATAATTTAATGTATAATAATATATTTGATATATTAAATTGCATTAACTAATATAAGCTCACTAAAAGATTCTTTTTCTCACTCGGGTGATACATTGATATATATGCGATATATGTTAATTGTATTATTTTATTTTGTTACAATAAATATTGTATATGTGATATATAATATTGTAACATATTAGGGTTATAAATGCAACATGTTTTGTGGAGAATAAATGTGGTTAGGGTTTGGATTAGGGTTAAACATTCATGAAGCTTTCAAGAAGCTTCTTGAAGCTTTGACTTTGACCTTGATATTTTATGATATTTTGTGATATTTCTTTAACCCAACCCAACCCTTTAACCATAGTTAAATCTCTACATGGGTTAAGTCTTCATACTTAACCCGTGGTTGCATTTCTAACCTCACTTGATTCATTGTTCATCACAAAGATAATGGTTCTTCTTCTTCTTCTTTCTTCTTCTTTCATGAAAAGCTTTCTAGCTTTTTATGAAGTGATGAAAATGAGTGAGTTAATGAAAATAAATGAGAGCTAAAATCCTACTTCATCATCCTAATCTATTCTAGCCATTTAGATTAGGGTGTTCACTTCATTTATAAGTGAGAGCTTGTGTTAATCAAACTTCAAGGTAGATCATCTTTGTTATTGAAGATTGGAAGCAAGTTTGCATCATTCTCTTCGTGGAGCCTCTCTAGAGTCCGGGTACATGATGATCGCAGCGAAGGGACCTCAACACGGAGCTTATGAAGTGAAGGACCGGACTACAAAGGTTGTAAATCCAAACTCTTAGATGTTAAAGTGTTTAACATGCTTTGTTTCGCATAATCTCTAGTTTAAAGATCTTGGTTAAGCTTGTTCGGCATGTCTAAAATTTAAATCGGGCATGGTTGATACCTTGTAGACCCTTGTGAGAGTGCTTAGTAACCCTACAGTGGTATCAGAGCCAAGCTAGAGCTTTAGGCGATGTCTAGGCGAAATTTGAAGTCCGATCGAACTCCGAATACCCGTAAAACCCTAGTTTCTGGAAATTTTTCAAAAATGTTAATTTTTTCATATTAAAAATACTCAAAAAAACAGCAGGGTATTTTAGGAATTACTGTGAAAAACGAGCATTTAATACTATTAAACAGTCGCGGAACCGCGGCAATGACATGGCTTGCGCGGCGGTTCCACGGCCGTACAGTGGACTTATTGTTTTATTTTTGCACAGTTAAATCCGTATCTACTTCCTGATTCTTCTGGGAATTTTTAATTTATACTCAAGTGTTGAGTTTTCTGGGTTGTATTGGGGACTCGTTGATTCGATCGGATAATTTAACTTCTTTTAAGTTTTTCCAGATAATTTTAGAACGTGTTAAAAAGTTCGAACGGATATCAATAACTCACTTTTTCCCCTGCCGAAAAAATTTCCAAATGTTAGATTTTTCTGTAGTTTAAGAACGTTCGAAGTCATGCAAGTAACGCGGTGGTCCCTCTAGAAGAACACAAACCTTAACTCGATTATGTGACCGTCTGAACCGCCTCTGAACCTTAGGGTTTGGGGCAGTACGGCGTTGCCACATATGAGGCGTTGGCTTGACCCTTCTACGGATGGATCGTTGGTACTGTGGCATGTGATGGATGTTTTTAAACTAATTTCAAGTGTTGAGAACTATTTACGAAAACTTGGGTGTTTGATTATTCGATCGGAAAGTTTAACATTATCTATTTATCTGGAATGTGATACAATATTTGGAATCCACAAGTAGTTATGAGATACCTAATTTGAATGTTATAAATCTAGCAATTCAGTCTCAGATGATCGGTTGCCACGGGATTTTGATGCGATCAAAAGTCCGTCGCAATCACGTAGCGTACGCGGATACTCGCCGGGTAAACTTAATAGATAGACACGCCCCATAGCCCCGACCAAGTGACTGTAGGAGAACCCCATCACCAAAAGCATCCGTTCGGGTGCTCGCGGCAGCGGTGTTCTGCCTTAGTGCACTTCGTCGACGGCATCCAGGGGTGCGGCCGTCTACTAAAGTTTGCGACGAGCATTCGATCAGGATGTCGGGAATTATGTTGAATTGCCCGACTTGATATTGAAAAGAGTTTTCGATAATAAGACTAAAATACGGGGTTTATAATTGTTAGGCATGCGATATCTAAGGAATTCATTCAGTTAGGCATGAGATGTCTAAGCAGGTTGCGGATTCCAACTGTTATAGTTTTACACTTTCTTTTCTGTGACCGTAAGCATAGTATGTGGTTTATCGCCGGTTTCGTTGCTATACATCAACGACAATTGGGATACGCATACTTTCTTATGTTGATGATATAAGAAATTATGTGTTGCTGTGACATGTTATATTGGATCGTCGCGTTTTGAATAGCTGGGGGTTTTATGTGAGATGAGGGTTTTTATTTTCATTCATATAAAATTCATTTGTATGTAATATTCTTTTATTGGGGCACTTCCGGGCTGAGGATGATGTCACCATTGTATATTATTTACTTTTCCGCATTAGGTAGACCCAAGGCGGGGAGCACAAGTAACCGGGTTCTAGGGTCCAGTGGAAGACCATCTCGAGGAGTCGAGACTGGGTCTCCTAACCCTAGAATTGGCAGTGTTGCTTGCTGCTCTCGTAGGGGTCTAGGGATGTGGGTTTGGCTATTCATCGCGACCGTGGAATCCGTGTTTTATACAGGCTCGTATTAAAACACGGACATCCTAATATATCCAATATTTCATATATGTTCTTCTGCTGCAATGTTCTGTGATGAGATCATATTACTGCCTGAGACGAATGTTTATATTATGTATATGAGATATATGTTATATTGCAGATTTCGTTTCAAATGCGATTCTTGTGAAGCATAATAAAATGGGACTTCATTAATGAGATTAATGATACTAAAAGAAACCTAAAGATATTGTAGAAACTTGTTTAAAAACTGGTAGCTCTAGTTCTTGCTTTGCATAGCGGTATTCTTTGTAGAACATCCAGCACCTTATTCGATAAGGAAAGAGCCGAGATCCCTTCACCGGGAGTGACCTCTTTAGCGAAACTAGCAGATGCTACAAACACGGTTTGTCTTTTAATTGGTTATATAGTTTTTGCTTTGCATAGTGATATTTATGAAATATCCTGCACCTTATTCGACGAGGAAAGAGCCGACGATCCCTTCACCGAGAGTGACCTCTTTAGCAAAACTAGAAAAGGCCTCAAAAACATTCCTTTTAAAAATCACTCGTTTCTACAACCATATCAAGTTCATTACGGAAAGGGTTTTCTTAAAAACCTGTCGTAGCCCTCCGTCATTTCAGATAAGTAGTATTTAGTATTCGTGTTGCGTTTGTTGACCTCTGTCAAGGCGTAGTGTGCGGTAGCTGATTAGTGCTTATCTGTATAAACATATGATGTGATTGATTTAGGGTAGTCGTATGACCTTGTTGACCTCTGTCAAGGATTGTGCGGGTGGGTTTACTTCAATCAGAAAATGACGGTTTGAACTTGACTAGCAGCCTATGGTTTGTAGACCTCTGTTAAGGTCATAAGCTGCTAGGGGTAAAATATTATTGGGAATTTCAAGAGTTGAAATTTGCAATGAGATTGCATACCTTCTATGAGATAGTTGGATCCCGATACCCGCTGCGAGTAAGAGTTACTCCTGGGAGAGTTTTACACATTACAATTAGCCGATCAAGTTGGTATCTAGAAAGGTGTTAACGAGGTTACGCCCTTGGGAAAACGGGGTTTATTTTAATTAGGTCCGTGCGATAGCATGGGGAACCTCCCTCAAAGTACCGGCACTGACCTGGCTGAAAGATTGGCGAACTTGTAGGGTGTAATTAATCCCGGCTAGTCTTTCCTTTTAGGGTTTGAAAGAAGATTTGACTAAAACAGTGGGAGGCATCCTGATTAGATAAATTGATAACCAATCTAATCTTGTAAAAGCGCACGCTGAGTGTTTTCTTCTCTCTCTCTCCAGGTAGCGACCATATCACGCCTTAATCAAGATAATAATACGGATGTATTGACCGAACCCGCTTGTTATACTGCACTAGGGAACGTTGGTCCCGCTCCAACTTATAATTGTTATAAGACAGAGCAGGAAATAAGGGATTACCAGAATTCTCGTGCCGCCCAAACAAAGAAAGTACATGTTGATGCATCTTCTTCGGGTGTGTTCATTACCGAGAATTGTTTCTCAGTATCCTTTACGTCCTGGGTATGAGATACCGGATCAGGATCCCGCATATGTAATTTGTTACATGGGCTACATATAGGTAGAGAACTGAGAACGAGTGATAAGTTTCATGAGACAGAAACGGTGCAAGTGTTGCAGCCAAGTCTGTTGGTAGTTATCACCCTGTATTACCAAAATACATTGATTCTGAACGAATGTTATTAGATACCGAACTAGATATACAACATCATATCAGTCTCTTTATTAGTAAAGAATGATATAATTTTGTATTGTTGGATAATGTTTTGAACATTTCCTATATCAAGAGTTGATCGGTTCAGGCACGTTATCTAAAAGCATAGATGTTCTAAATCAAAACACAGTTCTTAAACGTACAGATCACACACAAGAGGAAAAGATCAGAAATGAACGAATCCTACTTGAAGTATTGTGGATTAGGTCATATCAATGCGACCCGACTAGCTGAAGTTATATAAAGATGCATATTTAAATTAGTTTGGATTTACATCTTGTAAAAACTTGCCAGTCATGTCACAAAGATAACATGACCATAGCTCCATTTATTGGAAACAGAGAAAGAGTTAGTGAACTCTTGGGATTGATACATGCTGATGTATGAAGGTCCCCTGTCTACACATGCCAGGACCGGTTCTTTGTACTTCATTACATTCACTGATGATCTCTCAAGATTCAGACATATGTTCCTGTTGAAACATAAGTCCGAAACTTTTGAGATAATCACAGAATATAAGTTAGAAGTAGAGAACCAAAAACGGATATGAGTATTATGTCCTTTGATGAGATTAAGGAGGAGAATACTTGAGCACGGGATCCCTGGACTATTCTAAAGGAGAATGAGATTCTCTCTCAGCATTACTCCTCCGTATACACCACAGCACGTCGGTGTATCGGGGCGAAGCAATCACACCCTATGTGATATGGTGTGCTCTATGATGAGTACTACTGAGTTGCCTATTTTCTTTTGGGATTATGCACTTGAGAAGTTGCATACCTATTGAATAGGGTTCCAATCAAATCAGTTGCCTACCACTTCATATGTGATATGGAATGGGAAGAGCCCATATCTTAAGTAAGTTAAGATTTAGGGTTGTCCGGCCTATGTCTAAAAGCAAAATCCGGACAAGCTCAAGGCAAAGTCAGTTATGTGGAAGTTTGTTGGATATCCCAAGCATTCGCAAGGGAATATCTTCTACCAAACTGAGGAACAAAAGATGTTTTGTTTCTCAGCATGCCACCTTTGTGAAAGGGAATTTCTTGTAAAGAAATTAGTGGTCATGAGGTAGAACTGGAAAGAGTTCCAGCTATACAAACTGCAGCTAATGATTTGGTAGAACCAAAGGATTCAATAGTTTCCAACGAACCTCAGCCTCTCCGCCGATCTAGTAGGGTTCCTCACCCACCTGAGAGATACTTTGGTTTTCTCTATGACAGTGGGAGCGAGGATTGCATCATGAGATGATGACCCAACTAGTTTCGAGCTGGCCATCAGGAGTGGGGACTCTGTGAGAATGGCTGGATGCTTATCGATCTGAGATGGAATCCTTATACACCAACAAAGTATGGACTTTGGTTGCTTTATCTGAAGGGTTAAATCCCCATCAGGAGCAAGTATATCTTGAGAAGATTACTTGGTGTACATGGAAAAGTTGAGACTTTCAAAGCTATGCTTAAGTCCATCCAGATCCTACTTGCCATGGCTACATACCATGACTACGATATCTGGCGGTTGGGTATCATGACTGCTTTTCTAAATAATGATTTGGAAGAGAGCGTCTATAAGTACACAGCCAGAGGTCTTCATAGACAGTGGGAGTAGCGGAAACGTGAGCAAGATGTTTTATGCGATAAAACAGACATCGCAGAGTTAGAACGTCTGTTTTGATGTGGTAGTCAAAGAGTTTGACTTCATCAAAATGGTAGATGAACCTTGTATATACAAAAAGGTAGTAGAGAGTATGGTGGTGATCCTCGTAGAGTACGTGGATGGCATACTCTTGATAGGGAAGGAGTTTCCTATGCTACGCTCGGTCAATCCCCGCTTATCACAAGGATTCTCCATATAGGATCAAGTGATACCTCCTAAATCCTAGATTTTATATCTATGAGATAGATCTAAATGGATATTAGGATTCTCACTAGGTGTAGTGAGATGGTATCAAACGATCCTGGGGAGAATCACTGGAAAGGTTCTACGGTGATAAGGACGGCTGAATGTCAGTTGCAGGCATTGTCTTTACCCTCAGTAGAGGGACGGTATGTTGGAAGAGTTCCAAGCTAGATACCATGACTTACTAGACGATTAAAGGCAAGATACATCGTTACCAAGGATTCTACCAAAGAGGCAATCTGGATATATAAGCTCATGAGATGAACTTCGTTCCTACCATTGTGTGACAATGGAGTTGTGGCTTTTGCCAAGGAACCCCCCGTCCCATCAGAAATCCAGATATAATTCTCAGGCAGTATCACCTGATCATGGAGATGGTTGATCTCCAGGAAGATCGAGGTTAGGAGAGTAGACATAGAGGACAACAGCGCGGATCCACTCACAAAGGCCCTTTTCCCAATAGAGACTATTATGGGATGGTTGAGTATGAGATACTTCAACCACAACTAATTGTTGGGTATGTGATACCACAAAAGATGGCCCTAGTGCAAGTGGGAGATTGTTAGTTATATGTATGCCCTAGAGGCCATTACTGTACATACGATATATATTGTAGTGGATGCTTGGACATATATAGGGAGGACTTTCTTGCTCCACATGATATTATGCTATCTGGTTGTACTTTATCTTAACATGTACTCTGATTGTCTCTATGTTACATGTTGATAGAGCCCTTAGGATATGTACTCGACTACTGGGACTATGATGAAATCATACTAGTGGGGCCACGGTAGTCGACGAGTACATCCTATAACTGTTCCTAGTCGAGGGTGTATCAAGAAAGGGCATCGATACACCAGAGTAGACTAGCGTATACGCATCTTGACCCATATGATGGGCGATGGATGATCCCATATCCATCGGTGTTTGACATCAAGGATGGTGTACGGGTGCTCAGTAGAGACTGGGTTCACTGGACGGACTCACCGAGAACTCCTAGATGGTATTATACCTCACGTCAGATAGCAGTTCTCCGGTGACACTGGTACAGGTTAGTCTGTAGACCCGAGATCGTCATAGAGTCTTGTGTGATTCCTACTGTGCTTTGATTTCCATAATACTACATCCAAGAGGGCGTGCAAAAAGGTGGCTTTTGGGTACAGTCCCGAATCACATGGAGGCAATGAGCGATAGGAGGGGATTCGTCTCTCCCGGTATAGGGAGTTGATGTTGTGCTGTGTTCGATTGGCTATAACTGGAAATCCCTGGCCAGGGTTGCTGAGATTTACTGGTAAGTGTTATCAGTAGTTTCTCGAACTGTTATAGACCTCATATCGACACGACTTATCAAGCTACTAGGGTCTGACGTTTACCACCCCTAGGCGAGATATGCGACATATCAGACGAAGAGACCGGACTGTACGGGAGTGTTACTGATTGGATTCACAGGAGAATGTACAGGCTTGCTTGTTGATCTTATGATCGCTCAATACCTGGATGGCTGTTACGTTTAGCTGACCGCTTGCAGCTTGTGGGTGTTTGATATGATCATCACCTACTGCCGGCGTATTGACGATTCTTTAGAGTCCTACACAGAAGTTTCTTGGCTCAGGCAAAACGGAGTAGGAGCACATATATGATATGTGCGGGACCGAGAACAATACGTGTATGTGATACCGTATTAGATTCTCACGATATGAGATATCGGCCGGGTATATATGATATAGCCGGGTCATCGGATCAAGTGTTGATTCGATGAACTGATACAGATTATATTAGTCGGTTATTTGTGAAATAGCCGGATTATCGGATCAAGTGTTGATTTGATAATTTAATGTATAATAATATATTTGATATATTAAATTGCATTAACTAATATAAGCTCACTAAAAGATTCTTTTTCTCACTCGGGTGATACATTGATATATATGCGATATATGTTAATTGTATTATTTTATTTTGTTACAATAAATATTGTATATGTGATATATAATATTGTAACACATTAGGGTTATAAATGCAACATGTTTTGTGGAGAATAAATGTGGTTAGGGTTTGGATTAGGGTTAAACATTCATGAAGCTTTCAAGAAGCTTCTTGAAGCTTTGACTTTGACCTTGATATTTTATGATATTTTGTGATATTTCTTTAACCCAACCCAACCCTTTAACCATAGTTAAATCTCTACATGGGTTAAGTCTTCATACTTAACCCATGGTTGCATTTCTAACCTCACTTGATTCATTGTTCATCACAAAGATAATGGTTCTTCTTCTTCTTCCTTCTTCTTTCATGAAAAGCTGTCTAGCTTTTTATGAAGTGATGAAAATGAGTGAGTTAATGAAAATAAATGAGAGCTAAAATCCTACTTCATCATCCTAATCTATCCTAGCCATTTAGATTAGGGTGTTCACTTCATTTATAAGTGAGAGCTTGTATTAATCAAACTTCAAGGTAGATCATCTTTGTTATCGATGATTGGAAGCAAGTTTGCATCATTCTCTTCGTGGAGCCTCTCTAAAGTCCGGGTACATAATGATCACAGCGAAGGGACCTCAACACGGAGTTTATGAAGTGAAGGACCGGACTACAAAGGTTGTAATCCCAAACTCTTAGATGTTAAAGTGTTTAACATGCTTTGTTTCGCCTAATCTCTAGTTTAAATATCTTGGTTAGGGTTGTTCGGCACGTCTGAAATTTAAATCGGGCATGATTGATGCCTTGTAAACCCTTGTGAGAGTGCCTAGTAACCCTACACTGCTAACCGTCCACTCGACTCCTGCAAGGAACTGTGGCACAACGGGGGTGAGTTGCCAACTCAATGAATATAACTAACATATAACGGCTGAAAATGTAAGTATGACGAACTAGAACTAATTTTAACAATAGTGAATGTGATGCATGATAACAGGTGGAGGAATGAATATGTAATACTCCATGTATGAATCAAAACCGAAATCTCATCAATTATTTTCCAAATCATGTTCATTTTTCTCCGTGCCCAACAACGATACAAATCATCGGTGTTTCATCAGGCATCATTCCTCGAATGATCCTGTAATCAATAACACCGGTCGGTATCATGTAGATATCCGCCGTGTTCATAACTGTCTCCGGAATCGAGTATCCTCGTTAGGCTCCCCGCCTAAAGAGCGGCTATCCTGCCCCTCGGTATCGACCGGGTCCACCATGTATCCAACTGTATGGCCACCAACTCAATCTGGATAAAATTGTAAATCCATAACCATATGACCCCCAACTCAGTCCGGAATAAAACCAAATCATAAAAACGACATTTCATGGTGGACGTGACACATAATCATGAAAATCACTGATTTTTGGTAATAGTATATGAAAACTTAAAACCATAAATCCTCAATAATCCAAATGCCTCTCATATCAACTACTAATACTTGAATACGAAATATGATGTCATATATGCTAATTACTACGACTATTGATACTTAAGGTATGATAAGAATCATTTTTAACAGAATAATATCTAAGTGTGTAGTGACATGTTAATATCGACGAGCTGTGGTGTAACATGTAGATATGTGCATGTGCGGCATAACTCGTCGATAATGGTGCAGTGTTCTAACCAGTATTAATCTTGGAGGTATATATAGATTTAAGAATGCATATGATAAATTTAACATACAAAAGCAAAACTTGTACTTAAACCTAACTACGGGCGTATCACGCCATCTTTACAAGATCCCCCTGTAGATATTTAGTCTACTCACCGGAATACGTCGTAAACTACTCAGAAATCGCCACTCCTTTTTCCTTTCCTTGCGGCATCCGAAGTTTCCGTATTTGAATCTAACAACGAAATTTACTTGTATAAGGAAACGGCTAACTCCTATACGGAAAAATCGTGAAACACAAGTTGTACGTTCTAATTACACTACGTATGACTATTGCAAACGATCTAACACTCATTTTAACTGGAATTTAACCCAACGCTGTTTCGTAACAGAAAACAGAACGCGTTACGAGTTACCCGTGTCGTATTTTAGAATTTTGATACCTTTTCTAATATTAGTTTCCAGATTCCATATACAGTTAATTTAACTTAATTAAACAATACCAAAACTCCTAACAATGATACAGAGACCTACCCAAAAAACCCCAGAACCCAACTCTCCTAAAAATCCGGCGACGCCGGAAATTGGCTATGTCTCGCCGGCCAATTTCCGAGCCCATTGGTTCGTACTCTAAGGGTTTGCTATAGGTCTAGTTTATAAGATTTATACACTGTTTGGTTAAGTTGATTTTCACCTAAATTATAGCAGATTAATACAGAGCTAAGTTTTACCTAAAATACGATATTCGATTTCTAAATTTTCACAATTACATAACTAAAATCTATTGAGTTAAGCATTTTACCTACCGAGGATGGTTGAGAAGCTTCCTCCAAGACACTCAAGTCCTTAGCCCCTAACATGATGGTGGTAATTCTTAGCCTAGTTCTTCTTCTTCACATCTCTTTGCTTTTATTTCTTTTTTTGTGAATTCTAAGTGTTTTCTTTCACTTGGGTTTTGAATTTTCAGAAGTTTAATTTTATTAAAATGGTTTGAACACAATATATATGGTAGAGGGAAGAGTGAGTTGTAGGAGGAGGTGTCACCAACAAGGGTGTGCCACTCTCATGCAAGGAGAAGGTGTTGTGCATGAAGCATGCAAGCAAGAAGGAGGTGGCTTTGCATTATCACTCTAACTTATTCTTGTGATAATTCTGATCTAACTTATTATCTAACCCTCTTTTTCACTTTCATCCTCAACGATCCCAAGTTTGCAAAATTTCCTAAACTTTTACAAAAAGACCCTTCACTACCTATGTTATTATATAAACACCATTTTCTTAAAATGAAGCTAAATTTATCACTAAAACCCTTGTAATTGATTAATGTTATATACTAAAATTTCAATTTAATTTGTTTCACATACTACTTATGAAAATGTCCTAATTTGTTTTAATAACTTTTTAAATTGGCATTTTATTATTAAATTCATTAATTTTATTTATTTCTAAATTTTCAAAATGTTACAATATTCCCCCCTTAAGAAAATTCGGTCCCCGAATTTAAAACTTAACTAGACATACCTTCAAAAAAGATGTGGAAATTTCCTTCGCATCGCATCCTCGGTCTCCCAAGTAATCTCCTCGTGATTTGTTCCTCACCAAAGAATCTTTACAAATGGAAGTACCCTCGATCTCAGTTTCTTTGCCTGCCGGTCTAGAATAGCTACTGGCTGCACTGTGTAGGATAAATCCGGCTCAAGCTGTAAGGTCTGATACTGGATCGCGTGAGAAGGATCATGAAGATACTTGCGAAGTATAGACACGTGAAATACCGGACGCACATCGGGAAAACTGGGTGGAAGTGCTAAACGATAAGCTACAGTACCCAATCTCTCCAGAATCTCGTAAGGTCCGACATATCTGGGGCTGAGCTTTCCCTTTTTCCCGAAACGCATCACACCTTTCATCAGAGATACATGAAGAAACACATGATCTCCCACCTGAAACTCGAGTTTATGACGTCGTCGATCTGCATATGATTTCTGTCTGCACTGGGCCGCTCTCATTCTGTCATGTATCAACTGAATCTTTTCCGTAGTCTCATGTACCATCTGCGGTCCCAAAATGCTACTCTCGCTCAGTTCCGTCCAGCAAACGGTGATCGAAATTTCCTCCTATACAAAGCTTCATAGGGTGCCATCTTGATCGTCTCCTAAAAACTGTTGTTTTACAAGAATTCTATCAAAGGTAAGTGATGATCCCAACTACCACCGAAATCAAGGCTGCAAGCTCGAAGCATATCCTCTAGAGCATGAATGGTCTGCTCTGACTAACCATCTGTTTGTGGGTGAAAAGCTATACTAAAACTCAATCGTGTACCAAGAGCTTCTTGAAGTTTCTGCCATAACCTGCTGGTAAACCGGTTACTCCTATAGGATACTATGCACGTCGGAACTCCATGCAATCGTACAATCTCGTCGATATAAATCTGAGCATACTGCGCAAATCCACACGTCATCTTCACCGGTAGAAAGTGAGCTGCCTTTGTCAATTTATCTACAATCACCCAGATGGAATCATACCCTCTGTTAGTCCTGGGTAGACCCACAACGAAATTCATGAAAATCTGTTCCCATTTCCACTCCGGAATGGGCAAGGGTTGCAACTCCTCTGCCAGCCTCTGGCGCTCGGCCTTGACTTGCTGACAAGTCAAGCATCTTGAAACAAACTCCGCAACATCCCTCTTCACTCCTTCCCACCAATAAACATCCTTCAAGCCATGATACATCTTGGTGGAGCTAGGATGAATACTGTATGCTGATCGATGGACCTCCTCTAAGATCTCACGTCTCAGTCCATTCGAATCTGGCACACAAAGACGGGTCCCAAAACGCCAATTTAAAAAGTTATTAAAACAAAATATGACATTTTCATAAGTAGTATGTGAAACAAATTAAATTGAAATTTTAGTATGTAACATTAATCAATTACAAGGTTTTTAGTGATAAATTTAGCTTCATTTTAAGAAAATGGTGTTTATATAATAACATAGGTAGTGAAGGGTCTTTTTGTAAAAATTTAGGAAAAATGTGCAAATTAGAATTGTTAAGGGTATAAGTGAAAGGGGAGTTAAATAAGGTTTTAGTTCAGAATTTTATCACAAGATAAATAAATTTAGAGTGATAATGCAAAGCCACATCCTTCTTGCTTGCATGCTTCATGCACAACACCTCCTCCTTGCATGAGAGTGGCACACCCTTGTTGGTGACACCTCCTCCTACACCTCACTCTTCCCTCTACCATATATATTGTGTTCAAACCATTTTAATAAAATTAAACTTCTGAAAATTCAAAACCCAAGTGAAAGAAAACACTTAGAACTCACAAAAAGAAATAAAAGCAAAGAGATGTGAAGAAAAAGAACTAGGCTAAGGATTTCTACCATCAAGCTAGGGGCTAAGGACATGAGTGTCTTGGAGGAAGCTTCTCAACCATCCTCAGTAGGTAAAATACTTAACTCAATAGATTTTAGTTATGTAATTGTGAAAATTTAGAAATCGAATATCGTATTTTAGGTAAAACTTAGCTCTGTATTAATCTGCTATAATTTAGGTGAAAATCAACTTAACCAAACAGTGTATAAATCTTATAAACTAGACCTATAGCAAACCCTAGGAGTACGAACCAATGGGCTCGGAAATTGGCCGGCGAGACATAGACAATTTCCGGCGTCGCCGGATTTTTAGGAGAGTTGGGTTCTGGGGGTTTTTTGGTAGGTCTCTGTATCATTGTTAGGAGTTTTGGTATTGTTTAATTAAGTTAAATTAACTGTATATGGAATCTGGAAGCTAATATCAGAAAAGGTGTAACAACCCTAATTTCCTATACAAATTTTTTTCAAATATTTTTTTTTCAAAATCCATAAAGGGGTATTTTAGCCTGAGCACAAGTTATAAGTAATTATTTTGCTTTTTAATTACAAGTAAAAAGAATGTAACAACTCCATTTTTAGTGTACAAAATTTGCTTAAAAATTAATGTATACTTGGAGTATTTACATTTGCTGTTATTACTTTAAATAATTAATTAGCTCCATAATTACAAGAAAGAGCTTGTAGCTTATTGGTAATACTTTGCACTGCTGAACCAAGCCACCAGAGTTCAAATCCCATACCCCACATTATTTTTAATATTGATTTTTTAAAAACCTTTAGAATACCAAGGGTTTACACGTGCATATCTCACAAAAACCCCACTACACCCAAAAATGTAACATTGCCAGAAGATAGATGAACCGTCGAGGGTGATTCCGGCCGCCGGACTCGTCCGGAAATCGGCTAACTCGGCCTCGACTCGGTCCTCAGACCGAGTCACGGCCGAGTCACCCCCGAGTCGGCCGATTCCGGCGACGACCACAACATGAAAATTGTGTCTTTTCACATTCCCTATGCACCTGCAAAATTTTAGCCTCAGACCATTTCCAGAGCTCTTTTAAAACCCCAATTACTCCACTTTTAATACATTTTTAATACATTTTATCACATTTTTCATTTTAACCTTTCACCTACCCTAACCCTAGCCTAACCCTATAAATACCACCCCTACCCTCTACCCTCTCACCCTAAAACTCTGAGCCAACTCTCTAAAATTTCTAAGAAACTTGTGTACTTTGAAAACGAGCACGAAACGAAACTACGGCGAAATTCTCGGCGAACTTCCGGCGATCGTTCTAGGAGCTCTCGGCGACGAAGCGACGCACCGGCGATTCCACTCCTTCCATCTCACTCTCGTTATTGTCCAAAACCCATAAGTCCTATTTTCTATCTCTCTTTTCTATTCTAAAAATATGAATTTGCAAAACCCGACGGAATCGGAACAAATCCGATTTCCGATTCGGTTTCTTATAAAACTCCACTTCTCGTTAATACAATTATGCTTAAACTCTCTCATGTTGACTATTAAACACTAATCAACCAAATTGATCAAGTTTCATTTCATAAAATGATGGCTATTTCAATTTATCGTATTTTTCACTAAAATACCATATTGTTTCAATTCAACATTTAACTCCATTAAACTTGCTATACATTTAAGTAGATCACGAGGTAATGACCTACCTCCTCACACACTCATATGCAATATAACACGATACCCTCGAGAACTTAGAATACGGGAAAACAAACATTTTCATTTAAATACCCTTTACTTAATAAAACCATTTCTAAAAGATTTAGTATTAATACATCTTTACAAATAAATAACCTTTGAGTTAATAATAAAAATATCTAGACTCACCCAATTAAGGACTGTCGCACTCATTAGGACAGAGGAAGGTTGTGGGCATTCAGTCGTTTATCTAAACCTGACTTTGTGGTGCCTAGGCTAGACAAGTGAGAAAGGTAACTTTAAAAGGCCCGTTTCACGCTGATTCATGAGCGGATCCCTCCTTTCTTCACTTGTGCTTATCTGGCCACAATTGGCGGTGAAGAGGCGATTTGAGGTATCTCACAACTTGTCGCTTGGGACCAGTTAGGAACAGTCTAGTTGACTTAGGAGACCCTAGAACACAGAATACGGGGAATTGACATCTTTATAAATAAATACCATTTACTTAATAAAACCGTTTTCTAAAGTATTTAATATTTATACAAATCTTTGCAAAGCGCTGCTACAACCTAATTTGGGGAACCCGTTCGGGATGGTGCGGATTATCGCACATCCTCGGGCTTAGTAGTGTGAGATTCAGACCTCCGTAAGGAGTATTCAGTCTCGAAAGATTTAAAATACATCTTAAGAAAATGAGATTTTTAGAATAAAAAATATATATTAAAATTATTTTTGTATAAAAATATGTATATTTATCATTAAAATACCTATTTTGTTATAATATAAATATTCCAACCCGTTTCAAAAATCACAAGAATCAATTTTACACTAAAATACCATGAATTCCATACAAAACCAAAATTACAAATAAATACCATTTATTATGAAATTAGGATATTTCCACTAGAAATATCACAATATAAAATCTACATTCATTACAACTCTAAAGACGATTAATAAATACTTGGGTATATTTTGAAAAAATATATAAAAGTATTTTTACATAAAACCCCCTTCAAGTTCTATAATTTACCCTAAGGACCCTAGTAAATATAGGTTTAAGCGGGACTAATCTCTTGAGCCTCAGGGAGCCGGAGAAGTGGGTGCTTGCCTATCTAAGGTAGACAACTTAGCAACGGTGTTATCAATACGGTAATCGTCTTTGAAAAAGACACGAAACGTTACCGATAACATCAAAACAATCAGAACTTCAATTTACTTTTCTAATTGTCCGACTCAGATGAGTCTCATTATAATCTGACTTGAATATGATTCAAGTACAATCTACAATCTACAATCTACAAATTACAATATTACAATTCAACATGAATCCATTATTCCATATATTCAATCTATCAGCTTGACTGAACCGAACCATGGATATACATCCATTTACATGATTCTCCAGTTACATCCGTTTACTGATATCATGGTTTTAGTCAGTCATCCAACTATACAATTTATAATACAAGTTGCAATACAACACAAACAATACAATCAAGACATCGCGGGGCTTAAGGGGTAGATTGGTACGGAAGGTGTTAGAAGTAGCATGAGACTGCAACCATAAGACACCTAACCTATATTACGTTGCTGTTATACCGTGGCATAACGGTTCCTTGAGTTCCTGATAGCTTAGTCTCCGGGGCAAGTGAGACTCCTCTCGTATACACTGGCATCCTTCTGTACCAAGCTACAAACAACAGCGTTAACACTAAATACAACAATATAACAATATAATATAACTGTAAAAGCTACTCTCTCTCTCTCTCTTACTCTCTGTCTATTCTATTTCTCCTCTTATCTTTGGGACTTACCGAGCGATCTGTTCGCTGACGACATTCTCTTTCTTTCTTCTTTGAATGTCGTCAGGTGATTTGGACCCGTCAGAGATCGAGCCTACTGCTGAAGACTTGGACCAATTCAGTGAAGACCCCGAGCTCTAGTTCATTGTACACTTTCCATTCAGTACTTTTCATTTCTGTTATGCCATTGTTTAGGCATTGCTTTTTATCAGTTATATTTACTTTCCATGCATTGTACAGAAAGAATGTGAATAAATAAAGTTGTTGTTTTATTATATCTTGTCTCTTGTGATTTTACTTTTATATTGCTTAGATACGCTTAGCGTATTTACTTCAGAGTAAATACATAGCGGACCAGTCGCGTCCCCTTAGCCGTATACCGGGAAGCGGGGCGTGACAAAAGGTATCAAAATTCTAAAATATGACACGGGTAATTCGCAACGCATTCTGTTTTCTGTTACGAAACAGCGAGGGGTTAAAATCTAGTTATTATAAGGGTTTGATAGTTTAAAATAATCGTATGTATATAATTAGTACGTAAAAACTTGTATTTTCATATTGCCGTATCGAAGTTGGCCGTTTCCTTATACAAGTAAATTTTGATGTTAGATTCAAATACAGGAATTTCGGAGGCCGCAAGGAAAGGAAAAAGGAGTGGCGATTTCTGAGTAGTTTACGACGTATTCCGGTGAATAGACTAAACATCTATCGGGGGTTCTTGTAAAGATGGCGTAATACGCCCGTAGTTAGGTTTAAATACAAGTTTTGCTTTTGTATGTTAAATTTATCATATGCATTCTTAAATCTATATATACCTCCAGGATTAATACTTGTTAGAACACTGCACCATTATCGACGAGTTATGCCGCACATGCACATATCTACATGTTACACTACACCTCGTCGATATTAACATGTCACTTCAAACTTAGAAATTATTCAGTTAAAAATGATTCTTATCATACCTTAAATATCAATAGTCGTAGTAATTAGCATATATGACATCATATTTCGTATTCAAGTGTTAGTAGTTGATATAAGAGACATTTGTATTATTGAGGATTTATGGTTTTAACTTTTCATATACTATTACGAAAAATCAGAGATTTTCATGATTATGTGTCACGTCCACCATGAAATTTCGTTTTTATGATTTGGTTTTATTCCGGACCGAGTTAGGGGTCATACGGTTACGGATTTACAATTTTATCCAGACTGAGTTGGTGGCCATACAGTTGGATACATGGTGGACCCGGTCGAGACCGAGGGGCAGGATAGCCGCACTTTAGGCAGGGAGCCTAACGAGGATACTCGATTCCGGAGACAGTTATGAACACGGCGGATATAAAGATGATACCGACCGGTGTTATTGATTACAGGATCGTTCGAGGAATGATGCCTGATGAAACACCGAAGAATTGTGTCGATGTTAGGCACGGAAATATGAACCTGATTTGGAAAATAATTGATGAGATTTCAGTTTTGATTTATACATTGAGTAGTACATATTCATTCTTCCACCTGTTATCATGCATCGCATTCATTATTGTTGAAATTAGTTCTAGTTCATCATATTTACATTATCAGCCGTTATATGTTAGTTATATTCACTGAGTTGGCAACTCACCCCCGTTGTGCCACAGTTCCTTGCAGGAGTCGAATGGACGGTTAGCAATAGTGCTGATCCACTTATCAGATTTTTATAACATCTTTTGCTGGGTGGGTAATCGCTCAATACCTGCGTAGCCGTTACGTCCAGCTAGTACCGTTGATGGTTTGTGGGTGATTAATGCGATCATCACCTACTGCTGGCATATTGACGAGTCTTTAGAGTCCCACACAGAAGTTTCCTAGTTCAAGTGAAACGAAGTAGGACACATATGTTGATATGTGCGGGGGGCTGATTAAATACGAGTATGTGATACCGTATTGTAATCTGCCAGTTATCTATTATTGGTCAGGTTATATGTGATATAACCGTATTATCAAATCAAGTGTTGCTTTGATAATGTGATATATATGAAAGGTTATGCTACTGCCCCGGCCAACTACCGCGGCCAAATACGGAACAAAAATTTTTCTAACGATTAGAACATGGCACTAGAATAACTTTTAACCGGGATCTTTCCATAAACCTATCTAGCAAAAGTAGTAGTGCTATCTACTATGAAAGAAGTCTCACCAAACGATCCAAGTCCTTCGGTCTTCTTTCCTCTTCGTTAGCTCCAAGTGGCCACCTTGAACATGCTTGATCTTCTTTGTTGGCTCCTTTTGTTCTCCACGATCGATCTTGCTCTCCGGTCCTCCTTTGTCGTAGAAGATCCACCCGAGGAATATGATCCATGTCTTTAGATCCACACAATATATCAAGTGAAGCAACTAGAGAGCTTGGGTTGCTAAACCAAGTAGTCTAAGATGTAGTGTGATGATCTAAGTGTTTTGCTATCTCTTTCTTATCTCTTCACTTGTTTCTCAACTCATGAGAAGGGTAGTAAAGAGGAAGATGATGAAGGTGGTGGAAACTCAAGAGGAGGGAGGAGATGAAGAAAAAATGGGAGCTCAAGAAATTATGAAGCATGCATGTGAGAGAAAATCAACACAAAGGTTTTGTGTATGAATTTCTTTCAATAAACAAGTGTAGCCATGCTTCAATAGTAACCACAAATGAATAAATAATTCATTTATAAACTATTGAAGCCATGCCACTCACCATGCCTCCCTCTCCTTAATTTCCACCTCATTTTCATTTATCAATAAATGGAAAAATCCATGATGAGGTGTCTACCTTCTACAAGGTAATCTGTAACAAAATACGGATTACAATCTACTGCATATACATACCTGCATTCGGATAAAAATACGAATGCCTAAAGAGATAGAATAACACGAAGAACGTAATACTAGAATATACATATCGAAATACATATATGTAAACTATTAAATCAATACCTGATTTAATAATCCGGCTCAAACCCGAGCCGGCTAGTATTACCAACTGTCTGATTGAAAGTCCGAGTACAAAGTACATCAATCGATCAAGACCCTGCACGTATCCAATACGGCAACTACATCATTTTGCCTGAACCAGGGAAACCCACTGTGTGGGACTCTAAAGACTCGACAGTACGCCGGCAGTGAGTTACTGGATAAATCCATAACCATAAGCACGTCAGCGACACTAGCTGTACGTAACAGCTACCCGAGTACCTGTCGAAAAGGAAGGCCGACGAGCAAACTCATCCGGATCCCTACTGAGCCTATCTGTGACAATCTCCGTACAGTCTGGTCTCTTCATCTGAGAGTATCGCATACCGGGTCTAGAGGGTGGTAAACGTCAAATCCTAATAACCCGATAAGTCGTGCTGATGTAGCTCAGGACCAATCCAGAAAACTACTGATCAGCCTATCAGTAAATCCCAACTGCCTTGGCCAAGGTCTTATGGTCCTGACCAATCAAACACAGTGCGATATCGACTCCCTATACCGGGAGAGACAAATCCCCGACAATTGCTCACTGCCTCCATGTGGCTCGGGATTGTACCCAACCAAAACCTGTTTGCACGACTCAGTAGAGCCGTAGTAGGGTAGTGATCAAAGCACAGTGGGAACTCACACGAGACAAATGCTGATCTCAGGTCCAAAGACTAACCTGTACTCATGTCACCTGAGAACTTCCACCTGACGATAGGTATAGTACCATCTGGAAGTTCTCGGCGAGTCCGTCCGGTGTAATCACCCCCAGTGAGCACCTGTATACGATCTTAGGTGTGAAAGACTAATGATTCCGGGACTATACCATCGCCTCTTGTCGGGGTCTAGAAACGTATACACTAGTCTACTCCGGAATATTGATACCCATTCTCGATACTCCTACGACTAGGGACCATTTAAGGATGTGTGTACCGACTACCCAGCTCCCACAAGTATGATCACCATCGCAATGCAGGTAGTCTAGCAATGATCCTACAGCCTTTATCAACATGTATAAAAGATATGTAATAGCAAGTAAAATATGCACATGTTAAGATAAAGACAAACCAGATAGCATACTATCATATCGAGCAAGACTGTCCTGTACATATATATATATATATATATATATATATATATATATACATATATATATATATATGTCCAAGCATCCATATGTATACATATAAAATAATGGCCTTTAAGGAATACATATCCAACAATCTCCCACTTTCGCTAAGGTCATATATTGGCGTACCGAGTATCCAACGTCTGCTCTAGGGCCAGCTGTTGGCGTACCACATACCCAACATCTCAAAAAGTCTCTCGAACTGTGCTTAGGGAAGGGCCTTGGTGAATGGATCCGCAGTGTTGTCTTTTGTATCCACTCTCCGGACCTCGATCTTCTGGCGATCTACGATCTTCCTGATCAGGTGATACTGCCTTAAGATGTGCCTGGATTTCTGATGGGACCGTGGTTCCTTCGCTAAAGCTATAGCCCCATTGTTATCGCAATACAAAGGTATTGGGTCAACAATGGACGGAACTATCTGAAGATCACTAATGGACTTCTTCATCTAGACCGCCTCTTTTGCGGCATCGCTTGCAGCAATGTATTCAGCCTCCATCGTCGAGTCTGCAATGGTATCCTGTTTGAAGCTCTTCCAACACACCGCCCCTCCGTTGGGGGTAAACACAAAACCCGAGACATACTTGTTGTCATCCTTGTCACTCTAGAAGCTTGAATCAGTAAAGGACTCAACCTTTAGGTCTCCATTACCGTAAACCAAGAACATCTCCTTAGTCCTTCTCAAGTATTTGAGAATGTTCTTTACTGCTATCCAGTGGTCCTCACCTGGGTTCAACTGATACCGGCTCACCACACTTAGCGCATAAGCTACATCTGTCCTTGTATATAGCATCGCATACATTATAGATCCTACCGCCGAAGCATAGGGTATAGTGCTCATGCAAACCCTCTCCTCGTCAGTCTTGGGAAACATCTCCTTGGAGAGGGTGATTCCGTGCAATGCGGGTATGTTACCGCTCTTGGAATCTTCCATACTAAATCTCTTTAGTACGGTCTCTATGTACCTGGACTGTGAAAGTCCCAGTAATCTCTTGGATCTATCTGTGTGGATCTTAATCTCCAGAATATACGAGGCATCAGCCAAGTCCTTCATGGAGAACCTTTGTGATAAGAATAGCTTGACTGATTGTAGCATAGGAATGTCATTTCCTATCAAAAGAATGTCATCCACGTACAAGACTAGGAACACGACAGTTCATCCTACAATCTTCTTATAAATACAAGGCTCATCATCGTTCTTGATGAAGTCAAATTCCTTAACTGTTTCATCAAAATAGATTTTTCAGCTCCGCGATGCCTGCTTCAATCCATAAATGGATTTAAGTAACTTGCACACCTTCCCGCAGCTCCCACTATCTACGAAACCTTCCGGATGATCCATATAAACACACTCTTCTAAACTTCTGTTCAGAAAAGCCGTTTTTACGTCCATCTGCCAAATCTCATATTCATGGAAGGCAGCAATGGCAAGTAGGATCCGAATGAATTTGAGCATAGCCACTGGAGAAAAAGTTTCGTCATAGTCCACACTTGGTCTTTGACGAAAATCTTTTGCAACAAGTCTAGCCTTATAGGTTTCCACCTGCCCATCTACACCAAATTTCCTTTTGTAGATCCATTTGCATCCAACGGGTTTTACCCCAGGGGGAGTAATATCCAATGTCCACACTTTATCGGTGTACATAGACTCCATTTCAGATCGCATAGCATCCAGCCATTTATCAGAGTCCCTACTAATAATGGCCTGTCTGAAACTAGTAGGATCATCTTCTTCCAAGATGCAATCCTCTCGATCCCCGTCTATAAGAAAACCGTAGTATCTCTCGGCCGGATGAGAAATCTTACCAGATCTGCGGAGTGGCTGAGGTTCATCGGGTATAACTGATCTAGCGGTTCCACCAAATCTTCAGTTATAGTTTGTGTTTCTAGAATTTCATCCAGTTCTATCGTGCTGCCACCAATATTAACAAGAAATTCTTTTTCCAAAAATGTGGCATTCCTAGAAACAATAATCTTTTATTCCTATGCATGGTAGAATAGATACCCATTAGAATCCTTTGGGTATCCCACAAACTTACACAAAACTGATCGTGCCTCAAGTTTGTCTGGGTTCTGCTTTTTGACATAAGCAGGGCAACCCCGAATCTTAACACGTTTAAGATACAAACTCTTACCACTCCATATTTCATACGGAGTTTTAGGCTCGGATTTGGATGGAACTTGATTCAAAAGATGTGTCGTTGTTTGAAGTGCATATCCCCAGAATGAAAGAGGCAACTCAGCACTACTCATCATGGAGCGAACCATATCCAATAGGGTACGATTCCTCCGCTCCGATACACCGTTGTTCTGTAGTGTATACGGAGGAGTAAGTTAAGAGAGAATTCCATTCTCTTTTAAGTATTCTAGGAATTCCATGCTTAAGTACTCTCCTCCTCTATCAGATCGGAGGATCTTGATACTTTTTCCAGTCTGGTTTTCTACTTCGTTTCTGTATGCTTTGAATTTCTCAAAAGCTTCAGATTTGTGTTTCAAAAGATACACATATCCGAACCTAGAGAGATCGTCAGTGAATGTAATGAAGTACAAGAACCCACCCCTTGCATGTATAGACATTGGACCACATACATCACTGTGTATGAGTCCCAAGAGCTCTGCTGCTCTTTCTCCGTGTCCGGTGAATGGAGATTTGGTTATTTTTCCTTTGAGACAAGATTGGCAAGTTTCATAAGATGAAAATTCGAACATATCCAAAAGTCCATCTTTATGCAACTTACTCAGTCTTTTCTCTCCGATATGACCAAGTCTACAATGCCACAAGTAGGATTCGTTCATATCTGAACTCTTCCTCTTACGTGTGTTTTGTATACTGAGAACTGTGTTTTGATTAAGAACATAGATACCATTACACAGTGTACCTTCTGCAACCATTACCTAATTAAGGTAAATGTTCATGATGTTTCTATCAAGAACAAACTTATATCCATCTTTATCAAATAAAGAAACTGATATGATATTGCAAACTATAGAAGGTACATAGTAGCAATTATTCAAAATCATAGTATTGCCATTTGGCAATGCTAGGTGATATTCACCGACGGCGGAAGTATCAATTTATGCTCCATTCCCTATTCTGAGGGACATATCACCTGGTCCAACTATCCTACTTTTTCTCAGTCCCTGCAATAAATTACAGATGTGAGATCCTGATCCGGTATCTAGTACCCAGGAGGTAGGACTGACCAAAAAACAGTTCTCAATAACTAGAACACCTGAAGAAGACACAATAGTATGTTTCTTCTTCGATGGGGTCATTAAGGAATTCAAACAATTCTCTTTCTCTTGCTCACACTCATGACTATTGTCATAAGTTACAGCCGAACCGACGTTCCCCAGCCCCGAATAAGAATTTGGATCGCTCAAGCGATACATTTTATAATCTTGATTAGGGCGTGAAATGGTTTCTACCTGGAGTGAGAGAAAAGAAACACTCAGCGTGCGCTCTTACAAGATTAGATTAGTTATTAGTTTATCTAATCAGGATGGCTCCCACTGTTTCCTCGAATTCTTCTTCAAACCTTAAAAGAAGAATTAGTTTGGATTAATCGCACGTCATAATACTTTCTTAACCTTTCGGCCAGGCTGGTGTCGGTACTTTGAGGGAGGTTTTCCAATGCTTTCGCGAAGTTCCTTAATTATATAACCTCTTTTCCCTGGAGGCGTTATCCCGCTAACACCATTCTAGACACCTACTTGGTTTATAGTATTGATTGTTAAGTGAAATAATTTCCCAGGAGTAATCCTACTCATCAGTGGGATCGGGATCCAACTATCAGCATAATAAACTAGATGGAAGCCATTCTAGTCACCACACTCCAGAAGGTATGCAGCACTAGCAAGTTTCCTGTATATTTGAAACTCCCGATGTGGTTTTTGCCCCTAGGACCCAAGTGACCATGACACAGTCAACAAATCAAAGAGTCTTAATCAAGTTCAACCCGTCATTATCATGATTGCATTAAACCCACCCGTATAACCCTTGACACATTCAATAAGGTTATACGACTGTCCTAACCAATCGCATCGTATCCTACAAATAAGCAATACTCAGCTACCGTTCGCGCCGTTACACAGTCAACAAACGCAGCACGAATACTAAGTATAACTTATAAGAAATGATGGAGGGCTACAGCTGGGTTTTTGGTGAAAACCCCGTTAACGTAATGAACTTGATATCGTTGAAAGAAGCTGAGTAGTTTTGAAAAAGGAGTGGTTTAGGCTCCGCTTTTGAAAACTTGTGGTTTTGAAAAAACTGAGTAATCTAAAGTATAGACATCTGCTCAAGAGGTCACTCCCCGTGAAGGGATCTCGGCTCTTGCCTCCTGGAATGAGGTGCTGGATATTCATGATCGAATACCACTATGCAAAGCGAAAGTATATAGCTATAGTTTTTCGAAATTTGTTCCAACATCATCTTTTAGGTTTCTTATCTTGCATTAATCAAAATTAATGCGTTCCCATCAGTTAATCCTATCACACCACAAAAAGAACGAAAATACAATGTACGTATATGCCATCTGCATTCGCCACGGGGCCCCGTCATCACCCGTTAGGTTACTTAACTAACGACAAAGCGGAGGCTGGACTAACATGGATGTAAACATATACAACATCTACTAGTATATATATAAGAATATATAACATTCGTCCAAGGCATGATAATAAGCAACATCACAGAATCTCAGCCAACAATACAGAAAGGTGGATAATCTTGGAGCCCTGGGTTTCATTTGAGCCGTAAATAAAACCCGACGTTCCCGGTCGTGTGGATAGCCTGTGCAATGAAAATCTGGACCCCTACGATCGTGGCAAGTTACCCGCCAATCCCAGAAGTGAGGCAACCCCCTCAACAAAGTGAATGGGCCACCCAGCACTTCATGGAATCCAGTAACTTGGGCGCCCCTCCATGGGTCATCCTATACCCCCTACGAGTGCGGCGAATAGCCCGCCAATTCTAGAATGAAGCCCCCTCCATCTCAACACCATGAGATGCGGGATTGTTGCTTTCTAGGACCCGGCTATTCGTGCACTCCACCATGTGGTAATCCTAGTACATAAAATGAAAATAATATGTACAAATGGTGACATCAACCTCAACCCGTTCGTGCCCCAAACAAATAATATACAACCCGGCAAAGACGGCTGTCCACATATCGGATGCTAACCCCGCAATAATAAATGTACAAATGAATACAAACTGTACTAAATCATTGCACCACCGGCTGTCCACCATGAAAATCTAACCACAATATCAGCATAATCACAGAATATCAACGTGAATGTCATGTTCGCAAACTCGTCTAGAAGGACATATAGAAGATAGACGGGTTTACCGGTCAAATGACATTCACGGTCGCAGATGCTAATCTAAGTGCTGATAACAATTAAACAGTTGTTAAAATATAATGACTTCGAAACACTCTGAATTGCCCCAAACTGAAAAAACAACAGAACATCAAACTTGGGCAAAAAACAAGCAACACCTGAAACCCAAACTCCACGAGATAAGAACACAGACCAAAACACGAGGCAATTCACCATGAGAAAACCGGTGGGGCCGGATTTTTGCATGATGTGGCCGGCCAAAGCTTGGTGGAATTGCATCGTTTTTGTTCTGGGTTCATCTCATTGTCAAAGGATCACTCAGCACTTGCTTAAAAAAAAATTTGAAGCCTCTGAAAAATCAACAGAAACTTGAAGTTTGGTTTCAATGTAAGTGAGTTGTTTCGGTTTTGTTGTTTTAACATTGTTTAAACATGCTAGTGTAGGGTTTATGGGATGGCTCCAACACCATGAAAGGTTATGCTAGTGCCCCGGCCAACTACCGTGGCCAAATGCGGAACAAAAATTTTTCTAACGATTAGAACATGGCACGAAAATAACTTTTAACCCGGATCTTTACATAAACCTATCTAGCAAAAGTAGTAGTGCTATCTAATATGAAAGAAGTCTCACCAAACGATCCAAGTCCTTTGGTCTTCTTTCCTCTTCGTTAGCTCCAAGTGCCCACCTTGAACATACTTGATCTTCTTTGTTGGTTCCTTTGGTTCTCCGCGATCGATCTTGCTCTCCGGTCCTCCTTTGTCGTAAATGATCCACCCGAAGGATATGATCCATGGCTTTAGCTCCACAAAATATGTCAAGTGGAGCAACGAGAGAGCTTGGTGTAACATTTCAAAAAAATAAAATATTATTTTTGGAAATTTTTATAATTAAATAATAAAATATAGAATATTTTAATAAGGCGGTACAATTAAATACCGATAAAATTTGGAAAATTAAGAAAATTTCTAAAAGAGGGTGTTTTATGTGAATTATGAAAATTATAAGTTTTATGATTAATTATATGCTATTTTGTGCTAATCGCGATTAAAAATCGCTAATCGGGCTTTAAACGTGTTTTGTGCACATGACTTGCACATGTCATTTTAACACTTGTTACATTTTTTTCCTACATGAATTTTGGGTGAATGGTTATTTGTTTTAGGTTTACTATTGAGGAGAGAAGAAAACAAAACAAAAGAAAAGAAAAGGCAAAATTGAAATGAATATAGTATTAGGCATGGGCATGAGAGAGAGTGGGAAAGGGTGAAGGTTTAGTTAACTTGCCCATTCTCTCCTCCATATTTTTTCCTTCATTTTTCCATCTTTCTTCAGCCCAAGGCAGCACCCTCTCCTCCACCATCTTCAAACTCACAAAATACCATCAAAACAACCTCAAAACTCAGTCCCCACTTCATTAAAAATGTGCATGAGCTCACTAGCAACACATTGGACCAAGAAAGCTTGCATTTTGGACACTTGGGGCAACTCAAGAATTTTCTTGAGTTGCCAAATGCGGTATTCTCTTAACCATTAGCCTAGTAGTTCCATTGCTTTTATATCCATGTTTGTTTAGAACCGATTTGGTGTCGTTTAGTGAGACTTGGGAAATTCTAGTTTGGGTTTATGGAATTTTTGAGTTGTGATGTGTAATTGAGCTCAGTAGAGACCACATAAACCCCCTTATGCT